>SJXQ01012981.1:0-36562 GCA_006408695.1 Aepyceros melampus | reverse complement strand
GGTGGGCTGCCGTCTATGGGGTCGCACAGAGTTGGACACGACTGAAGCGACTTAGCAGCAGCAGCAGCAGCATAGACCTTCCTCATCTATATAAACTCAAGGAATGTTAGCTGAAACCCCATCTCCTGTGTAGAGTCATGGAATGTTACCTAAGCACACTCCTCAATATAGAACTTGACATATTTCCTCTCCTGCTGCTGCTAAGTCGCTTCAGTCGTGTCCGACTCTGTGCAACCCCATGACGGCAGCCCACCAGGCTCCCCTGTCCCTGAGACTCTCCAGGCAAGAACACTGGAGTGGGTTGCCATTTCCTTCTCCAATGCATGAAAGTGAAAAGTGAAAGTGAAGTCGCTCAGCCGTGTCCGACTCTTAGTGACCCCATGGACTGCAGCCCGCCAAGCTCCTCCGTCCATGGGATTTTCCAGGCAAGAGTACTGGAGTGGGGTGCCATTGCCTTCTCCATCCCCACTTATACCTTGGAGGGAGGGAAGAGATAAATGGCCAGGTCATGAGCGGGGAGGGGTCTTGAAGGTCAAATGAAGATTATACTTTCTTCTATAAGCTAGAGAGAGCCACTAAAGTTTTTTTGATAAAAAGAGTGACATGATGAAAACTATGTTCCAGGAAGTTTAATATACTGAAGGAAATAAATGGGATAAACTTAAAGGTGGTAGCTTAAAAAACATTTTTCAAAACAAAGTAAAAATTAAAGTACTGATGCATTTCTACTAAGTGTGATAATCTGTAGTAAACACTTTGATACATTAAAAACTCATTCTCTGTTGTAGGGGTTAGCAAACTACAACCCATGGGCCAAATCTGGCCCACTGCCTATCTTTGAAAATAAAGTTTTATTGGAACACAGCCGCATACCTATGGCTGCATCCGTGCTACAACAGCAAAATTAGGTGGCTGTGATGGAGACTGTATGCCCTGTGAAACTAATAATATTTGTTACCTCGCCCTTTACAAAAGAAGTTTGCTTATCCACGCATTAGAGGAAAAAGAAGTACCTTGAAACATTTTTAAAATGATTAAATGAAAGGAGTAATTGTTCGTTTTCTTACAGCAGAGTCAGTTGAGTTCATAAACAGTTTTATTCGTTTAACCAATAGTTGCTAAAAATCTACCATGTGCCAGGCCCAGTTTTAGGCACAAAGAGTGCAAAGATGAAAAAGAGACATTTTCTTGTCCTCAAGGAAATGTATAATCTAGCCATAACCATCATATAACTCATACAAAACCAGCTGTGTGACCATGGCAAGTTCTTTAATCCTTCTAGACTTAAGTTTCTTCTTCTGTGAATGAAGGTGATAATATCTACCTCAAGGTGTTGTTGTAAGGATTAAGTAAGTTCCGATTTTACACAGTGCTTAGAATAGCACCTGATACAGAGTAAGTGCTATTTAAGTACTTGTGTTATTATGTACACACATGTGCATAAACACCCACATGCTCTTTTGTGCATATAAAACAGTGTGATCGGTGCTCTCATAGAAGTGTCTGATATTCTACACAGAATTTTATGTCGGGAGGTAGTTCAGGAAATAGAAACCACTCCAGTTATTTTAGTCAAAAACAGATTTTTAAAAAATAGATATTTATTTATTTGGCTGCACCAAGTCTTCCTTGCGGTATGTGGAATCTAGTTCCATGACCAAGGATTGAATCTGAGGCCCCTGCATTGGGAGCACAGAGTCTTAGCCACTGGACCACCAGGGAAGTCCCAAAAAAGGATCTGATACAGGATTCTGGTGCTTGCAAAAATGCCAGGAGGGCAGGAAGAGTGGTCAGGGTGACTTAATTTTAAGGTTCTTCCACCACGCCATGCTTCAGAAGTCACCAAACTGCTACTGTTCCTGCCATCACCACCCACCTCCTACTCCTCGCGCCTTCCAAACTGGGGACTAGATGGTGGACTCCACGGCCCATACTCCTCCCATCTTCTAGGACTGGCTGGCCAGCTGTCACAGCCACAGGGAGAGGACCACTGCCTCCCTTTCACCCTTCAGATTTCACGCAAATGCATCTAGTTGACAGAGCTTAATTTACCATTGACTTCCTTGCTGCAGGAGAGTCTGGTAAATGTCATTTTAAGCTTTTGAGCCTCTTGCAATAGAAGGAGAGGGAAATCGAGGTCAAGAGCACGCATCTGAGTATCCACACCCAGAATTCTGGGAGATTTCATGACAGGGAAACAAATTTGAGCTGGGTCTCAAAGGATGAAGAGAGATGAGAACCCAGGGTTTCCAGGAAGCAGAAACAAAGTATGTAGAGTCATGAGGCATAAGACAGCTTAGTAGAGTCCACAGCTATCTGTTGCTCTCATTACTCAGCATCTATTCCACTGGAGCAGCTGCACAGTTGGCCTGCCTTTGGCGAGTCACCCTTTTCCACTATTAGCCACATGGTTCATATGAAGCTCCTCTTGCTCCTTGGCGCTAGGGGTGGGCATGTGACCAGGTCCAGCCAATCAGCACACTCCATCCCCTTAGTCACAGTGACTGGTTCAGGGATGATCATGTAACTGAAAGCAGGCCAATTAGACTTGATCACAAATCCTCTTTTTTGGGTGCAGATCCCTTAGCTGTGGGGACCACGTTCTCAGGGGCTGGTCAGCAGATGAATCTGATGAAGCCAACCCAAAGGAAAGCAGAGCTAATATATGGAGAGAAACTGTGTGCTGATATTACCCTGAGCTCTTGGGTTCAGCTATGCCTGCAGCCATGTAAACTTGCCTCAGGCCATTATACTCCTATAAGGCAATAAATTCCTTTTTCTTTAAGCCAGTTTGAGTCCTACTCGTACATTATGTCAAGAGAGTAGCTTTCTAGTATCACAGCCACTACACTAAAGATTTTACAGCAGCATTATTTACAGCAGCCTCCAACTAAAAACCACCCAAATTCCTGATAACAGCTGATTGGATAAGAAACTGTGGAATACTATTCAGCAGTTAAAATGAATGACTTGCAACCTCACTCCTCAGTATGATTGAATCTCAAATATAATGCTGAACAAAGAAGTCGGACATAAAAGAATATGCTCTATGATTCTACTTATACAAGTGAGAACCAGTGATGTTCTTTTTCTTAAGTGCTTATTCAATGGGTATATTCAGTTTTAAAAATTCAGTGAGCTATACATTTGTGATATGTGTACGTTTCTGTGTGTGTGTGTTATACTTCAATTAAAAACAAAACAGAAAAACCTCAGCAGGTAGAAAACAGAGGGGACAGGGTTGGGGGAGCGAATGGCAGGCCAGGACTAGGTAGATTCATGACTGAAATTATGTCATCAGGACTAGTTTCTCTTTGTTACTTGCATCAGTTTCTCTCCACATGCTGTCTTGATCCCTAGGCGCCATGTGTTGAGAAAGTGGCTGCCATTGCTCCAGCCTCACAACCTTTCATATTTATGTCTAGCATGAAGGGGAAAGTCGGCTCTCCAAAAGCACAAATTTAAATGTCTAGGAATTGAGTCTCATTGGCTCTGATGGGTCTACCCAACCCTGAACCAATTATTACTACCAGAGGAATACAATATTCTGACTAACCAGGCTAGCTCACCTAACGAGTCAGAAATGGAGTTCAGAGTTCAGAGAACCCAACAGACTGAAAGCAAGAGGAGGAGGAAATCGGAGCTGTTGCAGAAGTGAATGGATGTTAAGTAGCTAAACAAAAAGTTCCATAAATACTGGTACTTATACTTCTCCTCCTCCTCCCCTTTCTTCTCGTAGCATTTAGAAAATTGCCTGGCACCTACTTTGATAGATGTAAATCACTTCTATCACTGGACACTCAGAAGCAACCCAGGCATGTCCTAGGCCAGGCCGTTCAGGGTAGAAAAAAAAAAGTGTCAGAATGTAGAAAGGGGGAATGAATCAGTCTTTTGATGGGAAAAAGTGCTGTATAGGATCAGTGCTACTGAAGGACTTCTGCTAACTTTTTACGCCAGCTCCTCCTATCTTACTCTCTTTCTTCAGAGGGATTTCATGGCAGAGGGACAGAACCCTGGAACAATCTCATGATAGAAACTGTGGGTGAGGCAGGAAGTCATGAAATCCTTGTTCACTGCTGCGGAGAGTGTAAATTGGCACACCCGTTTCAGAGAACAATTTGGAAATAGTTCATCAGAAGAGGTGCATTCCTACTGCTCAGCAAACTGCACTCACATGAATGTGCTCTGGAGAAAGTCTTGCCCTAGTGCGTAGGGCACACGCAGAGCGGCACTGTTATACATCCTATTGCAGCTAACCACCCCAGACCACGGTGTAAACGAGGATGACTTGACAACTGGGGGCTAGCCTGTCTGAAGGCTTGCTCTCCCAGGATCTGGCGACTGATGCTGCCTGGCAGTGGGGACCTCTGCCAGGGCCTTGACCAGGGCACCTAGACATGGTCTCTTTACATGGCTGGACTTCCTCAGTGTGGTAGCTAAAGGCTCCCAAGGTGGGTGTTTCAACCAACACGTCAGAAGCCGCATTTCCTCAGAAGTTATGAGCACTGTCATTTCCACTTATTTTTCTTCGCTACGAATGATTCACAATCCCAGCTAGATTCAAAGGAAGGCAAATTAAATAAAGTTCCATAAGAACATGGGAGTGGGAAATATTGTTGGGGCCGCCTTTGTGAGTGACATCCTGCCAGAGATGCTCATTGCAGCTGTGTTTGTACTGGGCCACCATCCCTTATCCAAAGCCCTTGGCGTGTGATGTGGTTTGCAATTTTGTAAGAATCTCAGAATTTTGAAATGTAATATGGTATATACACTGAACATTTGCATAACACCCTTTGAGAGGACTGGGTCAACCTCTAAGTAAAAATCTAAATATTTTCTCATATAGGAACATAGGAATATTTATATTAAGTGCGATAAAGACTACAAATAGCTTTCTGTCTATTAAGGTAAGTTTTGTCACTAGTCAGGTTGAGTTTTACTGCCAAATAAATTATGAAGAAACATTTAAGTTTTAGAATTTTTAGATTTTGAATCGTGGCTTAGGATCTATGGACCAGCAATAAAAAAAAAAAAAAAAGTAAACAAAATAAACATCATTAAGAAATGAATAAACCCCTGCCACGTGTTTCATTGAAGCTGTATCTTATAAAAACATGTCGGGAGAAAGCAAATTGCACAAGTGTTTATTCGTGATCAGCTAGGATAAGCCAGGTTGCATGTGTGCAGGCACACTCACTGGTGTCCAGTTCTCTGAGATCCTACGGACTGTAGCCCACCAGGCTCCTCTGTTCACAGGATTTTCTCGGCAAGGGTACTGGAGTGGGTTGCCATTTCCACCTCCAGAGGATTGAACCTGACCCAGGGATTGAACCTGTGTCTCCTAAGGCTTTGCGTTAGCAGGCAGATTCTTTAGCACTGAGTCATAAGCCTGATTATAAAGCGAATCGCCCCTGGGACTTCCCTAGTAGTCGGGTGGCTAAGACTCTGAGCTCCCAATGCAGGGGACCCGGGTTCAATCACTAGTCAGAGAAATAGCTCCCACGTGGCACAACTAAGAGTTCTGCATGCTGCAAGAAAGATTGAGGATCCTGTGTGCCGTAACCAAGACCCAGCGCAGCCAAATGAATAAATAAATAGGTATTAAATAAACAAAACCAAAGCAAACCCAAATAGCCCCTGTATCTCAGAGGCTTAAAAGAAAGTCTTATTTCTTGCTCAGGTTATATGTTCATCCCCGCCCGGTGGACACGGGGGAGTTTTTTTTCCTCTCTTTGGGACTCAACCAGTAGGGCAGCTGGTCTGTGGAGCATTGTGGTGGAGGGGCGGGAGGGCCCACTGGCTCTTAAAGCTGCTGGCAAGAAATGATGTCTGTTTCTTCTGCTCTGTGCCTCAGTTTCCTCTAGAAGGGCTGATGGACTACCTAGCTGGAGTTTACCAGGGGGAACCTCCCAGTCAGGGTTTCCTCAGCAGGGGTTTCTGGCAAGACTCCTGCAGCCTAGAAAGCAGTTAGGACATGTCAGTGATCTTTATCTACTCATTGCCCTGGGAGGGTGAACTCAGCTGTCACTGCTGTGTAATGTTATCACACCATTGGTGATTAGTATTTATGGATTAGGCAATGGTTTCCTCAGGGCAGGTGCCTGGGACAGGAGCGTTTGAGGGGTTGGGGAGGGCATGGTGCTCTTTCCGGCTGGCTCAGACAGTAAAGCGTCTGCCGGCAATGCGGGAGACCCGGGTTCAATTCCTGGGCCGGGAAGATCCCCTGGAGAAGGAAATGGCAATCCACTCCAGCACTCTTGCCTGGAAAATCTCACGGATGGAGGAGCCTGATAGGCTACAGTCCATGGGGTCGCAAAGAGTCAGACTAGCATGTGAGGCCCAGCTCAGGCTTTCCTGGAATTTCTCCAGGGCCCCCAGGCCCCACTGCCCTCCACCTTTCTTTAGGTCACTCCTCTCCTCCAAAACCTTCAAGGGCTCTCTATGGCCCACAGAAAAAAAAGTACAGGACTGTAAGAACAGGACAGCTCCCATTGACTGAGCGCCTGCGACATGCCAGACCCTTCACAGACACTCTCTCAAATCCTCACAGCAACCCCAGGAAGAAGGAGCTAAGATTCCCATTTTACAGATGTGGACGTGGAGGCTCTGAGAGGTGCAATGACTTGCTAAGGTCATGCAGTCAGGGTCAAAAAGAGGCAGAACTGGTTGGTCACAAGATCTTTCTGACTCCGAGGCCTCTACTGAGCTACAGGGTCAGGGCCTGTTTTCCTTGGAGGAACCAGCTGCTCCAGGCAGGCTGGCCTCCCCTCCCTGCCCCTCGAGCAAGTAGGTCTCAACTCCCTTTCAAAGGCCACCTAGAATCTCACAGGCCACCTCCCCAGACTGCTGCTGTGAGTCCCGCATTGTGTTGCAGTTACTCACTTTCCTGTCCACCACCACCGCTGCAGGCACCTCCTCTTAGTCACTTGTGCATTTGTCACACCCAGACGCGCTCTTTGCACATCTGCTATTCATTCAGCACTCCTTCAGCAATTATTGAGCACCTACCCATTGGAAAGTGCAATCGCTCAGTCATGTCCAACTCTTTGGGACATGGACTGTAGCCTACGAGGTTCCTCCATCCATGGAATTTTCCAGGCAAGAATACTGGAGTGGGTTGCCATTTCCTTCTCCAGAGGATCTTTGCAACTCAGGGACTGAACCCAGGTCTCCCGCAATGCAAGTCTGAGCCACCAGGGAAGTGGCTCAGCGGGTAAATCTGCCTGCAGGAGGCACTGGAGACAAAGGGTTCGATCCCTGGGTCGGGAAGATCCCCCGGAGGAAGAAATGGCCATCCACTCCAGTATTCTTGCCTGGCAAGCCCCATGGACAGAGAAGCCTGGTGGGCTATATAGTCCATGGGGTCCCAAAGAGTCAGACACGACTGAGTGCTACGCACACTGTGTGCCAGGCCCTGTGCTGGGTGCAAAGATTCAGCAGAGAATGAAACAAAATCTCTGACCTCATGGAGCTTATGTTCCAAGGTGGGAGACAGAAAAGGAGCAAATAAAGACACACATGTGGTGTCAAGGATGAAAAGTAACATGAAGAAAAAGAAACTGGGTAAGGAGACAAAGAGTTCTGGGTGGGAGAAGGAAAATATTTTAGAGGAAAATCTCTTGGAGGAGGTAACGTGATCAGAGACCAGAAAGCAGTGAGCTTGTTTGACACAGAGACTGGATAGTGAATGAATGAAGGAATGCTTGAGTGAGTTGGAAACCTGACTTGGAGATGAAAAGGAGGTGTGGAGGAAAGATTTTACCATCTTCCCCCCACCACTTCCGTTTGAAAAAGTAACCAATCAATGCTCTGTTATTTCAGATGAATCTGAGTGGAGATTGGTCATCTGTATATCGTCCAGATATGGGAGGGTTTCCCTATCTCTTTTCACGGGGAACAGGGGAATTCCTTGCCCACCTAGGCTAGGGTAGAGATGGATGGTAAGGGAATCCAACTGTGGAGGACACTTGTTCTGAGTCGGCTAGATCCTTGCCACCCACTTCCTAACTGGAGGCCATTTTGGATCTGACTCTTTGGAACCCCATGGACCATACACTGTCAGGCTCCTCTGTCCATGGGATTCTCCAGGCAAGAATACTGGAGTAGGTGGCTATTTCCTCCTCCAGGGGATCTTCCCGACCCAGGGATCTAATGTCTCCTGCATTGGCAGGCAGGTTCTTTACCACTAGCACCACTTGGGAAGCCCACAGAGGGGCCAGACCCTCTTTTTCCCTGTCCCAGCGTGGTTAGAGGTACTCAAGTCCCTGAGATCTTTCCACCTAGCAGCACTCTGAGGAAGTCAGTCTTATGAGTGTCATTTACCAACGTGCAATGATGCAGGCACGGGTTCCAAAGGATTCATCCAAGGATGGTTACTGATCCCACTCACAAATGCAGGGGCACCTCTTCCCTCAGCTCCAGAACACCTAGCCTCCAACCTCTCTGACTCCTTGGCAGAGTCACAATGTCCTGCTCTGCCATTCAAGGTAGACTTCCTCCAGGCTCGGCCCTAGACGTTCCCGTTTTTCCTCTGAACCAGCAGCCAATGTTGTATCAAGGTGTGATTTTAATCTGCATTTTTCAGATGACAAATAAATGCAAGCATGTTTTCATGTGCTTATTGGCCATTTGCATATCTTCTAGCTTTTCCCTTCTTTCTTTCTCTTTGGCTGCACCGTGGGGCAAGTGGGATCTCAGTCCCCAGAATGAAGCCATGGCCCCTGCAGTGGAAGTGTGGAGTCTTAACCACTGGATCACCAGGGAGTCCCAAAGATGTTTTTTAAACCCAGGGGGAAATTGGGGGATTACTGTTGTCGTCCAGTTGCTAAGTCATGTCCGAATCTTTGCAGCCCCATGGACTGCAGAGCACCAGGCTTCCCTGTCCAAATTTGGGAATGGACTGGATATTACAGTTCACTGTAGCATAACTGTTCATTTTCTTAGGTGTAATAATATTTTTGTGGTTATGTAGGAAAACGTACTTTTTCTTAGGATTTCCTGTGGAAGTACTGAAGCATGAAGTACCAATAAGGCAGCAACTAACTTAAATAATTCAGAAAATAAAACTACATGTGAATATAGATAAATCTGAAAAAATAGGGGGAGGGGCAATGTAGGGATGGGGGAGTGGGACGAATAAACTATCGGATGTAAGATAGACTCAAAGGTATATTGTACAACAAGGGGAAGAAAGCCAGTATTCTGTAATAACTGTAAATGGAAAGTAACATTTAAAAATTGTATACAAATAAATTTGTTTTTAAATCTGGAAAAAGAACAGTCCAGGTGGAGAGTGTACAGTTGTTCCTTGTACTAGTCTTTGAACTTTTCTGTGTGTTTGTAAACATTCATTAAAGACAGAGTTGGGAGGGAGGCGGCGTTGCACGGTCCAAACAAAAGGAATGGCAGGTCAGATTATTCCAGTTAGTTTGAGATTTTGATCTAAGGCCTCACCTCTGTATCTCACTTACCCTGCAGTACATCCCCATAGGATGGGCACCACTGGGCCCATTTCACAGGTAGTGAATAGAGGCTCAAAGGGTGAAATGACTTGCTCAAGGTCACACAGCCAGTTGAGACCAAGTTAAGGTTTGAATTCACGTCTGTCCGAGTCAAAATATTTGCTTTTCTTTTTTGTTGTTCAAGCCTCTTCTCTCTCATCCCGTTTCTCAGGGGGATTGCTCAGCTGAGAACTAGTGTGCATGGGTTACTCAAATTCTCACCACAATCTGATGCAGTCCTTACTGATAATATCCACCATTTTACAGAGAGGCAGAGAGGTGAAGTAACTTGCCTAAGGTTGTGTTCAGCTAAGAATGCAAGAGACAGGAGTCAATGAACGAGGACAGTCTGATTCTAGAGCCTTCATTTAAAGAGCCAAAGAAACACTGTGAAAAGTATAAACCACTTTAGGAATACAAAGCAGGATAACTGTTGGTTTTCACAGAATCCCTGCAAAGTCCTTTCTTCCTCTGACTGCTCTGGCATTCCAAGGGGATACTTGGCTCCGCAGTTCAGCTAGTGGCCCACTGAGGCTGAGGCAGGTTCTAACTGTGCCCTGAGACTGATCGTAAAGCGTTGCTTGGATATGGCCGCATACTATCCCACACAGGAGGATATCAGTTTGTCTTCAGGATAGGAATTAGGGTCCAGATGGAATGCTGAGGCACTTAAAATCTACAATCTACTGGTCAAAGGTGGAGAAGGCAATGGTAACCCACTCCAGCACTCTTGCCTGGCAAATACCATGGACGGAGGAGCCTGGTGGGCTGCAGTCCATAGGGTCGCACAGAGTCGGACACGACTGAGCGACTTCACTTTCACTGGTCAAGGGTACCTTGAGGGATGGATCATTTTAAAAAGACTTTATTTATTCACTTTTGGCTTATGCAGGCTTTCTCTAGTTGCGGCAAGAGGGGGCTCCTCTCTAGATGTGGGCTTCTTACTGCTGTGGTTTTTGGTGTGGGCTCAGCAGTTGTCGTGCACGGGCGTAATTACCCCACAGCACGTGGAACCTTCCCAAACCAGGGATCAAACCTATGTCCCCTGCATTGGTAGGTGGATTCTTAACCACTGTCCCATCAGGGAAGTCTGAGTCATTTTTTATTTAATCCCTTACTGCAAGGCTTGGGTGGATTGCTTCTCCATCCAGGAGCCTCACTCTTCATTTGTACAATAGGAATAATAAGGGCACACATCTCAAGGTTGTTGGGGGTGATTTAATGAGGTAAGTAAAGGCAGTGTCTCTCAAAGGCAAGTCTTCCTCTTTTTTTGACTGTTATCATTAAGATCCTTAGGAGTCTTTGGGATGTGGAATCTGCCCAGAGCTACAACCTGTCCTTGGATTTTATCCATGCTGGTCTTGAGTCAACCTGGGGTCAGATTAAGCATTTTTAACCTCAGGGCTTTGGCAACTGCTGTTCACCCTTTGATGTGACTCCTTAGGGAGGGCTTCCCTGACGTTAGTCCCCCTCAAACATATTCTCCTGTTTTATTGTGTTCACATACCTGACATTATGAATTGATCTTTCTTTTCCTCCTCCCATTTGAGTGTTAGGTTCAAGAAGACAGAGATTTTGCCTGTTTTGTCCTATGTAGCATCCCGAGCGCCAAGACATGCTCACTCACCCGTCTGACTTGCAATAAACGGTAAACCGAATGGATGATTGAATGAAAGTGTGTACTGAGCCCCCTTGCCTACAATCCCCACTCTCCTGTCGCAGTGGGTGACCAACCGCGTCAGACATTGCAGACTGTCCCTGGGCTCCCAGGTTGCGGGCGTCCGACGGGTACTTCAGCGACGCTCCCCAAAAGCCAGGGCGGCGGCCGTTCCGGTGAGAGGGGCTGTCGCCATTTGGCGACGTTCCCCGCGGGCCGCCGCGGGGGGCCGCACGGCGAGCGGAGCGCGCGGTGAGCGCGCGCGCGGGTCTTTTGCGACGGTGCCCGGCGGCGCTGGCCCCGCCCCCGGCCCGCCCCCGCGGCTGCGTCCCACGCCGCCACTCCATCCTCTCCCCTGCCCCGCCTACCCCCAAGGGCACACACCCTTGTCATACCCGCTCCCTGCCCTCCTGCCTACCTTTCCCCAGCCCTCACCACCCTGTCTGGTCCTCAGCCAGTTTCTTCTCAGCTGAAGTCTTGGGGGAAGGGGTGCTGTGTGGCCTCTTCCGTTTTTCCCTTCTTTCACTTCTGGCCTCTCCTGGCGTTAAGGGTAGAAGGGGACCTGTTCTGGGGCCGGGGCGGGGGTGGACGGCCCTAGAGGAGGAGCTGTATCGAGGGCCTTGGGGAAATGGTGCAGGTGGGAAGGAGGAGCGTGGAGAAAAGATGGAATGGATACTGATTCTTCTCTCAAAGGCTTAGCCTTTAAAGGAAAGGCAGCTCTGGAGAAACTGAGCCCTGCCCAAGTAGAGGCAGACATCAGGGAGGAGAAGAAAGATACCAGAAAGAAGTAGCAGTGTGAGGGTTAAGGTCAGGGAACTTGGAGGTCAGACTTGGATTCTGGTCCCTGCCCAGTATGACCTTGAGCAAGTTACTTAGCCTCAGCTTTTCTCCTCTGTAAAATGGGGGTGTGCATTTGGATGAAAAAACCTCATAGGGTTTTAAAGCTGGAAGTAGATAAATACCCTTTTAAGGTACTTACCATTGTACTTGATGCTTGGAGAGTTTTAAAAGAAACAGCTATTGTATGTAGCTTTTGAGAAAGAAGAGAGTAGATGGAAGGTTTAAAGTATGTATTTGCCTGACTTGGGATGACCATGAGGCCATAAGAAAACCTCAGTTTAAGGTGAAAAATGATCAGAAGATGCTGTTGGAGGTGGGGCAGTTTTGCTCTAAAAAGTCTGGATTATTTGGATGTTAGGAAAGGGTTGATGGTTTAACTCTAAGAGAAAAACCCTTTAGGATTGTAGTAATGATTAGTGCCTTTCTGTTGACCTGTCAACACTGAACTAGCTCAATAGAGAACTTGCCAGATACAGCAAAAGATTCTTTCCTGATTTTTTTTTTTTTGAAGAGCATATTTCATTTGGTTAATATTGATGATTTGAACTGCAAACTCGATCTCAAAGATAGAACAGGTAACATCAGGTTGCTGTGACAGTTAGTGTTTTAGGAGAAGCATTCCCTCTGGGAAGGAACTGTGGGTGGCCTGGTGAGGCAGGAATTTGGGCAGAATAAGAACAGGTGAGTAATTAGGGGAATTAATTGAGAAAAGAGTTCATTAGCATATTGGATATTAGTCTCTAATAAAAATGAGTGTAAAATGATGGATTTGAACCCAGAGGCAATCTTGGAGCCATAAGCCCTTTTGTGAAAGGAACAGTTTTTTTTCCTGTTGTCGGTGCATATAACAACTATGTCTAAATGGAAAAATATATCCCACTGGGTTGGTAATCACCCTGTTGATGATAGAGATTAGACGCAGGATTCTGAAACAAAATGGAACTTATCAACTTAATTAAAATTCTTCAGAGGTAGATTTTTAGGTCAGTGGAACCCCAGCGTAAAGCAGTGGGCTCTACCACACTTAATTCCTACCTCACTGGTAACTGGAAAAGATGGAAATCACTGAAATAGTCACTAATTTCTCCTTACATGTAAGTCTTCTAAAGGGCAGATCAACTTAGGATTCAAATTCTGTTAGTCGGAAAAGGGGAGTGGTGGGAAGGATGTGGAGTGGTTTTGGGGTTCTCACATTGAAGAGTTTGGTATTGGCTTTCCTGTTAACCGACTTAATTTTTTAAAATCAGCTTTGGACAGAGAGTGGCAAATCTTTTCAAAAGGTTAAGGCAAACTAGAGAAAGAGAAGCTTTTTATATGCCTTGGGCTGTGAAGACCTTATTTGAGACAATTATTAAAATGAGCTTAGAAAATAATATTAGATGATATTCATGTGAAATTTCCATTTTTGCAGGTCAAAACCAGTTGTATGTCGGCAGTTTGATATAACTCAACCTAATACATTTTCAACTAATGACAGTTCTGTGTTCTGGCATCACGGGAAGTATGAGACTTGTATTTCCTTCCAGGTTTAATTTTTTCCAGTCCTGCTTTTGGTTTGCTTTGTATACCCTGTGGCCACGTTGTGCTCAAGGGCTAAAGGGAAGTCCTTAATCCAAGAGTGTGTCACAGCTGTACTCGGAATAGGCAGACTTGAATTTGAGATGTGAGAAAAATCACATCAGTTATAAATATTTTAAAGTTGCTCACATGTAATATAGCCCAGCTACAGTTTCAGCGTAACTATTGTTGATAATTTTTGAGATCTAATGCTGGCTCTCAATATCAGTGACCCATATAGGCTGAGAGCGAAGGGAAATTTTCCTGGTTTTGGGGGTCATCTGAAATGGGGGTCCTGGTACCATTTGACTTAGAAAATTGGATGTGAGGAGGACCACTACATAGGGCTATAATGTGTTTGTAACAGATACAGAGTGCTCTTAGCTACTTTGATATCCCCATGCTGATCCGGTTTAAGTAATTTAAAAATATGGCTTCGTTGGCCATTGTGTTTTTGTTATTAAATCAAGAGTAGTGCTTTAACATCAGCAGCTTAAAAGTAGAAATGAAAAGGATGGGGCAGAAGTGTCCAGGAGGTGGGGGTTTTGAAAAAGGAAGAGGAAAAGGAATGTGGTTATGAAAGTGCATAGGTGCCTCTTCTCTGTAGCCCCCTGCCCTCTACAGCCTGAGTGGTTACTGTTGCTTTCATCACTTGTTTCACCTGCACTGTTGAAATATCCCTGTTCCTTTCAGAATTCTGAAGAGAACTTTGGACTTATTTATGATCTTTTAACTTAGAAAAAATCCGAGAGCTCAGAGTACCTCTGTTCCAGTCTGACCAGGTCTTTTAAAAGATAAGTGAGCTATTTATGGATGTACATTTGAAGGGCTGATTTTTAAACTCTTACGAAGTTTATGGTGCTGTCACATGGGAAGGCTGTTATAGCAGTTACTCACGTTTGCAGATCATTTCAGTTACTGATTTTGAGACATGCCTGTGCATTGTTAGAGCAGTAGTCTATATACTGAGGACATTTTATTAAAGTTCCTCTGTTTAATTTTGCTTTTGATTGTTGAGGGAAGGAAAGGAGGAGTGGTTTTTCCCTTTGGGCCTGCTTCGTTCCAAGACAAGTTTGATGTATGGTTGGCTTTTGGAAGGCAGAAATAGTCATTTCAGTCCCACCTGATTTGACCAGATGACCTTGAGCAAGTTCCCTTGATTCTCTGATCTTATCCTTGGCCACAAAACAAAGCTGTTTGAAAAACTAGAACTGTGTCTTAGCCAAACTTCTAGTGAGAAGTTTTTTTGTATACAAAGTTGATAATTCATGCACATTCTATATGAGATGTGGACCTAAGATTCTAGGTAAGATACATGTTTTATATAATCAAATGCACCCTTTTCTAGTAAGCTCAGGAAAATTTCAGATCCCCTCCTAAGTGTAGTATGAAACTTGTTTTTGTTCTTCCTCACATGCAAGTGGCCTCAAAATGCTTCGGTGCCTTTAGTTCCTGAGCTTTTCTGGAGTGAAATAGGCGCTGTGAATGTGGGTTATTTAGGGAATTAAAAGGCACCACCCTGTTAAAGGACCTGCTTCTCCCCACTGGCTGGCTCACTCAGATATTTCCTCTGAGTATTACATTGTATCAGTCTTCTTAGAGGGAAAGCACATTTGGAGAGCAGATTGAGGTTATAAAACTGAACAGCAGCACATTTGACCAGGATTTTGGTAATGTTTTATGTCTTCCTGCAGAAGTTTGCTCTGTTGGAAACAAAGTCTTAGGTTTGAAGTTGAAGTCTCTTGAACAGTGAAAATGTGCTGGTCCCAGATAGACTTGGGAAGCAGTGTTCAGACAGTATCAGTTGCCCTTCCAGGGCCTCAATACTCCAACCAGTAGCTAATTCTGCTCCGACCCTGACATTTCCCCCGGTGAGCTAGACAGGCCCATGGGAGCTGCCTATAATATGGCAGGAAGGAGGGTCTCCTTGTGTGGCCACGACTCTTTAGAGCACTCCAAGACTGTGGAACACCGAAGCGATAGAAGCTGAAGTGCTGCTGACTTACTTGCTTCTGTAAGAATCTGCCTGCAATGTAGGAGACCTGGGTTTGATCCTTGGGTCGAGAAGGTTCCCTTGGAGAAAGGGAATAGCTACCCACTCCAGTATCATTGCCTGGAGAATCCCATGACAGAAGAGCCTGGCAGGCTACAGTCTAAGGGGTTGCAAAAGAATTGGACACAACTGAGTGACTTAACACTAATTTTGCAGCTTTTATTTTTTTAAAGATTTTGCTGGTGTGGATCATTCTTAAAGTCTTTATTGAATTTGTTACAACCTTGCTTCTGTTTTACCTTTTGGTTGTTTGGCCATGAGGCATGTGGGATCATCTTAGCTCCCCGACCAGCGGTCGAACCCGCATCCCTGGCATTGGAAGGCAAAGTTTTAATCACTCGACCGCCACGGAAACCCCAGCAGCTTTTTAGATCATGGAAGATATGCTGTGCACATCCAGTTGCACAACAAAGCAAACAGAACTTCAGCGAGCGAGAAGGAGGCACTGTGATGCTGCAGAGGCCTTCCAGAGAATGAGACAGAACTAGTGGTTCACATTGGTCAAGACGAAGGTTCAGTTCAGTTCAGTCACTCAGTCATGTCTGGCCCTTTGCGACCCCCACGGACTGCAGTATGCCAGGCCTCCTTGTCCATCACCAATTCCCGGAGTTGAAGGTTAATCAGAAGCAGAAGGTTAAACAGAAGCAAACAGATTGTGTGTTGGCTTCAAAGAAGTTCAAGGAGATAAGAAGAGGCAGGCCTGTGTACACTGTTAGTGAAAGAGCAGTTATTCTTTCAGTTTCGTTCAGTTCAGTTGCTCAGTCGTGTCCGACTCTTTGTGACCCCATGGACTGCAGCACACCAGGCCTCCCGGTCCATCACCAACTCCCGGAGTTTACCCACGCTCGTGTCCATTGAGTCAGTGACGCCATCGAACCATCTCATCCTCTGTCGTCCCCTTCTTCTCCCACCTGCGGTCTTTCCCAGGATCGGGGTCTTTTCAAATGAGTCAGTTCTTCGCATCAGATGGCCAGAGTATTGGAGTTTTAGCTTCAACATCAGTCCTTCCAATGAATATTCAGGGCTGATTTCCTTTAGGATGGACTGGTTTGAGTTATTCTTTAGTTTCTAGATTTTTGACTGCTTTATAAGCCCAGTTGAGTCATTAACTTGTCCAAAGTTGAGAATTACAAAATATCCCTGAGGCACATACCACTAGAGAAAAATTGAAGATAGTACCTAATCAATTGATGCTTCCCTTGTAGCTCAGTCAGTAAAGAAACTGCCTACAATGCAGAGAGCCAGGATTGATTCCCAGGTTGGGAAAATCCCCTGGAGAAGGAAATGGCAACCCACTCCAGTATTCTTGCTTGGAGAATCTCACGGAGAGAGGAGCCCGGCAGGCTACAGTCCATGGGGTTGCAAGAATCGGACGACTTAGCAAGTAAGCCACCACAACCAGCTAATCAACTTCTAAATTCTGTGATACTAACCGTTAATGAGGAGAAAGCAATGGCATCCCACTCCAGTACTCTTGCCTGGAAAATCCCATGGATGCAGGAGCCTGGAAGGCTACAGTCCATGGGGTCGCTAGGAGTCGGACACGACTGAGCGACTTCACTTCCACTTTTCACTTTCATGCATTGGAGAAGGAAATGGCAACCCACTCCAGTGTTCTTGCCTGGAGAATCCCAGGGACAGGGGAGCCTGGTGGGCTGCCGTCTGTGGGGTCGCACAGAGTCGGACACAACTGAAGTGACTTAGCAGCAGCAGCTGTTAATGAGGTGGAGGTTCAGATATAGGCATTCATTCACTGATTGAATAAGTAGTGTTTTTTGATTGCCGCCCCTCTTGTCAGATACTCTTGGGTATTGGGCAGTCTAGAAATGAGTAAGGTGGAACATTTCTGCCATCCTGGTGCTTTCATTCTAGTGGGACGTTTTTCCCCTTTGTGGTGCTTTTATTCTGTTGGGGAGACAGCCAATATGCGAGATATTTTTGGATAGTGGCAGGAGTAACTGAGGGTCTGTTTTAGACTGAGTGGTTAGGGAAAGCTTCATTAAAGAGGTAATATTTGACTTGAAGGGTAGAACTGGCCACTCTCAGGTCTAGGGGTTGGGGTGGTGATGGGGGTGTCAAGCATATGTGAAGGCCCTGAGGCAGAACCCCTAGTGAAGGTGACTGGATTTTTACAGTGATGGGAAGTGGTAGAAAGTGAGCTTAGAAAGGAGTCAGGCCGCATAGGACCTGTAGGCCGAGGTAAGGGCCATAGGATGAAGGTGAGCTAGAGGCTCAGATAGCAACGAATCTGCCTCCGATGAAGGAGACCCGGGCTTGATCCCTGGGTTGGGAAGATCCCCTGGAGAAGGGCATGGCTACCCGCTCCAGTATTCTGGCCTGGAGAATGCCGTGGCCAGAGGAGCCTGGTGGGTACCGCCCATGGGGTCACAAAGAGTCGGACTTGACTAACGCTGGAGTTAACTGTTAGACATCAGTCAGACCTGGATTTGAGTCAACTCTGACTGAGTGGGCAAATTATTTTCAGTTTTGTCATCTGCCCAATGGAGTATACCATCTCCCTCAGGGTTGCTGTGGGGATTGAGTGGAATATGCATGGATGGGGGCTTGGCACAACAGTGGATAGGCTCAGAATTGTTATATTTTGTTACAACCGTAGGAGATGTCCTATAACAATTGTGTAAATTGTAATAGCCATAGGAGATATCCTCCTGGCCTAATGCTAGTGCTAAACTCATAGGAGGGTGGGGCGCCAGTCTGACTTGACCCATAACTAGATGGAAGCCTTTATTTCAGTTTTCCCGTCTATGAACTGAAGCAGTGAACTCAAGTACAGATGCCAGGGTCCCTCTTGGACCCGAAGTTCCGTGGTTCTGAGCAAGTGTGAGTTAACCTTTTAGGGGAAGGAATAATGAGTCCTGTCGAGTAAAGATACCCCATTTATTAATTAAGAAATTCAGACCTCTCATTCACTTGCTTTCCCACCTTTAGTGACGTGTCAGTATGTAACCATCAGACATTGTTGTAAGTGTGTAACCATCATGAGGACAATCTGCCCTGAAGATAAAACAGAAATGTCTGCACCAAAGTCTATCTTTGAAATCATTGTGACAAAGAATGGTCAAAGGGAAAAAACCCTAAAGGATTCTATGCAAATACCTTTGGGATGTTACAGCCTTTTTTTTTTTTTTTTAACCTTCTTTCTTTCTTTTCCCCCTTTTTGTCCCCTGGGTAATCCTTTTAAGTTTTAATCTGCTAAATCAGATTTTTCCCCTCTAGCTTCACACTTTTGCTTTTAAACATGAAATGGAGCCCTGGACTCATTAGCTTCTGCTCCATCTTCAGTCCTCTAGGTAATTGGATGTTAAATGAAAAATGAATATTACATTTTGACCCAGTAATTCTTTTTAATATTGTGGCTTATAGCGAAGGGCATTCATACCTCCTGCTGATCCCATGAATCCAGTGTTTTCCCAAGCCTGGGAATCACACTGAATAATTTAAAGTGGTGTCTCTTCTCAGATTCCACCTCTTCCCACCCCTTTTGTTAGTTTGAGTGAGTAATTATTAGACTATAAGTAGTGTTCCGCCTCCTTCCCAGGTGACAGAGATACCCAGGTACTTTGCCATGACTAGAAGAAGGAAAGCTGGTCATTGTTCTGAAGTACCTTAGTTACCATCATCAATTATGAACAGTTCTCTGAGGCGATTAGTAGCATAATTATAATGATGAAAAATGTTGTGGAGTGTCACGTACAGGGACGTGTAGATTGTAGGAAAGGTCAGTGTCGTGTTTTAAAACTTAACCTACAGGTGTGCTAGTGAGCACAGCAGTTGATTATTTTTATTAAAGAGCTGTAAAACATTTAAATATCCATGGAGAAGGAATTTTTTTTCACCCCAAGTGGTCCTCTAAAAGTATGATTAATAGACACTTAAACTTTTTGCTTAATTTTCAAGTGTTGAACAACTGTATACTTGGAAAGATGGAAAAACGGTATTTTTTTTTTTTTACTCATGGAACTGCTAGTTGCCCCATCGTGAGGAGATGTGCTTTTTAAGCACTAAGCTTAAATTATACTCACGATTGTGATGTTTATCAGTATTTTCTGATTGGTAGACTATTTGCTTTTAAAGGTCAGAAAATAGTAATTTCTTAAATGTTGTGGTCCTATTTGTGTAGTTTTAAAAAAATAATCCTTTATCTGTTGCAGAAAAATGGAAAAAAAGAACAATTGTCAATTTAGGAAAGTTAAACCAGGTGGGCCAGAGGTGACAGTAGACTGACCTCAGGATTCTTGACATACTTTTTTTTTTTCTTGACGTACTTATTGTACATCTTTGTATTTTAAATAAACCCACTTAATCGTTTAACTTTTAAAGAGAAGCTCATTTTATCCATATCTTCATAATCTATGGAGTCACGATAGGGAAGTTCTCTGGGTTGTCATGTCCTTGTTCTTAGCACACTACATGTGCTTAAGTATTAATTGAAATAATGGAGAAACTGTTGTGTGGTCAAACTAGCCTCTTTGTTGTTGGATTTAACCCGGGGATAGAGTCACTTCTTCAGTTAATCCTTATTTTGAGTTTTAACAGGGTTGAGGGGAGGGAGTTTGAGAAGAGACACCAATTTAAATTATTCAGTGATTTTGGTATTCACTTTGCCCGAAACAACTGTCCTTTTTTTTTTTTCCCTTGCTATTTCTCTATGGTAAAATATTTCTGACATGAAATTTGCTGTGTATTTTGGTAATTTAGATGTGCAATTCAGTGGCATTAATTGCATTCACAATGTTAAGCAACCAGGACCACTATTTCCAAAAATTTCTGTTGCCCCAAACAGAAATTCGCTTCCCATTAAGCAATAACTCCTCGTCCGCCGGCCCACCCCCCAGCTGCCCGTCTGCCCTGACTGTGAGTGCTCCAGGTGCCTCGTGTAAGCGGAATCGTCCGATATCTGTTCCTTAGAGTCCTCCCTGCTCACTTGGCAGAATTCACTCCTAGAATAGCATGTGTCAGAACTGTATTCTTTCTGTGTGTGAATACTATTCCATCATGTGTATACCCCCATTTTGTCCTCTCATCTGTTGACAAACACTTGAGTTGCTTCCACCTTTTGGCTGTTGTAAACAGCACTGCTGCGGATGCTGGCACACGCGTGTCTGAGTCCCTGCTCCCAGTTCTTGGAGTATTTACTGGGAGTGGAGTGGCTGGGTCCTCTGATATTCTAGGGCTTCCCAGGTGGCTCCGTGGTAAAGAATCTGCCTGCCAAGCAAGAGATGTGGGTTTGATCCCTGGGTCAGGAAGATCCCCTGGAGTTAGAAATGGCAACTCGCTCCAGTATTCTTGCCTGGAAAATTCCATGGACAGAGGAGCCTGGCGGGTTACATTCCACGGTCTCAAAAGAGCTGGACATGACCTAGCGGCTAAACAGCAACAGCACAGCGGTAATTCTGTGTCGTGCTTTGCAGAGCTGCCGGGCTTCCCACGGTGCTGGCGCCATTGTGGGCTCCCACCGGCAATCTGTGAGGTCTCCAGTTTCTCCAGTCTTGCAGCCAGCACTTACTTTCTGAGCGTGTATTTTGTTAAGTGTACTACTACTAAGTCATTTCAGTCGTGTCAGACTCTGTGTGACCCGAGACGGCAGCCCACCAGGCTCCCCCGTCCCTGGGATTCTCCAGGCAAGAACACTGGAGTGGGTTGCCATCTCCTTCTCCAGTGCATGAAAGTGAAAAGTGGAAGTGAAGTCGCTCAGTCATGTCTGACCCTCAGCGACCCCATGGATTGCAGCCTTCCAGGCTCCCCTGTCCATGCGATTTTCCAGGCAAGAGTACTGGAGTGGGGTGCCATTGCCTTCTCCGTGTTAAGTGTAGGACATCCCCATAGGTGTGAAATGGTGGCTCGAGGTTGTTTTGGTTTGCATTTCCTTAGTGAAGAATGAGCTTGAGCATCTTTGCCTGTGTTTATTGGCTATTTGTATATCTTGTTTAGTGAAAGGTCTGTTCAGGTTCCCTTACCCTTTTTGTTTATTTATTTATTTGTTTATTTTTCCTTTTACCTTTTTTTCTTTTACCCTCCTTTCATTGGATTGTCTATTGTTCAGAGCTCTTTATAGTGTTAAAATATTAAGCCATTACAGATACATGATTTGCAAGTATTTTCTCCCATCCTGTGTGTTGAGTGCACTCTGTTGGTAGGTGTCATTTAATACGCAAAAGCTTTTAACTTTAATGAGATTCAGTTTATTATATTTCCTTTTTACTTGAAGAAATATACTACTTGGTCAGTTTTATAACTTAACTTTTGCTCCCTATATTGTACCCATTTCTTTTTTATTTATTTATTCTTTGCTCGGGAAAGGTTTCCATAGGCAGCCTGTCAGTAACTTATGGAAACCTTTCAGGAGCAGTTGAGCCGATTTTTGAGAAAGCAGGAGGCAAGGTTTTTTGGTTTATCTGTCTCTTACTTTTTTTCCCCCCTCTCGTTTAAGTTTGATCTTCGTTTCTTGATTTCTGAGACAAGCTCTGCAGATTCCATTCGATATTTCAAGTATTTGAAGAGTCCTATGACTCTTCTGATAAAGGGAGGGAAATCTAAATCTTTCTGATGTTTGTTGATTCTTTTGCTCAGTAGGACTGAAATGTCACTCGCATTGAAGTATTTTCTGTTTCGAATCGCAGTTCTCCGAAAATCCATGTAAGTCAGGGCCAGATGTTAGAGCACCAAATTTTTGGTGTTGGGGACAGTACAATTTAGTGGTTAAACATAAGATTTAGAAGAGAAATTTAGAAAGTATTATAGATTGATAAGCATAGTCCCTGAAACACTGGGCTCACTCTTTCTTCCATACAGAAATGAAAGCGTATGTTGGTTTTGATGACACTGAAAAGTAGATATCACTTGGCATTTTGTTGGCCTCGGATTTGGATTAACCAGCACTTTTCATGCTTTGCTGTTTAATACGTGGTGACGCTTAGAGCCATGGTGATGCATGGCTTTGAGTTTGATGTTAAGTGTGATTTTTTTTTTCCTTCTGATTGTTTGAATACCAATAATTCTTTATTCAGGAGGCACTGTTTCCGCAGTCGCCGGCACGGGCACAGGCTGGCAGGCAGTAATGACGAACGACCGGCCAGGAGGGCGGCCTGGCTGACGAGAAGGTGTGTGATAGGAACGCGTGATTTCTTTCTTTCTGGTTTCCTTTATAATATTATCAGAAAATGAAGAGAATGTTAAAGAATGAGGAAATAGAAGAGTCTAGCATGTAAACCTGCTGGACTTCTGCAACAGTGACATAGTAAAATTTGGCACTTTGATTTTCTTTTGTTTTCCTGGTATCAGCTGAGTTTCCAGTATACTTATCCAAATGTGAGTGATAATGATAGTGACTTAAAACGGGTAGGTTCTTGGGAAATTTTTGTGTTTTGGAGCCTGTAATAAAAGAAGAAATTTACAAACTTGACTTTGTGTTCCTTTGATCTGGCTGTTTTCTTAAAGCTAACTTAATCTCTGTGTTAACTCCTTACTGTGTGCTGGGTCTGGGGATACAGTGATGAATAATCTGAACACCATAGCTCTGTTACTTTTAAATCTTCAACAAGGAAGCATGGCTTCATTTTAGTAAAAGCTTTTCAGAATTTTGAGTGATTTTTATATTCCCAGAGGATGTGTTTAATTGAGGGTCAGTTGATGTTAACATTCCTTAATTGCCAAGAATAATAGTGGGTATATTTTATTGTAGATATTTAAGGCAGCAAAATTTTTAAAGAAATTCATGAAGAAAGACACATTTCATTTCTTAACACCCTTCCCCCCACCCGCCTCCGCCCACCCCTGCCCGGGCCCGTTGGTTGTACCTGTTTTTGGTGGTGTTTATATTTGTTATTCTTTAGTGACTAGCTCACACTAGACTCTTCTGTGACCCCATGGACTGTAGCTCCGCCAGGCTCCTCTATTCATGAGATTTCCCAGGCAAAAATTCTGGAGTGGGTTGCCATTTCTTACTCCAGGGGATCTTCCTGACCCAGGGATCGAGACCGAATCTCCTGCATTGCAGGTAGATTCTTTCCCCCTGAGCCACCTGGGGGTGTTTATATTTAAACATGGAATGTTTCTGATGCTTATCTCCTGAACAGAGTCTTGGCGATGGTGGGAAGCAGTGACTGAAGTTTCTTTCTTTTTTTTTCTTTAATTAATTTTTATTTTTTAGTTTGTGAAGTTTCTTAATAATGAAGTTTCTTAGATGCTCGACCAGCAGAGGGAGGAGAAGGCAATGGCACCCCACTCCAGTCTCTTGCCTGGAAAATCCCATGGGCGGAGAAACCTGGTGGGCTGCCGTCCGTGGGGTCGCTAAGAGTTAGACTTGACTGAGCGACTTCACTTTCACTTTTCACTTTTCACTTTCCTGCATTGGAGAAGGAAATGGCAACCCACTCCAGTATTCTTGCCTGGAGAATCCCAGGGATGGGGGAGCCTGGTGGGCTGCCGTCTGTGGGGTCGCACAGAGTCGGACACAACTGAAGTGACTTAGCAGCAGCAGCAGCAGAGTGAGGATGTGTTTACAAGCTGAGGCCTCTTCCTTTCCACCTGGAAGTATCGGTTTTGGAACAGAAGTCTGGTACTTTCTCAGTGCCGCAGAGAGAAAGTTCTCAGAGAGCATTTGTCAGATACAGATCAGTCTGTCTTCTACCCTTCAGTGGCTTTCATGGCTTTTAGGATAAAGTTCAGTCTTCCTATGGCAGCTTAGAAAAATTTTTGTGCTCTGGCCTCTACCTTCCTCTTCAGTTTCATCTATGCCTCTTCTCTCCCTCCAGCCCCATGGACTTCCTGCCTGGTTTCCAGCATAGACTAAGCTCTTCCCTTAAGCATTTCTCTGGCTGACGCAAATCCTCCTCCTGCCTGTCCCTGGATCTGTAACTCAGTGTCACACGCATGGCCTCATCTTTCGTGTTCACTGTTGTATTCCTGCCTAGAACGTTGGTTTGGCACACCGTAGTGTTAGTTGCTCAGTGTCCAATTCTCTGCAACCCCATGAACTGCAACCCGTCCATGGAGTTCTCCAAGCAAGAATACTGGTATACCCTCCTCCAGGGGATCTTCCCGACCCAGGGATCGAAACTGGGTCTCTTAACATTGTAGGCAGATTCCTTACCATCTGAGCCATCAGGGAAGTAGGTTCTCAATAAACACTATTTGTTAAATTGATAAAGTAAGGTGGAGGTAGACAGATCTGAGGTCCTGGAAAGTACAGTTAGCTGATTGTCTGCTCATTTGGGCATGTTGTGCTATTAAGACTTCAAGGTGAAGAATTAAAAGGATCAAATGAAAACACAATGGATTTGTAAAGATATTAATTATAATAGAAAGTATGATTCCTAGCTCAGTTGCAGATTAATTTGCCCAGTTCAGTCAGATGTTTGATTTTGAGCTGGGGGGTGTGGGTGGGTGCTGCTTTGTGGGCAGATGACAAGTAGGGGTTCTAAAGTTTTACCTATTTGAGATTCAATATGGATTTTAACCCTTTGAGGTGCTTTGTATTTTACATAGTATGTGTAGGATAATGCTTCGAACTTGCAAATCACAAATGAATGTATTAATAGTTGACTGTATTAATGGTTTGTCTTGTTCCTTAACTTGAAATCTAGATGAGAAAATGATAAACAGGGAATTCCCTGGCAGTTCAGTGGTAAAGACTCAGCACTTTAACTGCTGTGGGCCTGGGTTCAATCCCTGGTTGGGGAACCAAGATCCTACAAATCACATGGCATGGCCAAAGAAATGAAGATAAAATAAAAATCGATAAACAGGAAAACACTCAGTCCTGATTTAGGAAGAAGTAGATACAGTTTCTTGTATATTGCTAGGGGCATTATTTCTAATTTTGAATTATAAAAATATTTAGGTTAGTAGTTTTGGTGTTTTCAAATCTGTGATCAAAGCTATACTTTTTGTCTTGAGTGTGTGCATCAGTATTTAATTTGAGAGGTAGTTTTTGCCTAGGCAATGAGAAATTGTTTTATATTTTACTTCTTCCGAGGAGCGATAAGGAAGAAACACTTTCTGAAATTGGAAGTCCATATGGTTGGTATGAAAAGTAAGTCTGTTACTCCTAAGCAGCTAGTCTTGCTGAGTGGAAGGTGGAAATAACCTTGCCTCTGTTGCTAAGGTTATTTTTGAGCTGACTTGTGTTAGGCTGGCACCCATCGTTTGCTTTGTCTGCAAGGGACAACTGGAATCCCAGAGAGAAAAACTGAGTGTGTGAATGTGAGTGGGAGGAAGTGAAACATTTGGTTTTGGTATTGGCTTGATTTTTCTGTTTCATTGTTGACTTGGCAACCTGGCTTTTTCATTCTACTTTTAAGTATCCAGAAATCTTCAGGTCTGTGTGAATTAGAAGGTTTGGATTTAACTGAATTTCATTTGGCACTGTGGGAAATTAACTTTAGGTAAGAGTTACTTTTTGGGTTGACTTAATGGGAGATAGATAGGGAAACAGTGGAAACAGTGGCTTAATGGACAGGGAGGCCTGGCGTGTTGCGATTCATGGGGTCGCAGAGTCAGACACGACTGAGTGACTGAACTGAACTTGACCAAAGCCGGGTGCCAACCTTGCAAAGGAACGAATGGCAAAAATACTACTTTTAAGACTTGTGTTGGCACAGATTTTGTGATTTGTGTTTAGTAACATTCCCCAGTAACCACACACGAACACCACCACTGGTTTAATTGTATTATTAGTTATATTAATTTATTAGTTCTATCATTAAAAGAGTAAAACAGTCAGCATAGGTGAAGCCATAGTTTTGGGTTCTATTGTTTGTGTGAAAAACTTCATTGTGAATTTTGAACAAACTCACCAGTAGGTTATTTTAGTAAGCTTGTGTCATCAGAAGCATTCCAGAATGAATCATGTTTTTTAGGATCTAACAAATGTTACCACCCTTGTTCTGTTGAGCAATATTTTTGAGCTATTTAATCAACTTTAAGGAGAGTGAAAAAGTTGGCTTAAAGCTCAACATTCAGAAAACGAAGATCATGGCATCCGGTCCCATCACTTCATGGGAAATAGATGGGGAAACAGTAGAAACAGTGTCAGACTTTATTTTTGGGGGGCTCCAAAATCACTGCAGATGGTGACTGCAGCCATGAAATTAAAAGACGCTTACTCCTTGGAAGAAAAGTTATGAGGAACCTAGATAGCATATTCAAAAGCAGAGACATTACTTTGCCGACTAAGGTCCGTCTAGTCAAGGCTCTGGTTTTTCCAGTGGTCGTGTATGGATGTGAGAGTTGGACTGTGAAGAAAGCTGAGCGCTGAAGAATTGATGCTTTTGTACTGTGGTGCTGGAGAAGACTCTGAGAGTCCCTTGGACTGCAAGGAGATCCAACCAGTCCATTCTGAAGGAGATAACCCTGGGTGTTCTTTGGAAGGACTGATGCTAAAACTGAAACTCCAATACTTTGGCCACCTCATGCAAAGAGTTGACTCATTGGTAAAGACTCTGATGCTAGGAGGGATTGGGGGCAGGAGGTGAAGGGGACGACAGAGGATGAGATGGCTGGATGGCATCACCGACTCGATGGACGTGAGTTTGAGTGAACTGCGGAAGATGGTGATGGACAGGGAGGCCTGGCGTGCTTCGATTCATGGGGTCGCAAAGAGTCGGACACGACTGAGCAAATGAACTGAACTGAAGGATGATAAAGGAGTTTACCGTAATTTATTCATAATCATCTTTTCATCCCAAGTGTTTTCATTTCATTGTTTCCTTCTCTTTATATACATACACAAACAGATATTTAAAATCTTCATACCTTAGGAGTTGCTAGGCTGAGAGAATTGACGTCATAAGGGTGGCGGCAGTTAAATGAATGCTTTGAGTGTTTGTGTTGGAATAATCTTGTACCATCTCTTTGCTGTAATATCTTTTCCTGGTTAGTTCTGTTTCTCTCATTTTAACTAAACATAGTGTCTTTATATAAGATTATTTCTGGCAGATGACTCTTGAAAGCTCTGAAGAAAACATGTGGAAAACTTGATGGGAAGTTCTAGCCCTTGTGACGTCACATCAGTTTAGTCTCATTCCTAAACACTATTAATAAAGTTAAAATAGAAGGACCTCAAATTTTATTAAATGTTTTAATGTGGCTAATTTAATGGGAAAGTGTAATATTTTATATATCTCCTCCTTTGATTGGGTTCTACAAAACAGAAATAAAATCTTTCTTAAAAACCTATTAACGGACTTTCCTGGTGGTCCAATGGCTAAGACTCTGCACTCTTCATTAATGAAGGGGGCCTTGGTTCAGTCCCTGGTCGGGGAGCTAGATCTCACATGCTGCAACTGAGGCCCAGTGCAGCCAGCTAAATAAATAAGTAAAGATACATAGAAAAACCCTACTTGTACTTGGTTATTTTTCTCCAGTCTGATGTTTTTTTCTCCAGTTTGTCAAGAGTGACCAAACTTTCTTTCTCCACCCTCTTTTTTCCCCATTCCTATATGTACAGAAGGGGAACACCATTGATGTCATGCAATTTATTCTTTTTGGTAAAGATGATTATATCAAATGCAGTTAGTTCCTAAAAATCACTATGCTGTACAAAACTGTTGAATAAAAACCATAGAGCTTATGGGCAAGATGGGATTAGGGACACAACACTTAAAAACTAAATTAGTGTCATATTAACAAAAAAATACGGGACCTAATGAAACCAGCACAGTTTTACACATGTTAAATGGTTAAGAAACAGCAAAAAATAGGGCACTTTGTTTTGAAAAAGAGCTGAAATTTGCTGGTGGAAGTGGGCAATCCGAAGAATTGCAACTCCAGAGTTCCTG
Organism: Aepyceros melampus; assembly: GCA_006408695.1. Lineage (NCBI taxonomy): Eukaryota > Metazoa > Chordata > Mammalia > Artiodactyla > Bovidae > Aepyceros > Aepyceros melampus. The sequence continues at coordinate 8,155 of SJXQ01012981.1, read as the reverse complement.
TGAAGTGTGCTGAAAGAGGACTGGATGTTGTAACATCCAGTGTGTATGGGATGCTTGCTCCAGATGAACTGAGGTTGCTGGCAGGTGTTAGACATAGGTGTGTGTCTGTTCAGTCAGTTGCTGTTTTCTCGGTATCGCTCATGGACGAAATTGCACATAAGCAACAGAAAATTCCAGTTATCCTCAGGTTGTTCCCAAATATGTCACTTGTGTTGGAACAAATGTGTACTTTCAAAATAAGTCTGATAGCGGAACTGACTGTAAGATGAAATAACGATGTAATCGGAATAAATATGTGAAATAAAGATTTTTTGTCGAAGTACGGTTGATTTACAGTGTTGTGCCAATCTCGCACAGCAGTGACTCAGTTATACACATACGGACATTCTTTAAAAATACGGTTTTAAAAACGTTTTGAGATCTCAAGCTTCCAGAAGAGTTGCATGTGTAGTATGTGACTTTTTCTTGAACCATCTGGTGACCTCATGTCCCCTCACACCCAAATATCAGAGTGTTTTTCAACAAAGAAGGATATTGCAGCCAAGGACAGTCCACCCATTGCATTAACATTGATACTCTACCTCTGTGGCCGTCAAAGCCCTGTCCCCCGTTCAGGCTCTGCCAGTTGCCCCAGGAATGTTGCTTATGTCACAAGGGTACAGTTCAGAATTGGCCACCGTGTTCCACGTAGTCTCCTTCAGGAAAGTCTGGAAGAGTTCCTCAGTTTCTCCTTGAATTTCATGACCTTGACGCTTCTGAGGATGACAAGCCAGCTCTTTTGTAGCCGGTCTTTTACTTTGTCTGACGTTTCCTTGTGGTTAGATCCCGGTTCTGCATCTTTGGTGGTGGAATCGCAGGAGTGGTGTGAACGTCATCGTGATGCGTGTTGGAGGACGCAGGGCTGTGACATTCCCCGTCGCCGAGGATGTTTGCTCTGATCCCTCCACTGAGGAGGTTTCTGAGGAGGGTTTCTGCCATAAAGTGACTCTCTTCCCTTCTGTATTCAGTATGCAGTATGTATTTTGTGGGAAGGTCCTTAATAAATTTAAAGGAAAAGAAAGGGAAAAAAAAAGCTATATAAATATTGTTCTTCATCAGACTTCTCCATGTATTTGTTTATTTATTTATATAAAGCCATGCTTTTTCAATGAAAAATGTGTTATCAGCATGGACGTGTGGCTTTAATCTGTTTACTCCTATTTGTATTCATGCTCAGTTGTTCTGATCAGGCCAGGGGGGCTCCCTTGCCCTGGTGTCGGTCCTTCTGTCTCACTCATTCTCGAGCACTTCCTTACTTTCTGGAATAACAAGTTGTTCTAGGCACACTTTGTGCTTTCTTTATCTCAGACCTGGAATCAGCTGTTTATCTAAAACATGATGTTTTTTAATGGAGAATGGGTTCTTAGAAGCCAAGATCCTGGTTCTGAACGCACTCATTGCTATTGGAGTGTTGTGACTTCTAGATTTTCTTATCAATGCATAGAGCTCTGGAATATATATAGGTATACCGAAATCAGATTGATTATATTCTTTGCAGCCAAAGATGGAGAAGCTCTATACAGTCAACAAAGACAAGACTGGGATTAAATTAGACCTCATCAAAAATAAAAACTTTGTGCTTCAAAGCCCATCATCAAATATAAGACAATCCATCAGATATCTCTGATATGGAACTTTTATATATAATATGTAAATAACAACTAATTAATAGAAGGAGAACACAAACAAAACTATGCAAAGGATTCTAAGGAACATTTCTCCAATAAGATATACCAACGGCCAATAAGCATAAGAAAAGATATTCAAGATCATTAGTCATTGAAAGTGAAAGTTGCTCAGTTGTGTCCCACTCTGCGACCTCTGGACTGCAGCCTGCCAGACTCCTCTGTCCATGGAATTCTCCAGGCCAGAATACTGGAGTGGGTACCCATTTCCTTCTTCATGGAACTTCCCAACCCAGGGATCGATCCCAGGTCTCCCACATTGCAGGCAGATTCTTTACCAAGGAGTGAAAATCCAGACCACATTGAGATAGCCCAGGGATTATGCCACACACATATGGGCACATTATCTTTGACAAAGGAGGCAAGAATATACAACACAGAAAAAACAGCCTCTTCAATAAACGGTGCTGAGAAAACTGGACAGATACATGCAAAAGAATGAAACCAGAACACCTTCTAGTACCATACACAAAAATAAACTCAAAATGGATTAAAAACTTAAATGTAAGGCCAGGAACTATAGAGCTCTTAAAGGAAAACTTAGGCAGTACACTCATTGACATACATACCAGCAAGATTCTCGTCGATCCACCTCCTAGAGAAATGAAAAAAAAAGAAAAAAAAAAAACCAACTGAACAAATGGGGCCAAATGAAACAGAAGCTTTTGCAAAGCAAAGGAAACAATAAACAAGATTAAAAGAGAGAGAAAATATTTGCAAGCAAAAAAACTAACAAAGGGTTAAACTCCATATTGTTATTATATAAGCAGCTTATACAGCTCAGTATAAGAAAAACAAACAGCCCAATCAAAAAATGGGCAGAAGACTTAAACAGACATTTGTCCAAAGAAGACATATAGATCGTTAATAAACACATGAAAAGATGCTCAACATCACTCATTATTAGAGAAATGCAAATCAGAATGATCCTATGTTCAGGGCAACAAAGAAGACACAGACGTTAAGAAAAGACCGTTTGACTCAGTGGGAGAAGGAGAGGGTGGGATGATTTGAGGGAATAGCATTGAAACACATACATTACCATATGTAAAATAAATAACCAGTAGGAGTTTGACGTATGACGCAGGGCACTCAAAGCCTCTGACAACCTGGAGGGATAGGGTGGGGAGGGAGATGGGAGAGAGGTTCAGGATGGAGGGGACACATGTATACCCATGGCTGATTCATACTGATGTATAGTAAAAACATCACAATATTGTAAAGTAACTATTCTCCAATTAAATAAAATTTTAAAATGACAATGAAGTATCACCTCACACCAGTCAAAATGGCCACATTCAAAAAATCTGCAAGCAATAAATGCTGGAGAGGATGTGGAGAAAAGGGAACCACCCCACCCTGCATTCTTGGTGGGAGTATAAACTGATACAGTTGGAGGGATAGGGTGGGGAGGGAGATGGGAGAGAGGTTCAGGATGGAGGGGACACATGTATACCCATGGCTGATTCATACTGATGTATAGTAAAAACATCACAATATTGTAAAGTAACTATTCTCCAATTAAATAAAATTTTAAAATGACAATGAAGTATCACCTCACACCAGTCAAAATGGCCACATTCAAAAAATCTGCAAGCAATAAATGCTGGAGAGGATGTGGAGAAAAGGGAACCACCCCACCCTGCATTCTTGGTGGGAGTATAAACTGATACAGCCATTATGGAGAACAGTATGAAGATTCCTCAAAAAACTAGGAATAAATGTACAATATGACCCAGCAATCCAACTACTGAGCATATACCCTGAGAAAACCACAATTCTAAAAAACACATGTATCCCAATGTTCATAGTAGCACTATTTACAATAGCCGTAACATGGAAGCAACCTAGATGTCCATCAACAGATGAATGGATAAAGAAAATGTGGTACATATATACAATGGAATATAACTCAGTCATAAAAAAGAACGAATTTTAGTTAGTTCTAGTGACATGGATAAACCTAGAGCCTGTTATACAGCATGAAGAAACTCAGAAAGAGAAAAATAAGTATCACATATTAATACATTCATATGGGATCTAGAAAAATGGTATTCATGAACCAACTTTCAAGGAAGGAATGGAAAAGCAGATGTGGAAAATGGACTTGTGGACATAGTGGGGGAAGGAGAGAATAGGATGAATGGAGAAAGTAGCATCAACATATATACACTGTCATGTGTAAAATAGATAGCTGGTGAGAAGTTATTATATAAAACAGGGAGCTCCATCTGGTGCTCTGTGATGACCCAGAGAGATGGGATTGGGGGAGGGGAGGGAGAGTCAAGAGGTAGAGGATGTATATATAATTATGGTTGATTCACATTGTTTACAGCAGAAACCACACATCATAAAGCAATTCTCCTCCAATTAAAAAATCACATTGAGATATCACTTCATACTCACTAGGATGGCTAAAAACAAAAATAAACAATAACAAATGCTGGCAATGATGTGGAGAAATTGGAATCTTAATACATCTCTAATGGGATTGTAGAAGATTCAGTCACTTTGGAGAAGAGTTTAGCAGTTCCTCAAAAACTTGACATACAATTGCCTTCTTCTTTTAAAAAAAATTCTATTCTTTTTAATTAGAGAAAAAGTGCTTTACAATATTTTGTTGGTTTCTGCCATTTTACACATTTTACACATGATAGCATAAATATGTCAATGCTACCTTCTCAATATGTCTGACTTTCTCCTTCCCCTGCTGTGTCCACAAGTCAGTTCTAAGTCTGTCTCCCTTCCTTCCCTGCAAATAGGTTCATCAGTACCATTTTTCTACATTCCATATATATGCTTTAATATTTGATATTTGTGTTTCTTTTTCTGACTTACTTCACTCTGTATAACAGGCTATAGGTTCATCCACCTCACTACAACTGTCTCAAATTCATTCCTTTAATGTCTGAGTAATATTCTATTGGAAAAATGTACCATAAATTCTTTCTATTCATCTGTCAGTGGACATCTAGATTGCTTCCATGTACTGGCTATTGCAAATAGTGCTGAAATGAACAATACAGTACATGTGCTTTTTTTAGAATTGTGGTTTTCTAAGGATATATGCCAAGTAGTGGGTTTGCTGTGTCACATGGTACATTTCAGCTTACCAGATAGCGCTAGTGGTAAAGAACCTGCCTGCCAATCCAGTAGATATAAGAGACGTGGATTCAATCCCTGGATCAGGAAGATCCCCTGGACGAGGGCATGGCAACCCATGCTAGTATTCTTGCCTGGAGAAATTCCATGGACAGAGGAGCCTTGAGTGCCACAGTCCATAGGATCACATAGAGTCAGACATGACTGAAGCGACTTAGTATGCACACATGGTACATTTATTCTCTTTTTAAAGGAATCTCCAACTGTTCTCCATAATGGCTGCATCAGTTTACACTCCCACCAAGAGTGAAGGGAGGTTCCTTTTTCTCCACATCCTCTCCAGAATTTATTGTTTGTAGATTTTTTATGATGGCCATTCTGCCAGGTGTGACATGATACCTCATTGTAGTTTTGATTTGCATTTTTCTAATAGTGTGCAACTTTGAGCGTCTTTTCATGTGTTTATTAGCCATATGTATGTCTTCTTTGGAGAAATGTCTGTTTAGGTGTTCTGACCTTTTTATTTATTGGGTTGTTTGTTTTTCTGATATTGAGCTATATGAGCTGTTTATGTTATTTTGGAGATTAATCTTTTGTCAGTTACTTCATTTGTAATGATTTTCTCCCATCCTCATGGTTGTTTTCTCATTTGCTTTTAGTTTGCTCTGCTGTGCAAAAGTTTTTAAGTTTTATTACATCCCATTTGTTTATATCTGTTTTTATTTCCATTAATCTAGGAAGTGGGTCAGAGAGAATCTAGCTGTGATTTATGTCAGAGTGTACTGCCCCTGTTTTCCTCTAAGAGATTTATAGTTTCTGGCCTTACATTTAAGTCTTTAATCCTTTTTGAATTTATTTTGTGTACAGTATTAGGAAGTGGTCTAATTTCACTCTTTCATATATAGCTCTTGAGTTTTCTCAGCACCACTTGTTGAAGAGGTTGTCTTTTCTGCATTGTGTATTCTTCCCTCCTTTGTCAAAGATAAGGTGCTTATGTATGTATGATTTTAACTCTGGGTTTTCTTTCTTGTTTCACTGGTTGGTATTTCTGTTTTTGTGCCAGCACCATACTGTCTTGATTACTATAGCTTTATAGTATAGTCTGATGTCAGGGAGGTTCATTCCTCCAGCTCTGTTTTTCTTTCTCAAGGTTGCTTTAGGTATTTGTGGTCTTTTGTGTTTCCATATAAATTAATATATTTTGCTCTAGTTTTGTGAAAAAATGCCATTGGTAATTTATTATGGATTGCATTGAATCTGTAGATTGCTTTGGATAGGATAGTCATTTCACAATATTGATTCTTCCAATCCAAGAACATGGTATATCTCTCCATCTGTTTGTGTTGTCTTTGATTTCTTTCATTGTTGTTGTTGTTCAGTTGCTAAGTCATGTCTGACTCTTTGCAGCCCCATAGACTGTAGCACACCAGGCTTCCCTGCCTTTCACTATCTCTCGGAGTTTGCTTAACTTCACATCCATTGAGTTGGTGATACTATCTAATCATCTCATCCTCTGCTGCTTCCTTCTTTTACCTTCAATCTTTTCCAGCATCAGGGTCTTTTCCAATGAGTCGACACTTTATGTCAGGTGGTCAAAGTATTAAAGCTTCAACTTCAGCATCAGTCCTTGCAATAAATATTCAGGGTGGATTTCTTTTAGGATTGACTGGTTTGATCTCTTTGCAATCCAAAGGACTCTCAAGAGTCTTCTCCAGCACCATAATTTGGAAAAGCATAAGTTCTTTGGTGCTTAGCCTTCTTTATGGTGCAACTCTCACATCCATACATGACTACTGGAAAAACAGTAGTTAGACTATACAGACCTTTTTCAGCCAATTAATGTCTCTGCTTTTTAATACACTGTCTATGTTTGTCGTAGCTTTTCTTCCAAGGAGCAAGAGTCTTAATTTCATGGCCTCAATCACTGTCCACAGTGATTCCGTGGATTACTGTAATGTTAAATGGTTTGCCTTGGAAATGACACAAGATCATTCTGTCATTTTTGAGATTGCACCCAAATACTACATTTTGAACTCTTTTGCTGAATATGAAGGTAATTCCATTTCTTCTAAGGTATTCTTGTCCACAGTAGTAGATATAATGGTCATCTGAATTAAGTAGCCCATTCCTATCCACTTTAGTTCACTGATTTCCTAAGATGTTGATGTTCACTCTTGCCCTCTCCTGTTTGACCACATCCAATTTACCTTGATTCGTGGACTTAACATTCCAGGTTCCTATGTTATATTGTTCTTTACAACATCGAATTTTACTTTCACTACCAGACATATCCACAACTGAGTGTTGTTCCACTTTGGCCCAGCCTATTCAATTCTTTCTGGAGCTATTAGTAATTGCCCTCTGCCCTTTCCCAGTAGCATATTGAATAGCTTCTGACGTGGGAGAGGGGGCGCTCATCTTCCAGTGTCATATATTTTTGGCACACTGTTTTGGGGGTTCTTGGAGTAGAACACTGGAGTGGTTTGCTATTCCTTCCTTCAGTGGACTGCGTTTTGTCTGAACTCTCCACTATGACCCATCCACTCATGTTGGGTGGCCCTGCACAGAATGACTCATAGCTTCATTGAGTTACACAAGCCAACTTGCCACAAGACTGATCTATGATCTGACTGTGATCCATGATCTTTCATTGCTGTCTTATAGTTTTTTGCTTACAGGTCTTTTTTCTCTTTAGGTAGGTTTATTCCTAGGTATTTTATTCTTTTTGTTGCAATGGTGAATGGGATTGTTTCCTTAATTTCTCTTTCTGGTTTTTCATTGGTAGTGTATAGGAATTCAAGGGATTTCTGTGTATTAATTTTATACTCTGTGACCACACTAACTTCACTGCTTAGCTCTAGGAATTTTTGGTGGAATTTTTAGGATTTTCTATGTATAGTATCATGCCATCTGCAAATAGAGTTTTTCTTCTTCTTTTCCAATCTGGATTCATTTTATTTCTTTTTCTTCTCTGATTGCCATGGGTAGGACTTCCAAAACAATATTGAATAACACTGGCAAGAGTGGGCACACTTGTTTCTGATTTTAGAGGAAATGTTTTCAGTTTTTCACTATTGAGAATAATATTTGCTGTGGGTTTCTCATATATGGCCTTTATTATGTTGAAGTAGGTTTCTTCTATGCCAATTCTCTGGAGGGGTTTCATTATAAATGGGTGTAGAATTTTGTTGAAAGCTTTCTCTGAATCTATTGAGATAGTTATTTGGTTTCTATCTTTCAGTTTCTTAATATGATGTGTCACACTGATTGATGTTCATATATTAAAGATCCTGGCATCCTCGGGATAAACTCCACTTGATCATGGTGGA
>SJXQ01012980.1:27465-77973 GCA_006408695.1 Aepyceros melampus | reverse complement strand
ATCAGACCCTCACCGACTGTCAGACCCTAGTTAAGCATCAGACCTTCCCCCAGCGTCAGGCCCTCGTCCAGCAGCAGACCATAGTCCAGCATTAGACATTCCCCCAGCAGCAGACCCTCCCCCAGCAGCAGACTGTAGTCCAGCATTAGACATTCCCCCAGCAGCAGATCCTCCCCCAGCAGCAGACCCTCCCCCAGCATCAGGCTCTAGTCCAGCGTCACGCCCTAGTCCAGCATCAGGCACCCACCCCCCGGCCCTCCAACCTTCCCCAGTATCAGGCCCCCCACCTGGAGGATGAGGTGCGCCAGCCCCACTTGTGTGACGCTCCTGAGCACACTCAGGCAGCCCCACAGCAGCAGGACAGCTCTTGCAGGAGGTGCATCTTTAGGAATCGCCTGTGGAGCAGCAGGAGCTGGGGTTTGTCCAGGCCAAGGAGAGGCAAAGAAAAGGCCCTTGTGCAGGACACAGGGGAGGCTGTGGGCACATTCCCCAGCTCTGCTTCCCCTCGTTTGGGCTTTGTTCTCCTGCTCCTACGGCGGTGTCCTTGCAGATTCAAGGTCTCCTTGACATCTCAAGCCCAAGTCCTGAGTCGCGTCCCAGTCCGTTCTGGCAGAGGGCTGGGAACACCCAAGCTCACGGGCTGAAAGGATCCCAGGGGGAAAGCTGGGCCCCAGTGGGTGGCAGGGCAGGGGATGAAGGTGGCCACCCAGAGAGGGCCCCGCAGCACCACNTGTGTCTCTTTTGCTGTCTTGCGTACAGGTTTATCATTACAAACAATCTTGTTTAATTGTTAAATGTTAAACCATGAAAGGGGCTTTCCTGAGATTGTAAAATCATCATGACACGGTGTGCATTATCCTTCCAGAATGTAATCAAGTTCTCCAACAATCACTCTGAAATATGCAAACTTAATTTCAACCAATTGTTGCATTTTAACGACTGGCCTAAATTGTACTTTTTCTAGCAAGAAATGCATTTTGTCTGCAGCGTGAAGTGATTTAAAAGTACTGTTAAATGTGAGCTTCTAATGAAATGTGGGCTGAACGGATGACTAGAAGAAGACTATGAAAATCTCTCCTGTGACCTAGTCTCTGTGGACCTGGATCCATGCATTATCCTTCCAGAATGTAATCAAGTTCTCCAACAATCACTCTGAAATATGCAAACTTAATTTCAACCAATTGTTGCATTTTAACGACTGGCCTAAATTGTACTTTTTCTAGCAAGAAATGCATTTTGTCTGCAGCGTGAAGTGATTTAAAAGTACTGTTAAATGTGAGCTTCTAATGAAATGTGGGCTGAACGGATGACTAGAAGAAGACTATGAAAATCTCTCCTGTGACCTAGTCTCTGTGGACCTGGATCCATCCGCTCCAGTGAGACGCTTTGGGGACCAATCGCGATGCCCTGCACCCGCTGCGGAGCCATGGAGCGGGACAGTAAAGTTGCCACTTCCCAGACAGACAGCGTAGTGCAGCTCTGACAAAGGCCTTATTTGTATGTAAATCATCTTTTTCCCTCAGTTTATAACCATGTTTAAAGAATGGATGTAGGCATACATTTTTAGATTGTGATGACACAGCCATTCTGGATTGAATAAGTAACTTTTACTTTTTCAGCAGCACATTAAAAAAGCCAGAAAGAGATGCGTTCAGGTCACGGTGCAATATTTATTATGCAGCTGGTATCTCGGTAGACACAGACAGCATGTCTCTTTATATGTGGGTTCCACCTTTAATTTACTTGTGCAATTCATTGTTATCGTTCTATTTTCCAATTAATCTTTTGTGAACTTCCCAATATGTGACAAAGTATGTACAGTCTACTTTTGAACTATTTTTATCACAAGTTTATTTATTGCTTTCTTTCAATAAAGTACTGAAGCAAAATTTCCCAGGGCCAATAAAGAATGCCGAGAGTATGCTGTCCTCTCACTGAGAACAGACCAGAGCTGGTAATGGGAGCCAGAGTCATCACACGGACATTCTGGTAAGAGAAACGGACAGATAAAATGGAAAGGCCAGAAGGCAGAAGCATAGGTGTCCCCAGAGGACGACCCATGGTGTGTTCATGCCCTTGGCTCCAGAGACAAGAGGCTCCATCACTTCAGCATCTGCGGGGACAGGGCCTCTGTTGCTGAGGCGCGGGCAGCGGGCGGAGGGTGGGAACAAAGTGCAGGTGTCCAGGCTCACCGTCTGTCCCAGGGCGGGGAGCCGAGGGCAACCCTGACGCGGACCTGAATGATGCACTAGGGAATGTGTGTGTGCACACTTGTGTGTGGGAGCTTTCATGTTATTTTAGTCAACAGGCTATTATTCATATATCCAAAGAAATAAGAACGTAGCAAGGGGAGGTGGGAGGGAGATTCAAGAGGGATGGGCAATACATACACCTACGGGTAATTCATGGAGATGTATGGCAGAAATCAACCGATATTGCACAAAATTATCTTTAAGTTAAAGAGAACATAGCAAGGTGGTCAGGAAAATATGAAAAAAAGATTTCTCATGGGATTGAGATTTATCCTCAACTCCATGTACATCTGGGAGCAGGCTGTTCACCATCATCAGACCTTCCCCAGCATCAGGCCCTACCCCAGCATCAGGCCCTCGTCCAGCATCAGACCTTCCCCCAGCATCAGGCCTTTCCTAAGAATCAGGCCCTCCTCCAGCGTCAGACACTCCCCCAGCATCAGACCTTCCCCAAGCATCAGGCCTTTCCCAAGCATCAGGCCCTCCTCCAACGTCAGACACTCCCTCAGCCTCAGGCCCTAGACCAGCATCAGACCTTGCCCCAGCATCAGACCCTCACCGACTGTCAACCCTAGTTAAGCATCAGACCTTCCCCCAGCGTCAGGCCCTAGTCAGTACCAGGCCCTTGTCCAGCATCAGACCTTCTCCCAGTGTCAGGCCCTCGTCCAGGATCAGACCCTAGTCCAGCAGCAGACCGCAGTCCAGCATTAGACATTCCCCCAGCAGCAGACCCTCCCCCAGCATCAGGCTCTAGTCCAGCATCAGGCACCCACCCCCCTGCCCTCCGACCTTCCCCAGTATCAGGCCCCCCACCTCGAGGATGAGGTGCGCCAGCCCCACTTGTGTGACGCTCCTGAGCACACTCAGGCAGCCCCACAGCAGCAGGACAGCTCTTGCAGGAGGTGCATCTTTAGGAATCACCTGTGGAGCAGCAGCAGCTGGGGTTTGTCCAGGCCAAGGAGAGGCAAAGAAAAGGCACTTGTGCAGGACACAGGGGAGGCTGTGGGCACATTCCCCAGCTCTGCTTCCCCCCGTTTGGGCTTTGTTCTCCTGCTCCCACGGCGGTGTCCTTCCAGATTCAAGGTCTCCCTCCTTCCATCTCAAGCCCAAGTCCTGAGTCGCATCCCAGTCCGTCGTGGCAGAGGGCTGGGAACACCCAAGCTCATGGGCTGAAAGTATCCCAGGGGGAGAGCCGGGCCCCAGCGGGTGGTAGGGCAGGGGATGAGGGTGGCCACCCAGAGAGGGCCCCGCAGCAGCACTGAAGGACAGCAGTGATGCCTTAGCTCACAAGGGGATGCTGCCCGGCCTGGCACTCAGAGATGTCACCGCCAGCAGCTCTGGGAATGCAGGAAGCTGGGTGAGTGACCCCACGCCACCTGGGCCCGGTGTGTGGGCACCGCTGACCATGGCCTCGGTTTTCATTCCGGTTGCAACTGTCTCTCCAAGGGCTGACGGGATCCTCTTCCGAATGGCACAGATGTTTTCTTTATGTGGGTGAAAGCATTCTTGCTTGTTTCTGTTGGCGCTGTTGGCACTCATCGTGTGTTTTCGTCTTTACAACTTGTGCTTGCTGCTCTTCCAGTTTAACTTGGAGCAGTCCTGATTTTCTGCATTTCTAGTTGTGAGCGTTCACTGGGGCTTTCCAGGTGGTGCTAGAGGTAAAGATCCTGCCTGCCAATGCAACAGATAACAAGAGATGTGGGTTTGATCCCTGGGCGGAGAAAATGCCCTGGAGGAGGGCAGAGCAACCCACTCCGGTATTCTTGCCTGGAGAATCCCATGGACACAGGGACTAGTGGGCTACAGTCCCCAGGTCGCAAAGTCAGACACAACTGAAGCGGGGTAGCACACACTCAGGTTTTAGTCCAGTCACTCAGTTGTGTCCGACTCTTTGCCACTCTGTGGATTGCAGCACTCCAGGCTTTCCTGTCCTTCACGATCTCCTGGAGTTTGCTCCAACTCATGTCCACTGAATCATCATGCCATAGAACCATCTCATTCCTGTTGCATCCACCAGAGAGGTGGCTGGGGCTCAGCAAAACGCCTAGGCCCGCTGCGTGGGTGTGAACGTGCCCTCACCGCTCCCTGACCGCGTGACCAGCACTGTGTCCTCCTCTGTAAACCCGGAGGGGGCAGCACCTGCTTGGTAAGGGGCACACACAGCATCTGGTATATAGTCAATGCACCACCCATCTCAGCGTTGTATTTATTAATAATAGGGATAGCATTTAATAACCTGCTCCTTGTTCTCTCTTGTCACTTAACTGTGCTCCAGACCACATGTGCTCTACTTACCCCTGTCAATCCCACACCCAGCACAAACAAGACTCAACACATTTGTGGCTGAAGAGGCAGGAACATACCCTGCCCTCAAGGAGATGAAGCCAAGCGAGATGAGGGCCTAATGATCACCTTGTGTGATGAGGGGACCCCAGGAGGACCTGCGTGGCTGTGGGGTGGGGTAGGGGGCATGGGCAGAACCCATGATGAGCTCCTGGGGATTGAGAAGGTGGCAGGAAGGAGGGTGGGCTGTTCCTTGTGGGGTGTTCACAGATTGTACTTCACCCTTCACTGATGAGCACTTAGGCAGTTTCAAAACATGTGGCACTGTTGGAGGAAACAATCATTGCCCAGCTCCTACTCAATTTCGTAGAATATGTTTCTAGCACTGGAGTACAATCATCTGCTGTATTCATTCCATGCTCCGTTCATCCACCCATCCAGCCAGCCATCTCTTCATCCATCCATTCACTCACTAATCAGTCCATCCATCCATCCGCCCGTCCACTCATTCACTCATCCAATCATCTCAGACCCATTGAGAAGACAGACGCCTCTTGTGCTCCTGCTCCGTGGAGGACCCCCAGCGTGAGTGACAGGAGCCTCATGGGGACAACGGGGGAGACACAGAAAGGACATGCCTGCAGGCCCTCCTCCCTCCAAATGGTGAAGCACCCACCTGGTCCTAACGCCTCCTTGCCCAGGTGTTCAGGCCGGCCCTTATCTTTCTTGCGAAACAAGCGGCTGATGGAGGACTTGATGCCCTTATTCTTCGGGGCTTTGTGCAGTGAGTCCTGCCTGCTGGTGCTGCTGCTGGGGTTGTTCCCGAGGTTGTCCTCACAGCCTGTGGAGCTTTGGGGAGAGAAAATGACGTTTAACCAGCACCCTCGTGCAAACACACACCCCTCCACAAGAGCTACTGAGAGGAACGGGCACCCAGCAACACCCGTGCCTCAACCTCGTGGCAGACAGTGGAATCTCTTTCACCAAACACGCTCCACACGAGCAATGCAGGCTCCAGGACACAGACAACCGCCCCGGGAAGCTGAGATTCTCTGCCTCGAGCTCTCCACTGAGGGCTTGACTCCAGGCCAGCTGGTGCAGAGGGTGCCCCGACCCTCCCTCAGGGTCGCTGCTGGGCAGGTGACAATGCTCCAGGAGAAGGCGAGCTTCCCTGCTCTGGGCGGCTCCCCCTGCCTCCCGCAGGGTGACTGTCCTCGGCCGTGGCAGGAGAGTGACGGTCACCGGGCAGGGCTGCTGGGCAAGTGACCACACNGAAGATTCACAAAGAATGAAATGAAATCCGGGTCTCTGTGGACCCGGATCCATTCGCTCCAGTGAGACATTTCGGGGACCAATCGCGATGCCCTGCACCCGCTGCGGAGCCATGGAGCGGGACAGTGAAGGTGCCACTTCCCAGACAGCGTAATGCAGCTCTGACAAAGGCCTTATTTGTATGTAAATCATCTTTTTCCCTCAGTTTGTAACCATGTTTAAAGAATGGACGTAGGCATACATTTTTAGATTGTGATGACACAGCCATTTTGGATTGAATAAGTAACTTTTACTTTTTCAGCAGCACATTAAAAAAGCCAGAAAGAGATGCATTCAGGTCACGGTGCGATATTTTATTATGCAGCTGGTATCTCGGTAGACACAGACAGCATGTCTCTTTACATGTGGGTTCCACCTTTAATTTACTTGTGCAATTCACTGTTACCGTTCTATTTTCCAATTAATCTTTTGTGAAATTCCCGAATATGTGACAAAGTATGTACAGTCTACTTTTGAACTATTTTTATCACGTTTATTTATTGCTTTCTTTCAATAAAGTACTGAAGCAAAATTTCCCAGGGCCAATAAAGATAATAGAAAACAAAGGAACTCTACTTTGTGCTTAGTAAGAGTCTCAAAGAAGGTATTTTACAAGGAATAGGCTATCATACTATAAATAGCAATCAGAATTAGAAGAGGAAGGGAAAGATAAAACCTGATGAGAATACATCTAGAAGAAATTGGGCAGATAGAAGATTCACAAAGAATGAAATGAAATCCGGGTCTCTGTGGACCCAGATCCATCCGATGCCCTGCACCCTCTGCGGAGCCATGGAGCTGGACAGTGAAGGTGCCACTTCCCAGATAGACAGCGTAGTGCAGCTCTGACAAAGGCCTTATTTGTATGTAAATCATCTTTTTCCCTCAGTTTGTAACCATGTTTAAAGAATGGACGTAGGCATACATTTTTAGATTGTGATGACACAGCCATTCTGGATTGAATAAGTAACTTTTACTTTTTCAGCAGCACATTAAAAAAGCCAGAAAGAGATGCGTTCAGGTCACGGTGTGATATTTATTATGCAGCTGGTATCTCGGTAGACACAGACAGCATGTCTCTTTACATGTGGGTTCCACCTTTAATTTACCTGTGCAATTCATTGTTATCGTTCTATTTTCCAATTAATCTTTTGTGAACTTCCCGAATATGTGACAAAGTATGTACAGTCTACTTTTGAACGATTTTTATCACAAGTTTATTGCTTTCTTTCAATAAAGTACTGAAGCAAAATTTTCCAGGGCCAATAAAGAGTGCCGAGAGCATGCTGTCCTCTCACTGAGAACAGACCAGAGTGGTAATGGGAGCCCGAGTCATCACATGGACATTCTGTTAAGAGAAACGGATGGATAAAATGGAAAGGCCAGAAGGCAGAAGCATAGGTGTCCCCAGAGGACGACCCATGGTGTGTTCATTCCCTTGGCTCTGGAGACAAGAGGCTCCATCACTTCAGCATTTGCGGGGACAGGGCCCCTCTGCTGCTGAGGGGTGGGCAGCAGGCAGAGGGTGGGAACAAAGTGCAGGTGTCGAGGTTCACTGTCTGTCCCAGGGCGGGGGAGCCGAGGGCAACCCTGACGAGGACCCGAATGATGCACTAGGGAGTGTGCGTGTGCACACTTGTGTGTGGGAGCTTTCATGTTATTTTAATCAACAGGCTATTATTCATATATCCAAAGAAATAAGAACGTAGCAAGGGGAGGTGGGAGGGAGATTCAAGAGGGACGGGCAATACACACACCTACGGGTAATTCATGGAGATGTATGGCAGAAATCAACCGATATTGCACAAAATTATCTTTAAGTTAAAAAGAACATAGCAAGGTGGTCAGGAAAATATGAAAAAAAGATTTCTCATGGGATTGAGATTTATCCTCAACTCCATGTACATCTGGGAGCAGGCTGTTCACCATCATCAGACCTTCCCCAGCATCAGGCCCTCCCCCAGCATCAGGCCCTAGTCCAGCATCAGACCTTCCCCCAGCATCAGGCCTTTCCTAAGAATCAGGCCCTCCTCCAGTGTCAGACACTCCCCCAGCATCAGGCCCTAATCCAGCATCAGACCTTCCCCAAGCATCAGGCCCTCCTCCAACGTCAGACACTCCCTGAGCATCAGGCCCTAGTCCAGCATGAGACCTTGCCCCAGCATCAGACCCTCACCGACTGTCAGACCCGAATTAAGCATCAGATCTTCCCCCAGCGTCAGACCCTAGTCAGTACCAGGCCCTGGTCCAGCCATCAGACCTTCCCCCAGCATCAGGCCCTCGTCCAGCAGCAGACCCTAGTCCAGCAGCAGACTGCAGTCCACCATTAGACATTCCCCCAGCATCAGACCCTCCCCCAGCAGCAGACCGTAGTCCAGCATTAGACATTCCCCCAGCATCAGATCCTCCCCCAGCATCAGGCTCTAGTCCAGCATCACGCCCTAGTCCAGCATCAGGCACCCATCCCCTGGCCCTCCAACCTTCCCCAGTATCAGGGCCCCCACCTCCAGGATGAGGTGCGGCAGCCCCACTTGTGTGACGCTCCTGAGCACAATCAGGCAGCCCCAGAGCAGCAGGACAGGAGCTCTTGCAGGAGGGGTATCTTTAGGAATCATCTGTGGAGCAGCAGCAGCTGGGGTTTGTCCAGGCCAAGGAGAAGCAAAGAAGAGGCACAGGACACAGGGGAGGCTGTGGGCACATTCCCCAGCTCTGCTTCCCCCCGTTTGGGCTTTGTTCTCCTGCTCCCACGGCGGTGTCCTTCCAGATTCAAGGTCTCCTTCCATCTCAAGCCCAAGTCCTGAGTCGCGTCCCAGTCCGTCGTGGCAGAGGGCTGGGAACACCCAAGCTCACGGGCTGAAAGGATCCCAGGGGGAGAGCCGGGCCCCAGCTGGTGGCAGGGCAGGGGATGAGGGTGGCCACCCAGAGAGGGCCCCGCAGCAGCACTGGAAGGACAGCAGTGATGCCTTAGCTCACAAGGGGACGCTGCCCAGCCTGGCACTCAGAGATGTCACTGCCAGCAGCTCTGGGAATGCAGGAAGCCGGGTGAGTGACCCCACGCCACCTGGGCCGGGTGTGTGGGCACCGCTGACCATGGTGCAGGGCAGGGGATGAGGGTGGCCAACCAGAGAGGGCCCCGCAGCAGCACTGGAAGGACAGCAGTGATGCCTTAGCTCACAAGGGGATGCTGCCCAGCCTGGCACTCAGAGATGTCACCGCCAGCAGCTCTGGGAATGCAGGAAGCCGGGTGAGTGACCCCACGCCACCTGGGCCGGGTGTGTAGGCACCGCTGACCATGGCCTCGGTTTTCATTCCGGTTGCAACTGTCCCTCCAAGGGCTGATGGGCTCCTCTTCCGAATGGCACAGATATTTTCTTTATGTGGGTGAACGCATTCTTGCTTGTTTCTGTTGGCGCTGTTGGCACTCATCGTGTGTTTTCGTCTTTACAACCTGTGTTTGCTGCTCTTCCAGTTTAACTTAGGAGCAGTCCTGATTTTCTGCATTTCTAGTTGTGAGCGTTCACTGGGGCTTTCCAGGTGGTGCTAGGGGTAAAGATCCTGCCTGCCAATGTAACAGATAACAAGAGATGTGGGTTCGATCCCTGGGCGGAGAAAATGCCCTGGAGGAGGGCAGAGCAACCCACTCCGGTATTCTTGCCTGGAGAATCCCTTGGACACAGGGACTAGTGGGCTACAGTCCCCAGGTCGCAAAGTCAGACACGACTGAAGCGGGGTAGCACACACTCAGGTTTTAGTCCAGTCACTCAGTTGTGTCCGACTCTTTGCCACTCCGTGGACTGCAGCACTCCTGCTCCTCTTCCAAATGGCACAGATAATTTCTTTATGTGGGTGAACGCATTCTTGCTTGTTTCTGTTGGCGCTCATCGTGTGTTTTCGTCTTTACAACCTGTGTTTGCTGCTCTTCCAGTTTAACTTAGGAGCAGTCCTGATTTTCTGCATTTCTAGTTGTGAGCGTTCACTGGGGCTTTCCAGGTGGTGCTAGAGGTAAAGATCCTGCCTGCCAATGCAACAGATAACAAGAGATGTGGGTTTGATCCCTGGGCGGAGAAAATGCCCTGGAGGAGGGCAGAGCAACCCACTCCGGTATTCTTGCCTGGAGAATCCCATGGACACAGGGACTAGTGGGCTACAGTCCCCAGGTCGCAAAGTCAGACACAACTGAAGCGGGGTAGCACACACTCAGGTTTTAGTCCAGTCACTCAGTTGTGTCCGACTCTTTGCCACTCTGTGGATTGCAGCACTCCAGGCTTTCCTGTCCTTCACGATCTCCTGGAGTTTGCTCCAACTCATGTCCACTGAATCATCATGCCATAGAACCATCTCATTCCTGTTGCATCCACCAGAGAGGTGGCTGGGGCTCAGCAAAACGCCTAGGCCCGCTGCGTGGGTGTGAACGTGCCCTCACCGCTCCCTGACCGCGTGACCAGCACTGTGTCCTCCTCTGTAAACCCGGAGGGGGCAGCACCTGCTTGGTAAGGGGCACACACAGCATCTGGTATATATGCTGCTAAGTCACCTCAGTCGTCTCCGACTCTGCGACCCCATAGACAGCAGCCCGCCAGGCTCCTCTGTCCCTGGGATTCTCCAGGCAAGAACACTGGAGTGGGTTGCCATTTCCTTCTCCAACACAGAAACTAAGGGATATATAAACAATTAGCTTAAAAGAAAAAAGTTAATTAAGCATTAAGTGTAAATATACTCTCCCTACCATCCACTTCCTTGAAAAAAAATCAGGGGAGAAAACTTTGAGAATAGAAAACAAAGGAACTCTACATTGTGCTTAGTAAGAGTCTCAAAGAAGGTATTTTACAAGGAATAGGCTATCATACTATAAATAGCAATCAGAATTAGAAGAGGAAGGGAAAGATAAAACCTGATGAGAATAAATCTAGAAGAAATTGGGCAGATAGGAGATTCACAAAGAATGAAATGAAATCCGGGTCTCTGTGGACCCGGATCCATCCGCTCCAGTGAGACGCTTCGGGGACCAATCGCGATGCCCTGCACCTGCTGCGGAGCCATGGAGCGGGACAGTGAAGGTGCCACTTCCCAGACAGACAGCGTAGTGCAGCTCTGACAAAGGCCTTATTTGTATGTAAATCATCTTTTTCCCTCAGTTTGTAACCATGTTTAAAGAATGGACGTAGGCATATATTTTTAGATTATGATGACACAGCCATTCTGGATTGAATAAGTAACTTTTACTTTTTCAGCAGCACATTAAAAAAGCCAGAAAGAGATGCGTTCAGGTCATGGTGCGATATTTATTATGTAGCTGGTATCTCGGTAGACACAGCATGTCTCTTTACATGTGGGTTCCACCTTTAATTTACTTTGCAATTCATTGTTATCGTTCTATTTTCCAATTAATCTTTTGTGAACTTCCTGAATATGTGACAAAGTATGTACAGTCTACTTTTGAACTATTTTTATCACAAGTTTATTTATTGCTTTCTTTCAATAAAGTACTGAAGCAAAATTTCCCAGGGCCAGTAAAGAGTGCCGAGAGTATGCTGTCCTCTCACTGAGAACAGACCAGAGCTGGTAATGGGAGCCCGAGTCATCACACGGACATTCTGGTAAGAGAAACGGATGGATACAATGGAAAGGCCAGAAGGCAGAAGCATAGGTGTCCCCAGAGGACGACCCATGGTGTGTTCATGCCCTTGGCTCCGGAGACAAGAGGCTCCATCACTTCAGCATCTGCGGGGACAGGGCCCCTCTGCTGCTGAGGCGCGGGCAGCGGGCGGAGGGTGGGAACAAAGTGCAGGTGTCCAGGCTCACTGTCTGTCCCAGGGCGGGGAGCCGAGGGCAACCCTGACGCGGACCTGAATGATGCACTAGGGAGTGTGCGTGTGCACACTTGTGTGTGGGAGCTTTCATGTTATTTTAGTCAACAGGCTATTATTCATATATCCAAAGAAATAAGAACGTAGCAAGGGGAGGTGGGAGGGAGATTCAAGAGGGATGGGCAATACATACACCTACGGGTAATTCATGGAGATGTATGGCAGAAATCAACCGATATTGCACAAAATTATCTTTAAGTTAAAGAGAACACAGCAAGGTGGTCAGGAAAAATATGAAAAAAAGATTTCTCATGGGATTGAGATTTATCCTCAACTCCATGTACATCTGGGAGTAGGCTGTTCACCATCATCAGACCTTCCCCAGCATCAGGCCCTAGTCCAGCATCAGACCTTCCCCCAGCATCAGGCCTTTCCTAAGAATCAGGCCCTCCTGCAGCGTCAGACACTCCCCCAGCATCAGGCCCCAATCCAGCATCAGACCTTCCCCAAGCATCAGGCCTTTCCCAAGCATCAGGCCCTCCTCCAACGTCAGACACTCCCTCAGCCTCAGGCCCTAGACCAGCATCAGACCCTCACCGACTGTCAGACCCTAGTTAAGCATCAGACCTTCCCCCAACGTCAGGCCCTAGTCAGTACCAGGCCCTTGTCCAGCGTCAGGCCCTCGTCCAGCAGCAGACCATAGTCCAGCATTAGACATTCCCCCAGCAGCAGACTGTAGTCCAGCATTAGTCTCCAACGTCAGACACTCCCTCACCATCAGGCCCTAATCCAGCATCAGACCTTGCCCCAGCATCAGACCCTCACCGACTGTCAGATCCGAGTTAAGCATCAGACCTTCCCCCAGCGTCAGGCCCTAGTCAGTATCAGGCCCTGGTCCAGCATCAGACCTTCTCCCAGCGTCAGGCCCTCGTCCAGCATCAGACCCTAGTCCAGCAGCAGACTGCAGTCCACCATTAGACATTCCCCCAGCAGCAGACCCAACCCCAGCAGCAGACCCTCCCCCAGCAGCAGATCGTAGTCCAGCATTAGACATTCCCCCAGCATCAGGCTCTAGTCCAGCATCAGGCACCCACCCCCCGGCCCTCCGACCTTCCCCAGTATCAGGCCCCCCACCTCGAGGATGAGGTGCGCCAGCCCCACTTGTGTGACGCTCCTGAGCACACTCAGGCAGCCCCACAGCAGCAGGACAGCTCTTGCAGGAGGTGCATCTTTAGGAATCGCCTGTGGAGCAGCAGCAGCTGGGGTTTGTCCAGGCCAAGGAGAGGCAAAGAAAAGGCACTTGTGCAGGACACAGGGGAGGCTGTGGGCACATACCCCAGCTCTGCTTCCCCCCATTTGGGCTTTGTTCTCCTGCTCTTACAGCGGTGTCCTTCCAGATTCAAGGTCTCCTTCCATCTCAAGCCCAAGTCCTGAGTCGCGTCCCAGTCCGTTGTGACAGAGGGCTGGGAACACCCAAGCTCACGGGCTGAAAGGATCCCAGGGGGAGAGCTGGGCCCCAGAGGGTGGCAGGGCAGGGGATGAGGGTGGCCACCCAGAGAGGGCCCTGCAGCAGCACTGGAAGGACAGCAGTGATGCCTTAGCTCACAAGGGGACGCTGCCCAGCCTGGCACTGAGATGTCACCGCCAGCAGCTCTGGGAATGCAGGAAGCCCGGTGAGTGACCCCACGCCACCTGGGCCAGGTGTGTAGGCACCGCTGACCATGGCCTCGGTTTTCATTCCGGTTGCAACTGTCCCTCCAAGGGCTGATGGGCTCCTTTGGGTGGCAGGGCAGGGGATGAGGGTGGCCAACCAGAGAGGGCCCCGCAGCAGCACTGGAAGGACAGCAGTGATGCCTTAGCTCACAAGGGGATGCTGCCCAGCCTGGCACTCAGAGATGTCACCGCCAGCAGCTCTGGGAATGCAGGAAGCTGGGTGAGTGACCCCACGCCACCTGGGCCCGGTGTGTGGGCACCGCTGACCATGGCCTCGGTTTTCATTCCGGTTGCAACTGTCTCTCCAAGGGCTGACGGGATCCTCTTCCGAATGGCACAGATGTTTTCTTTATGTGGGTGAAAGCATTCTTGCTTGTTTCTGTTGGCGCTGTTGGCACTCATCGTGTGTTTTCGTCTTTACAACTTGTGCTTGCTGCTCTTCCAGTTTAACTTAGGAGCAGTCCTGATTTTCTGCATTTCTAGTTGTGAGCGTTCACTGGGGCTTTCCAGGTGGTGCTAGAGGTAAAGATCCTGCCTGCCAATGCAACAGATAACAAGAGATGTGGGTTCGAACCCTGGGCGGAGAAAATGCCCTGGAGGAGGGCATAGCAACCCACTCTGGTATTCTTGCCTGGAGAATCCCATGGACACAGGGGCTAGTGGGCTACAGTCCCCAGGTCGCAAAGTCAGACACGACTGAAGTGGGGTAGCACACACTCAGGTTTTAGTCCAGTCACTCAGTTGTGTCCAATTCTTTGCCACTCCGTGGACTGCAGCACTCCAGGCTTTCCTGTCCTTCACGATCTCCTGGAGTTTGCTCCAACTCATGTCCACTGAATCATCATGCCATAGAACCATCTCATTCCTGTTGCATCCACCAGAGAGGTGGCTGGGGCTCAGCAAAACGCCTAGGCCCGCTGCGTGGGTGTGAACGTGCCCTCACCGCTCCCTGACCGCGTGACCAGCACTGTGTCCTCCTCTGTAAACCCGGAGGGGGCAGCACCTGCTTGGTAAGGGGCACACACAGCATCTGGTATATAGTCAATGCACCACCCATCTCAGCGTTGTATTTATTAATAATAGGGATAGCATTTAATAACCTGCTCCTTGTTCTCTCTTGTCACTTAACTGTGCTCCAGACCACATGTGCTCTACTTACCCTGTCAATCCCACACCCAGCACAAACAAGACTCAACACATTTGTGGCTGAAGAGGCAGGAACATACCCTGCCCTCAAGGAGATGAAGTCAAGCGATATGAGGGCCTAATGATCACCTTGTGTGATGAGGGGACCCCAGGAGGACCTGCGTGGCTGTGGGGTGGGGTAGGGGGCATGGGCAGAACCCATGATGAGCTCCTGGGGATGGAGAAGGTGGCAGGAAGGAGGGTGGGCTGTTCCTTGTGGGGTGTCCACAGATTGTACTTCACCCTTCACTGATGAGCACTTAGGCAGTTTCCAAACACGTGGCACTGTTAGGTGGAAACAATCATTGCCCAGCTCCTACTCAATCAATTTCGTAGAATATGTTTCTAGCACTGGAGTACAACCATCTGCTGTATTCATTCCATGCTCCGTTCATCCACCCATCCAGCCAGCCATCTCGTCATCCATCCATTCACTCACTAATAAGTCCATCCATCCATCCGCCCATCCACTCATCCAATCATCTCAGACTCATTGAGAAGACAGACGCCTCTTGCGCTCCTGCTCCCTGGAGGACCCCCAGCGTGAGTGACAGGAGCCTCATGGGGACAACGGGGGAGACACAGAAGGGACATGCCTGCAGGCCCTCCTCCCTCCGAATGGTGAAGCACCCACCTGGTCCTAATGCCTCCTTGCCGGGGTGTTCAGTCCGGCCCTTATCCTTCCTCGGAAACAAGCGGCTGATGGAGGACTTGATGCCCTTCTTCTTCGGGGCTTTGTGCAGCAAGTCCTGCCTGCTGGTGCTGCTGCTGGGGTTGTTCCCGGGGTTGTCCTCAGAGCCTGTCGAGCTTTGGGGAGAGAAAATGACCTTTAACTGGCACCCTCGTGCAAACACACACCCCTCCACAAGAGCTACTGAGAGGAACGGGCACCCAGCAACACCCGTGCCTCAACCTCGCGACAGACAGTGGAATCTCTTTCACCAAACACGCTCCACACGAGCAATGCAGGCTCCCAGACACAGACAACCGCCCCGGGAAGCTGAGATTCTCTGCCTCGAGCTCTCCACTGAGGAGGGCTTGACTCCAGGCCAGCTGGTGCAGAGGGTGCCCCGACCCTCCCTCAGGGTCGCTGCTGGGGAGGTGACAACACTCCAGGAGAAGGCGAGCTCCCCTGCTCTGGGTGGCTCCCCCCGCCTCCCGCAGGGTGACTGTCCTCGGCCGTGGCAGGACAGCGACGGTCACCGGGCAGGGCTGCTGGGCAAGTGACCACACGTACCCTCCATCGAGTGCTGCCTGGCTCAGGACAGGAGCTCAGGTGGTGGTGTGAATGAGGATGGTGTCACTCACAGGAGGGGACAGAGTCTCCTGACAGGAGACCCCTGTGGGAAAGGAATGGACCCTCAAGAGTGAACCCGAGAGGCATGGGACTGTCACCGTCAGGAATGTGTCCCAGGCAGACCTCTATCAGGAGCAGGAAGAAAGCTCCCACAGGAGTCTGTAGAGACGGACATTTTCTAAAATCACTGAGGTCACTGAGCTCTTCTCCCCGAGCACCTGAAGTTCACCGCTAAACACAGGCACTGAACACAATGGTATTCCTTTAAAATCATCCTTGCAGCTCTTTCAAGACAAGAGGCGCGGGGCTCCTGAAACTGACGATGCGCACACAGGCCACTTACTTGTGGGTGTCCCTGATGTCCTCGTTGATGGTTGTGCGCAGCGACCCCGTGTGCAGGCGGTCCAGCCGAAGGGACCGCGGCCAGGCGGGGGTGGAGGTTTGACATTCGATGGCGGTCTTGTCCTCTTCTACCTCTTCTGGTAAAGCTGGCAGCTGAGGGAGTGAGGTAAGTGTAACACTGGCTAACAAGAGACTGTTTGGAAGATGGCAATCACACAGGCTTTACATTATCACCAGAAACTTATCTGAAAATCTATTAGCTATGCTTTCCTCCAAGTTCTAGCTGAATGCCATCTTAAAGGACTGTCTTGTTCCAGAGAAGCGGGGCTATGGGGCAGCGAGAGCATCTGACTGAGTGCAGAGACCCTGGACGGGAGCCTCCCTGCAGCCGGGCTCCGCCCTCCCTGGAATCCAGCGACCAGATGGCCCTGCCGGGCAGGACAGCAGAGCGACGCCGGCCCCGTGAACCCTGCATGGCATGAACTGCCCTGCTGAAAGGAGTGTGCTCATCGCCAGATGCTGCTCAGAAGCACCACAGCTAAGAGTGCCAAACCTCTCAGCAAAGCCATCCAGCCCTCTTTGTTGAAAGGAGAAAAAGACATAGCTTGTGCCACCACCCAAGATCATTTGTAGTCATGATGCAGGTTACTGGAACCCATGACAAGAGAAACACAGAAAAGGTACCTCACCCCTCCACGCGAACACCACGCGCCTGGATCCTATTTCTCGGGAACAGACAGACTGGGGGCTACCCACTGAAGTACTTACACGCAGTTCGAGGGTCATTCGCTCATGCTGGTTTCCATAAAGCACCTCCAGGTCTTCACTAAGAGATGATCCTGTATCACCCTAGAGGGGTTGGAGGTTCAGAAGGGAGGAGATATGAGTACCTATGGCTGATTCATGTTGAGGTTTGACAGAAAAGACAATTCTGTAAAGCAATTATATTTCAATTAGCAAATAAACGAGTTAAAAACACAAAAAGAAGGTGATTTCTCCTGGACTCCCAGCTTTTCTGCTGGTCCTGGGTGTGAGGACAGGAGAGACAGTGTGGGGACCAGATCAATCCCTCAGGGTCCAGACAGGTCTCACGGATGCATCTGGGTGTGAGCTTCAGCCAGGGCAAGTTTCACGAGACACGCATGGCATGTATCTTTATAAACAATCAGTGCGTTCTTTTAAGCAACTAACCTGTGCCTTTTTAGTGGGATCCTGTAAAGAATACTGACCCCGTGCAGCCCCACAGGAACTTGGTGACAACAGAGTGACTTAGTGCAAAATACAGCTGAACTCGTTTAAAAGTAGCTGGATAAACTGGGCATCATCCCCTGAGCTCTAACAAGAACCCTCAGACAACAGAAGGCTACAGAGGCTTGAAATCATCCACATGGAACTGAACAGGGATCAATCTCAACTTCAAGTTAAAAGAAACATTTCTAAAAATCAGAAAACAATGAACAGAGCAGGGAAGTGACACACTTGGGTTGACTATGGACTCAGTGGAGACAAACACCTGCCTCAAGGTCAGGGACCACGCCAGCCCCTTCGCCCGGGCCTCCTCCTGAGGAAGGCCTCTGGGTCTGCAGCCTGGCCACCCTCCCCCAGGATGGGAGCTGCCCCACTGGCGCCCACGTGGCCAGGATGGGCAGCACCGTGTCCACTTAATAGGAGGGCAAAGCAGGCCACAGAGCGGGCGAGCGGCACACCCAGGTCACCAGCCCCAGGGGGATGGCCCTGCTCTGCTGTGCCCAGCAGAAGGGCTCCCAGGCACCTAGCAGCCGGAACTGGAGCGTGGCCGCCCCAGTCCTGCGGGAAGGCCCAGGAGTGCTCGGTCAGTGGGCTGGGAGCAGGAGAGGGACAAGGAAGGCCAGCCCTTGGGGCACTGGACTCCAACAACAGGGGCTCATCCAAGTGACCCGAGGGGAGAGGCAGCGACCTCCCTCCTGATGCTCCCTCCATCAGGGATGCCGTGATGGACACGAGAGCCTCTGGAGGAAAGCGGGCTGGACGGCACCACAGTGAAGTATCCAGGCTCTGATCAGACCAGTCCGCACCACGCTGCTGAGTGTGAGAGAGAGCCTGGGCAGGGTGCCCGGCCTCGCTATGCCTCAGTGCCCATGTCTCCTGAATGGGATAGCAGCAGCCTGGACCTCACCTGGGGATGAGATGACAGACTCGGAAAGCCTATGCCCGGCACACAGAGTCTCCTGCACACTGCTACCCACCGTCATTCAATTGGCTTCCCGCAAATCTAATGTCTATGGCTCTCATTCAGTCATTTCTTATAAGAAAACACTAAGCGGACATTCCATGGTGGTCCAGAGGTTAAGACTTGGCACTTTCACTGCCGGGGGACACTGGGCTGATCCCTGGCTGGGGAACTAAGATCCCATAAGCTGTGCAGCATGGCAAAAAAAATAAGGAAAGAAAATTTCAAAAATAATAAAGAATACAATGTCTATTACAAACAAGCATGAGATGATCAGAAGGCAAACAAGTGGGAGGAAAGGCAAATTGTTACAATGGTCCCAACGAATGACCAATTTCTAAAAGAACCATCAGCACAGTTTAAGTGGTGGGTGGGTTTCACTACTTCCATTAAAATGACAATTATTCACCAGGACATAACCACACAGTGTTCGTTCACGTTAAACAATAAGGACAGAGAAAGAAAGGCCTGCTCAATTACTGGATAGTTGACTTTTTGACACCACTTCCTTAAATCACTAGGCTGATAGCTGCATGCAAAGAAATGAAGAGAAACCAGATTCATTGCGACTTTGAAGCTAAAATTTCACGCCTCAGTACAGGCAAATAGAGGAAAGCAAAAATGATGGCAAACATGTAAGTGACATGAAGATTTAGCGAACACGTGACTAGAAATAGAACATTTTTTTTGGACCGCAGAAGTTAAACAAGCTATTCAAGATTTACTAGAGAAACACTGTAACTTATTACTCAGGAAGATACAATTCTCTTACGTTATCATGATTTATTAAAGCACAGCATTCTGTACAACAAAGGGCCTTAACAATGCTCTATTCTCAGCCAAACTTCTCTATAGTCCTCCACTAGCTTTGTTCATAGTGATGCTTCTGAAGGCCCACTTGGCTTTACACCAATGATCATCTGAATTAAATTCGCCCATTCCCATCCATTTTATTTTTTTTTAATTTTTTTTTTATAAAGAGAAACCAGATTTATTGCGAATTTGAAGTTAAAATTTCAAGAATCCGTACAGGCAAATACAGTAAAGCAAAAATGATGGCAACGACGTAAGTGACATGAAGATTTAGAGAACGTGTGACTGGAAACAGAACATTTTTTTTGACCACAGAAGTTAAATAAGCTATTCAAGATTTACTAGAGAAACACTATAAATTATTACTAAGAAAGATACAATTCTATTACAACATCATGATTTATTAAAGCACAGCATTCTGTACAACAAAGGGCCTTAAGTGTTGTCTATGCTCCGCCAAATTTCTCTGTAAGTTAGTTTCTCTTAATAAAAGACATGTTTTACTTTAAATTAGTAATTTAACTGATGAGGAAGTTACCATAATACCTATTTTAACATTGAACAAATCTAACCACCTATTGGACATTAATGTAAAATCCTGACATAGAATTTGATTTAAAACTTCTCAAAATAAATTCATTAAAGCAAGTTCCCTGTGAAAATATGTAAGACTGAACACTAGCATAAGAGCAGGTGCAGTCTTTACATTTTATTAACTATAAAAGATATTTTTCTAAAGAGTCTAATAGAGACATTAACTGTGCAAAAGCTGATGAGATTTACAGTCTTAAATACAATCACCAACACAGAAAGGATATTGTGTCAGTTCAGTTCAGTTCAATTCAGTTGCTCAGTCGTGTCCGACTCTTTGCGACCCCATGAATCGCAGCACGCCAGGCCTCTGTGTCCATCACCAACTCCCGGAGTTCACCCAAACTCATGCCCATTGAGTTGGTGATGCCATCCAGCCATCTCATTCTCTGTCGTCCCCTTCTGCTCCTGCCCCCAATCCCTCCCAGCATCAGAGTTTTTTCCAATGAGTCAATTCTTCACTTGAAGTGGCCAAGTACTGGAGTTTCAGCTTTAGCATCAGTCCTTCAAATGAACACCCAGGACTGATCTCCTTTAGAATGGACTGGTTGCATCTCCTTGCAGTCCAAGGGACTCTCAAGAGTCTTCTCCAACACCACAGCTCAAAAGCATCAAGTTTTTGATGCTCAGCTTTCTTCACAGTCCAACTTTCATATCCATACATGACCACTGGAGAAATCATAGCCTTGACTAGATGGATCTTTGTTGGCAAAGTAATATCTCTGCTGTTGAATATACTATCTAGGTTGGTTATAACTTTCCTTCCAAGGAGTAAGTTCTCAGTCGAGTCCGACTCTTTGCGACCCGATGAATCACAGCACGCCAGGCCTCCCTGTCCATCACCAACTCCTGGAGTTCACCCAAACTCATGTCCATTGAGTCGGTGATGCCATCCAGCCATCTCATCCTCTGTCGTCCGCTTCTCCTCCTGCCCCCAATCCCTCCCAGCATCAGAGTCTTTTCTAATGAGTCAACTCTTCACATGAGGAGGCCAGAGTCTTAGAGTTTCAGCTTTAGCATCAGTCCTTCCAATGAACACCCAGGACTGATCTCCTTTAGGATGGACTGGTTGGATCTCCTTGCAGTCCAAGGGACTCTCAAGCGCCTTCTCCAACACTACAGCTCAAAAGCATCAATTCTTCGGTGCTCACCTTTCTTCAGGGTCCAACTTTCATATCCATACATGACCACTGGAAAAACCATAGCCTTGACTAGATGGACCTTTGTTGGCAAAGTAATGTCTCTGCTTTTTAATATGCTATCTAGGTTGGTGATTCACTTTCCTTCGAAGGAGTAAGCATCTTAATTTCATGGCTGCAATCACCATCTGCAGTGATTTTGGAACCCCCCAAAATAAAGTTTTACCCTGTTTCCACGGTTTCTCCATCTATTTCCCATGAAGTGATGGGACCAGATGCCATGATCTTCGTTTTCTGAATGGTGAACTTGAAGCCAACTTTTTCACTCTCCACTTTCACTTTCATCCAGAGGCTTTTTAGTTCCTCTTCACTTCTGCCAGAAGGGTGGTGTCATCTGCATATCTCAAAGTCCATTAATTCTACACTTAAGAGGATCATTTCTTTATGTAAGCACATTCTCATTTAGGAATTACACATGATATGCAGTTTAGGATCCATGTACATTATGCTTGTAACTGCACACTGCTGCTGCTGCTGCTAAGTCACTTCAGTCGTGTCCGACTCTGTGCGAGTCCCTGGCCTGCAGCCTACCAGGCTCCTCCGTCCATGGGATTTTCCAAGCAAGAGTACTGGAGTGGGTTGCCATTGCCTTCTCCTGTAACTGCATAGTGATACACCACTTCAACCTACTGCTATGGGTGAAAAACACCATTTAATGAGACATGAAGACAAAGCACAGACTTGACTAAGGGTCCACGCTGTGGACCACAGCAGGGCTATGACCAGAGGAAGTGGGGACACGGAGGAGGGGAGATGGATGGGTAAACTAGAACCTCGGGGATGGGGAAGGGGTCTGGATTGATGACAACTAAGCAGAAAACACTGAAACCATACTCACAGAAAACTAGTCAAGCTAATCACACCAGGCCCACACCATTCTCTAACTCAATGAAACTAAGCCATGGCCATGGGGCAACTTGAGTTCTTTACATACTCTGAATACAACCCCTTTATCAGCTATATGCTTTGCAAATATTTTTCTCCCACTCTGTGACTTTCATTCTCCTAATAGTGTCTTTTATACAGTGGAAATTTTTCCTTTTCTTTAAGCCTACTGCTGCTGCTGCTAAGTCACTTCAGTTGTGTCCGACTCTGTGCAACCCCATAGACGACAGCCCACCAGGCTCTGCTGTCCCTGGGATTCTCCAGGCAAGAACACTGGAGTGGGTTGCCATTTCCTTCTCCAATAGTCTGGTATTATTTCTTTCTGGGTCATGCTTTTGCTATTGTTACCTTTTTTAATACATTCATTATTTTTGGTTGCACTGGGTCTTTGTTGTTGCACACAGGCTTTCTCTAATTGCAGCAAGCAGGGGCTGCTCTTCATTGATGTGCGCCAGCTTCTCATTGCAGGGGCTTCTCTTGTTGCAGAGCACAGGCTCTAGGCAGACAGGCTCAGTGGTTGTGGCACACGAGCTTAGTTGCTCCACAGAATGTGGACTCTTCCCAGACCAAGGATCAAACCTGTATCCCCTGCATTGGCAGGAGGATTCTTAACCACTGTACCACCAAGGAAGTCCCTCTCATGTTGTCTTAAATAAAGAGTCCTACTTCTTCCTTTCCAACATGGATGCCTATTTTTTTCTTGCCTTATTGCATTGGCTAAAACCTTTAGTACAGTGTTGACTAGAAGTGGTGAGCAGAAGTATCCCTGGTTTTGTTCATCTAAGAGGGAAAGCAGAAATACTTCTGTTTTATTGACTATACCAAAGCCTTTGACTGTGTGGATCACAACAAACTGTGGAAAATTCTTAAAGAGATGGAAATACCAGAACACCTTACCTGTGTCCTAAGAAATCTGTATGCAGGTCAAGAAGCAACAGTTAGAACCTGACATGGAACAATAGACTGGTTCCAAATTAGGAAAGAAGTACATCAAGGCCGTATCCTGTCACCTTGCTTATTTAACGTATATGTAGAGTACATCATGCAAAATGCCAGCTAGATGAAGCACAAGCTGGAATCAAGATTGCCAAGAGAAATATCAATAACCTCAGATATGCCGATGACACCATCGTTATGTCAGAAAGCAAAGAAGAACTAAAGAGCCTTCTGATGCAAGTAAAAGAGGAGAGTGAAAAAGTTGGCTTAAAACTCAACATTCAGAAAATGAAGATCATGGCATCTGGTCCCATCTCTTCATGGCAAAGAGATGGAAAACAGTGGAAAGAGTGACAGACTTTATTTTCTTGGACTCCAGAATCACTGCAGATGGTGACTGCAGCCATGAAATTAAAAGACACTTGCCCCTTGGAAGAAAAGCTAGGACCAACTTAGATAACATATTAAAAGGCAGAGACATTACTTTGCCAACAAAGGTCTGTCTTGTCAGAACTATGGTTTTTCCAGTAGTTATGTATGGATGTGAGAGTTGGACTATAAAGAAAGCTGAGCGCTGAAGAACTGATGCTTTTGAACTGTGGTGTTGGAGAAGACTCTTGAGAGTCCCTTGAACTGCAAAGAGATCAAACCAGTCAATCCTAAAGGAAATTGGTCCTGCATGTTCATTGGAAGGACTGATGCTGAAGCTGAAGTTCCAATACTTTGGCCACCTGATGGGAAAAACTGACTCTTTGGAAAAGACTCTACTGCTGGGAAAGATTGAAGG
Organism: Aepyceros melampus; assembly: GCA_006408695.1. NCBI lineage: Eukaryota > Metazoa > Chordata > Mammalia > Artiodactyla > Bovidae > Aepyceros > Aepyceros melampus. The sequence continues at coordinate 54,363 of SJXQ01012980.1, read as the reverse complement.
CAGGAGGAGAAGGGGACGACAGAGGATAAGATGGTTAGATGGCATCACTGACTCAATGGACATGAGTTTGAGCAAGCTCCGGGAGATGGACAAGGAAGCCTGGCAGTCCATAGGGTCCATGGGGTTGCAAAGAGTTGGACACTACTGAGCAACTGAACTGAGAGGGAAAGCATTCAGTTTCACCACCAAGTATGATGTTAGTTGTAGGTTTTTCACAGATGTTCTTTATCTGGTTGAGGAATCTCCTTTTTACTACTAGTTTGCTTAGAGTTTTTAACGAGGAATAGATGTATTTTTGTCAAAATTGTTTGCTGCATCCATTAAGATGATCCTATGGCTTTTCTTTCTTTCTTTGTAATAACATGAATTATATTGATTTTCTAATGTTAAGTCAATCTTGTCTTCCTGGAGTAAATCTCACTTGGTCATGATGCGTTTTCTCTACATGTTGATTTTATTTACTAAAATTTTGTTTGGAAGTTTTGCATCTACATTCATAAGGAATATTATCTGTAGTTTTATTTTCTTATAAATTTTTGTCTGGTTTTAGTATCAGGATAATACTGGCCTCAGAATGAGTTGTAAAATTTTTCTCCTCTTCAGTTGTCTGAGTTTGTATATAATTGGTATTTATTTTCTCCTTTAAATATTTGCAGAATTGTCCAGTGAAGCTAGTTAGACTTTGGAGATTTCTTTGGGGGGAGGTTTTAAGCTACAAACCCAATTTCTTTAATAGATACTGGGTTTTTCAGGTTACCTGTTCTTACTGAGTTTTGATAGTTCGTCTGACGATTTCTTTCTGTTACATATAAGTTGTCTAACTTATTCTTTATTGTTGCCATTGGCAAAATTGTTCATAATATTCTCTTATTATCTTTTTTTACCTGTAGTAAAAATCTGTAGTGAGATCACCACTGTCATTACTGATATCAATAATTTGTATCCCCTCTTTTTTCCAGATCTACATGGTTAAAGGTCTATCAAGATTATTGATCTTCCTTTTGCCTTCATTGATTTTCTTCATTGTTTTGCTGTATTGTTTCATTTATTTCTGCTCTGATCTTTATTACTTCCTTTCTTCTGCTTATTATGAGTTTCAATTGCTCTTCTTTTTCTAGGTCCTCAAGGTGGAAGCTGAAACTTTTGATTTGAGACCTTTCAAGTACTAAATTCAGGAGTCCTGGTGGCTCAGAGGTTAAAGCATCTGCCTCCAATGCGGGAGACCCAGGTTCAATCCCTGGGTCGGGAAGATCCCCTGGAGAAGGAAATGGCAATCCACTCCAGTATTCTTGCCTGGAGAATCCCATGGACGGAGAAGCCTAGTAGGTTACAGTCCAGGGGTCACAAAGAGTCGGACATGACTGAGCGACTTCACCTCACCTTCACCTAAGTACTAAATTAGTAACAGCCAACAAATTTTGATATGTTGAGTTTCTTTCATTCCATTAAAAATACATTCTAGTTTCCCTTTTGTATTTTTTATTTGACCCATGGTGATTTAGTGGTGTGTTATCTAGTTTCCAAATACTTGAAGATTTTCCAAGAGTCTTTCTGTTATTGACTTCTAATTGCATTGTGATGAGAGGACATATTTTCTTATGACTTGAATCTTTTCAGATATATTGAGACTTATATAGTCCAGAATATGGCCTAGTTTGGTAAATGTTCCAAGTACATTTGAAAAGACTGTAAACATTCTGCTGTTGTTGGATGGAATATTCTATAAATGTCAATTAGATCAAGTTGACTGATGGTGTTAGTCTTCTGTATCCTTGGTTATTTTCTACCTACTTGTATATCAGTTAATGAGAGAACACTGAAGCCTCCTTTTATAATTGTGATTTGTCTGTTTCTCCTTGCAGTCCTATTGTTTTTTGAGTCATATATTTTGAAGCTCTGTTATTAGGTACATAAACTTGACTTCATTTATTTATTCTTCCATTTATTTAGGTATTTGGCTGCTCCAGGTCTTAGTTGTGGCATGCAGAATCTAGTTCCCTGACCAAGAATCGAACGTGGGCCCCCTGCATTGGAAATACAGAGTCTTAGCCACTGGACCACCAGCGAAGTCCCTAGGTGAATAGACTTTTAGAATTAAGTCATCTTGATGAATTGGCCACTTTATGATTATAAAATGATCTTCTTTGTTCCTGACAACATTCTTTGCCCTGAAATTTACTTTGACATTAATACAGCTACTACATATTTCTTTGTTTCATAACTATTTTTAATCTAATAATATATCATAGACATCTTTCCGAAACATAGACATTTTAAAGATATAATTGACATATAACATTATATTAGTTTCAGGCATACAACATTTTAATTTAATATATGGCAGTTGTAGCAAAGAATGTAGCTGCCAATGTAGGAGACATAAGAGATGCCAGTTCAACCCTGGGTTGGGAAGATCCCCTAGAGGAGGGCACGGCAATCCGCTTCAGTATTCTTGCCCAGAAAATCCCATGGACAGAGGAACCTGGTGGGTTATGGTCCATAGCATCACAAATAGTTGGACGTGACTGAAGTGACTTAGCACGCACATGCATTTATGGCAAAATTATCACCACAGTAAGTCTAGTTAACATCCATTACCACACATGGTTATAAATTTTCTTTCTTGTGATGATAACTTTTAAGATCTACTCTATTATCAACTTTCAAATATACAATGCAGTATTATTGATTATGCACATCACATCCCCAGGTTCATCTTTCTTTTGACTAGTGTTAACATGATATATCTTTTTTGAACTTTTTTATTTTGACATATCTGTGTTTTTATATTTAAAGTGCACTTCTTATGATGTGGAGGATAGGGAACCCTTGTACACTTCTGGTGAGAATGTAAGTCGGTACAGCCACTGTGGAAAACAGTATGGAGGTTCCTCAAAAAACTAAAAGTTGAATTACCATTATTACCCACTCCTGGGTGTATATCCAGACAAAACTATTATTCAAAAAGATACATGTACCTCTATGTTCATAGCAGCATTTATTCATAATAGCCAAGACATGAAAGCAACCTAAATGTCCACTGACAGATGAATGGATAAAGAGATGTGGTACTTGTATACCATGGAATACTATTCAGCCGTAAAAGAGAATGAGACAATGCCGTTTGCGGCAACATGAATGCAACTAGAGATGGTAATACTAAGGGAAGTAAGTCAGAAAGAGAAAGAAGAATGCCATATGCTATCATGTCTACGTGGAATCTAAAATATGACAGAGATGAACCTAGCTATGAAACAGAAGCAGAGTCGTGGGTACAGAGAACGGACTGGTGGCAGGGAGTTGAGGGAAGGATGGAGTGGAGTTTGGGGTGAGCAGACATAAGCTTTTACATATAGAATGGATAACAAGGTGCTACTGTACAGCACAGAGAACTATATTCAATATCCTATGATAAACCATATAGAAAAGAATATAAAAAACAAAACATGTATATATGTATAACTGAAAAAATAACTGAAGTGTATTTCTTATAAGCACCATATAATCTGGTCTTGCTTTTTTATCCAGCTAACAATCTCTGCCTTCTAATTAGAGCATTTAGACCATTTACTTTTTTTCATTTTTAACCTCAAAGAAATATGTGAATATTTTTGTTTGGTTTGGTTTTAATTGTGATAAAGTATACACAACATAAAAGTCACCATCTTAACCATTTTAAGTATACAGTTTAGTAGTGTTAAGCATATTCACATTGTTGTACAAACAATCTTTGGGATTTTTTCATCTTGCAAAACTGAAACCCTATACCTATAAACAGTAACTCCTTGTCGTCGTCTCCAGTCCCTGGTAACAATCACTCTACTTTCTGTTTTGATGAGTTTAGCTATTCTAGTTACCTCATGCAAATGAAATTATACAGCACAGATCATTTACTTTTAATGGGATTGTTGATATTGTTAAGTGTACGTCTACCATTTTGCTATGTGTTTTACAGTTGTTCCATTTCTTTTTTGTTCCTTTTTTCTCTTTTTTTTGAAAAAAATGTTTTTAAGTTTTTATTGAATTTGTTACAATAAATTGCTTCTGTTGGTTCTGAGACATGTGGGATCTCAGCTCCCCGAACAGGGATCAAACCTGCACCTCTTATGTTGGAAAGCGAAGTCATAACCACTGGACCACCAGGGAAATCCCATGGATTAAGTATTCTTTATGATTCCATTTTATTTCCTCTGTTGGCTTAGTAGCTGTAAATTTTTGTTTTATTTTAGTAGTTGCTTTGAGGTTTATGGTATATATATCTTAACACAGTCTGTCTTTAATTGATATTATACCACTTCACATGTAGTACAAGAAACCTACTATGGAATATGTCCGTTTCTCCCTTCTTGGCCTTTAGGCTTTTACTGTCTCACTTTTTACTTATACGTGTGAAATAAACTACACAATACATAATGTTTGTTGTTGTTTAAGCAGTTATCTTTGAAGATATATACTTGGTTAAAAAACAAACAAACATGTATTTAGGACTTCCCTAGTGGTCCAGTGGTAAACAGTCCACTTGTCAGTACTGGGGACACGGGTTCAACTCTTTTTCCGGGAAGATTTTCCATGCTCCGAGGCAACTGAGCCCATGCAGCACAATTACTGAGACCATGTGCCACAACCACTGAGACCCACACACCCTAGAGCCCGTGTTCTTCACCAAGAGGAGCCACTGCAGTGAGAAGCCTGCACACAGCAACCAGAGAGTAGCTCCCACTCGCCACACCTGGAGAAACCCCAGGGCAGCAAGAAAGACCCAATGCAGCCAAAAAACAGCGACTGAATGAAAAATTGTTTTTAAAGGCTGGGCTTCTCCAAGGGCTTCAAGTGCTGTGTGACCTCCCCCACCCTCCACCCCTCCCCCAAAAAACCATGTATTTTCCCATGTGGTTACTTTTTCCAGTGCTCTTCGTTCCTTTGGGTAGATCCATATTTCCACCTAGCATCATTTCCTTTGGCCTGAAGGACTTCCTTTAACATTTCTGAGTTCTTTTCTGCTGGTGATAAGTTCTTTCAGTTTTTGTATGTCTGAAAAGATCTGTATAGGATCCTCATTTCTGAAGATATTTTTTCTGGGTATAGGATTTAGACTGACAGTTTTGTTTTCTTTCAGGACTTAAAATATCTTGCTCCATTGTCTTCTCATTTGCAGTGTTTCCAGTGAGAAATCTGCAGCTATCCTTATATTTGTTTTTCTCTATATAATGTGTTTTTTTTCCCTCCAGCTGCTTCAAAGATGCCCTCTTTATCACAGGTTTTGAGCATTTGGGTCGTACATGCATTGGTGTAGTTCTCTTTCAGGCTTCTTGTACATAGGGCTCATTGAGCTTCTTGGATCTGTGAGTTTACAGTTTTCATCAAATTTAGAAAAAATTTTGGCCATCACTTTTTCAAGTAAATTTTCTGTCCTCCAATCTCTTTTTCAAGGACTCCAATTGTGTATATTAGGCAGCTTGATGTTGCTAATAGTGCATGGACACTCTTTGCAGTTTATAAACTTTTATTCTGTATGCTTAACTTTGAATAGTTTCTATTGTTATGTCTTCCTGTTCCTAAAATTTTCTTCTGCAATGTCTAATTTGCTATTAATCTTAGCCAGGGAGGTTTTCATCTCACTCCCTTGATTTTTACCTCTAAGAATCTGTTTTAAATCTTTTTTATAACATACATGTTTTTGAACAAATGAAATACAGTTATAATAGCTGGTTTAACATCCTTGGCTGCTAGTTACAGTATGTTTTAGTTCTGGGTCAATTTTGATAGATTTATTTTCCTTTTCATTATGGGTCACATTTTACATGTCTGATTGTCTTTGTTTGCATGCCAGACATTGTGAATTTTACCTCACTGTGTGCTGGATATTTTGGTATTTCTACAAATATTCTTGAGATTTGTATGGGAGCTAGATTATTTGGACACAGTTCAATCCTTTTGGTCTTACTGTTAAGAATTGTTAGGTAGGAACAGAACCATGTGTAATATAGGGTTAATTATCCCCCATTACTGAGATAATACCCTTTTGAGTATTCTACCCAAAGCCCCAAGACTTACAAAGTTTTCCAGTCTGGTTGGTGGTGATAGACATTGTTCCCAGCTCTGAGTGAACACCTATTATCTTCTCTAATCTTTCCAGATGTTTATTTCCCTGGCCTTGGTTAGTTTCCTCACACTTGGGGGTCAGTTATGCTGCATACTTGAGGGAGACCTTCTGCAGATCTCCAGATCCAGTGTGTAGCCTCTCTCCCCTTTGGTACTCTGTCGTGCAAATTCTGGCCACCTTGGTCTCCCCAAATTTCTAACTCTGTCCTCAGGCAGAGAATTCTCAACTCAGAGAATTGGCTGAGCTCTGCCTGGGTTTTCGCTTCCTGTGTTACAGCCTGGAAACCTTTGTATGGCAGAAAGCTTGGGAAATGGAAGAGTTTGTGTGTTTTCCTTTCTCTCAGTAACTGTCTTTCATTGCCTGAAATGGTTTGAAAACCACTGTTCATATATTTTGTCTATCTGTCTTCATTTTGGTTGTTTCATGGAAGAAAGTATATCCAGTTCCTATTGCTCCTTAGCTGGAAGTGAAAAGCCTTCTTTTCCTTCAAATCCTTTCTTATCCTTTGTTGCAGGTAGAACAGTGTTAGGCACATGGTTGGTTCATTCACTAAATGCTTCTTGAATTAATTCATCTTTGTAAGTAGAGACATTCAAGCAAAAGTTTTTCAGAAATTCAATTGTCAATGAGTAGGTTAATTTTTTAAATGTGCAATAATAAATTATTATAATTCTTACTCAAATGAAGATCAAATTCATTTAAGTAACTGCATGGAGGCAAATTAGAAAATTTTCAGAAACACTATATAGAAATGTTTTTTAGATGCTTATTTTCTGTGTACCCGCTTTTACTTATTTATTTTAAATTATTTTATAACTTAAAAAATGACAAATATGAGATCAATACATATGGATCTCAGAAATCATATTTATTTTCACTACGAGAGTTTCCCTGAATGTTGGCACATAGTAAACACTCAATATTCAAAGAGTGATTGAATGAATAGAACATTATTTTGTGTGGAATATTTTCTACTTCACCAAACAATATTATTTTATTTCAATAACAACTCTATCATAGGCTCTATTTATCCATGCTTCTTCTGGTCTCTTCACAACACACTCTGTTGCCCAACTTCATAACGTTGTTTTGTCAGATGAAGTTAACACAAATCAATATATCTTTCTCTACAAGAGAGGCTTTGGATTTGGATTCCAAATTTGGATTTGGAGATCTTAATTGAAGAGGTTTGGCTTAAACTCTTAGAAGCATCAAACTTGCATAACCATCTGATTACTAGTTTAATTCTTGTGGATTCTTGGGGCTCCATCCCCCCGCTGTGCTTTGAGCTCTCCCCACGTCTGTCATGCACTTCTGTGGCTCAGCCAAATCTTGCCCAGTGTTAGCCTTCCTTCTTCCATGAAGCCTTCTCCTGTCACAGCGATCTCACCCTTCAGCTTGCTCCCAGAACTTAATTGTCTTTTCCATTCACTTGGTACCTAATCAACCATACTGTCTTGTCATACCCTTTGTGTTTATGTGGGAATTCTGTCTCAACCAGCTTGTAACCACTTTCAGAACAGAGGCCCACATGTGCTTAGCAGAGTCATAATAATAATAGCAATAACCAACAGACTATGTGCCAGACCTTGTTCTAAGACCTCTTTATGACTGACTTAGTTAATCCTCACCTTATTCCTAGGGTGTGGTGCTATCATTACATCGTTTTCTAGATAAAGAAGCTGAGGCCAGGAGGGTTAGGTCACTTGTCCAGGGTGGCTGGCAAAACCAGGATTCAAATCTAGCATTGTGACTCCGAGCCAGAGCCCCTTCACCACTGCACAGTGCTAGGCCCTGGGGGTGCAGTAGGTGCTGAATGAATGAAAACACAAGAGATCTGCTTGTGCAGGAGGGAAATCTCCAGCAGGAGCCCTGTTGCATTACTGTCGTCGCTCTAATGTTTCCCATCGCTACTCCTACATCACTGCTGTTGTTTCAGGAATGAGATCCTGTGTGGTCCAGGAGGAAACAGAGAGGAGAGAAGTGAGATGCCTACACCCCTCTCCTGCCTTCTTCCTTTGCAGGTTGGGCAAAAGAGCAAGTTGGGACAGTTCTTTCTGCCACCCGCTAGCTCTCAGAGCCAGTCAGCAAAGTAGAGCTGGAAGAAGTAGAAAAGGGAGGTTTGGGGGACGAGGTTGGGGGGAGTGACATCCTCAGGATCATTGATTTCTGGGGCCTATGCCTCCCAAGGTTCAGTCAACCGGATGTGCCTGTAGCTTGCCGGAATTTGGCCGGATTTAGAGAGATAAGATCAATCTGACCCTTAATTCCCCAAATGCAATTTATGGGCTTGTCTTCTGTGTGCTGCAACACGTCTGGCTATCCGAAATCTGGTAATTATTTATGTAAACACAGCATCCTGCCTTTGTGGATTATAATTGGACTTGAACGGCAAGAAGCAGGGACTTACACAGTGGGGATGGTGCTGAACCTTCCTTTTGAAAACACTTACCTGAGCCTTTGAAATCTTCCCTGTGGTTCATGGATAGCTTTAGCCAGATACCACCACCACCACTCCCTCCCCCAGATTTTTTTGTTTTTTTTTTTTGGCTTCTTCCTTCAGCAGGTCTGGGCAAATGTATTCCCAAATATTAACAGGTTTTGTAGTTCCTCTCAGAGAATGGGGTAAAGACACCTCAACCATCTCGGCTGGACCCAAACTGAGAGGACATGAGCTCTGGGGTGGAGGCCTCCACAGATCTCCTCATTGTCTGTTGGAACATGAATTTTATACCCCCACTAAGAATAAACAGGATTAGGAATTTAATGCTGTTTGGAAAAGAGGAGAGGTGGCTGGTGAAAGAGAAAGGTCTTTGCTTTTTATTCATGCTGCGAGTTCCCCAGGAACCTTCGCTGTACATACACACAGGAGAGCCAGGAGGATTAGGGGGAAAGAAAATGAGCTGATTGAACAGATGGTTCAGCAAGCACTCCCAGGAGGCCCCTGGGGTGGATGAATCTGCATCTTTAAATAACATTAATTTCTGAAAGGCCCAAATTGTTTCCTAAATTGCTGCACTGAACTCTTAGCTTTCATCTATTTTTATGGCACCTCTCCTGGTGGAAGGCAGGGGCTGCTGCTTTCTGACAAGCCAGCTTTGGAGAAATTCCTCATCATCAGTGCAGCCAGTGAGGAATCAGTTTCATGAAAGAGAAAGAAATCTTTAAGAATCAAGGTGCTTTGAAAAACAGATTTTGGCAGAAGCAAACTTCCCCACCCCCCAAGTAATCCAAACAAACCACCCAGTTCTAAAGCCAGCTGAGACCCTCATTTCCTCAGTAGCCCGAGGCAAACCAATTAACCTCAGTTTCCCCATCTGTAAAATGGGCTTAATAATGCTTACCTGCTGCAGGAGGGCTGTGAGGTTTTAATAGGGTAATGGTTGTAGAGCCCTTTGATGTAGTAAGTTTTATTAACTTCCAAGGGATTCCCTGAGGTCAGAAAAAGCATTAAAACCGAGAGAGAAGAAAAGCATTGAAAGGCAAAGCTCAGCAAAGCATTTCACCTTCAGCTCTAATTTCAGAAGCCCAGAGTCTGCCGCTCCAGTGTAAGTGGGAAGCAGTGTCCCGGGCTTGGGGGCGTGTGACTGGCATTTGGGAAGGGAAAGCCTTAATACTGTCTCAGAAGGTAAACAGCCTTGCTTGATCAAATCAAAACCATTCTTTGGCCCCACTAAGGTTCTTTTCTAATAGCAAGTCTCCAGTAAGGGAATTATTTTGGTGTTAATCCAAGGTCCTTGGAATTGAATTTAGAAACCCCTAGTTTCTGGCTTCCTGCTTTCCAACAATTAAATAAAGAGAGAACTCAAAATCTGGCCTCCAGCCAGGGTTCCAGACCAGAGAGGGGGCGGTGAAGAGCATCGACCAAGGGTCAGAGAAGGGGGGGGGGGGCTTTTTGAGGTCCAGCTCACTCACCGCTAGGTGCGCCAGCCTAGGTGGCTGAGCCAGCTTAGTCTCCTACTTCATAAAAATGATTTTAATCAGACAACCTTGCCTGAAGGGCCCAAATAATTAAGATTTGGAATGTGAAAGTGCATTAAAGTTATAAAGCATGCTCAAAGTGTTAGCTACTATAATTCAGGACCAACCTCTACATTTCCCTCAGTAACTTTTAAAAAAATCTCAGTAATTTGGATAATTGTACCCCAAGTCAACTCATTCAGTGTAAGAAACCCCATCCTCCTCTCTAAATTTTGATTTGCCCCCATGGGCTGAGTGCCCACTAACTAGTCAAGGTGGTTGGGCATCAGTGATATGGACACAGCCCACAGGGTGACCTGCTGGCCCGGTGTGCCTGGGACTGTCCCAGGTTCAGCACTGGAACTCTTGCCCCCAACCCTGGGCAAACCAGGATGGTCAATCATCCAGCTGGGAACTCGGGCTGGTTAGAAAGTGCTGGTTACCAGTTCCTGACAATTGATTCACTATGGCGTGCTAACCAGGCTGTTGACTGATCAGGGAGGCCTGGCATGTGTCGTCCATGGGGTCGCAAAGAGTTGGACACGACTGGACGACTGAACAACACCACCATGGTGTAGCATGGAAAACGAGGCACAGCCATGCGGGGCAGAAGCGCCCTGGGATCTTACCACCCAGCTCTGCTACCATCGACCTCAGATCAGAACTATGGCCTCAGTTTCCTCACCTGTAAAGGGAGGGGACATGATGCAATTCCTTCTCACCATTTCCTCCAGGAGAAAAGGACACAGACACCTGCCCACGAACTAGCCCAGCCCCACAGGGGATGCTGTGTGGTTTTCCACAAAAGAGGCAGGCGGTGGGGATGTGCCAGGGGCCCATGTCCACTTCTGCTGTGGCTTTCAGCTCCTGATGTTTACTAGGAGTCCTTTAATACCCTTTCTCTGAGCAGCACGCACGTGGCTGGGAATGTGGTGGCCCTAAACTAACAGCTGAGAGCTCTACATAGCTCTTTCGGTCACTTTAGCACATTATACCCCTGAGATTCAAACTTTCTCCAAGGTTGCGTTAAGATTCAAGTTTGGCGAAATGGAGAGCTGAGTCCAAAAACGAAAACAATCTGAAAGACCAGGGCTGTTTCCCTTACCCTGGTTTACTGAGCGACACCTTTTCTTGCTGTGGTTTCTATAATGGTGTTTTATTTTACAATATAAAGGTAAGAAAAGTACTCTCTGCTAACAGAGTAAAACCACATTAATTACACATAGGTTTTATCTTTGTTGCATAGATTCTCCAGCCAAACCACTGCTTGGATTCCCCCTTTGTCTGACCCAGGTAGACAGGCGAGAGGATCAGAGCTAGGATTTTTCTGGTTGGGGGCACCTTGCAGGGGTCAGCTGATTCTTTTAAAGTGCCCTTAAAAGAAAAGTGCCTATGTTAATGAAAGCAGTTTGCTCATGACAGATCAGAACCTGGCCTTTATAACATTAAAAAAAATTTTTTTTACATTGAGAATAAACGGTGAACAATGATTGAATCAAAGCCGCCCTCAGCAGCCTCCCCCCACTCCACCCCACTGAGAACAGCCCTGTTTCAATTTCACCACTGAGTTCAGCCTGCCTGCTCCAGACGTCCAGACCTCGCACTCTATAAATCGTCTCTGCCCTTGCCCTGGAGTTGCTGACTATATGTATTTTTGGGCCCAGCATTAATTCCCTCATCCTTGGCTGGTGACATTAAGATTTGTAACTGATAGAATGTGTTTTTAATGTATTTCCTGCAGGTTACTATTAAAGAAATCTAATTCTTCTGAACTTGCAAAAGGTTCTGCTTCCATTAAAAAAAAAAAAAAAAGGCATTACGGGAAGAATTTCCCTGCAGCCTTCGGAAGGACGGGGCAGCTAGCAAGGTCTGGGGCTCCGGAATTCTCTGCTTAGCTCTGCCACTCATTCTTCCTCCTCCCGCCCAGTCTGTACTCCTCTCCGGGCCTTCATTTTCCTGGGTATGAAGTGAGGATAAATATTTGTCCATGAGATGAGGGTGTTGTAAGGATTAATTGGTTGGTGCTTCGGGAAACCTTTGAAGATGAAAGACGCTCTCTGCAGATGCTAAGTAAACTCGTAATGTGTCTGGTTTTAATGAGCCAGGTGAAGCCAGAGGGGATGGCTGGAGATTAACTGTGCCTAGTCCAGAGCTGGCCTGCTCAGGCTGGGCTGAAAACAGGGTGGAGCTCCCTGCTGGCTTCCTGGCTCCTGGCACAGGGCCTGGCACGTTGGTGTCTATAAATATATGCAAAAGCAACTGAATTGGGATTTAACCCAGATTCTCATGTCACAGAGAGCAGGGCCCCAGACTTCGCAAAGCATGCTTACTGCCTGTCTTTCTAGCACATGGCTTGGACAGTTACTTAACCTTTCCAATCTCAGTTCCTCATCTGCCCACGGGGATAATGAGAATCCTCCTTCTCACAGGATGGTGGTGAGGATTTATCATAAACATAGCCAGCAGCAATGGAGCACTGGCTACACATCAACCAGGCTCTGAGCACTTTATACTCTTGAGCTTACTGAATTTGCACACCAGCTCATGAGGGAGGAGTACTGTGATCACCCCCACTCTACAGGTGACAAAACTGGCGCACAGAGGGGTTACTCAGTAGCTTACACGAGGCCCAAGTTCCAAACACGGCCTAACACATTGATCATGAAGTGAAATACTGCATGTTACCCTTAGCAGAGTGCTGGACACATGGTAAGTTCACAACCAACAGGTTGAGGAGCTCTCAGACTCTGCCTAATTTGCCAAACCAGCAGAGAGCTCCATGGGGTTGTGACTCAGCCAGGTCCTGGGAATGTAGGAGCCAGGAAGGAGGGGCTCAGAATAGATGACCTTGCTGGGGGCCCAGGACTATGGGAAGATGCTAGGTGTGTGCAGCCAGTCAATCTGCAGGTTTGATAAGGTGTGTGTCTGAGCCTGCTCAGAGTGATCACAACTGGGACCCATGAGACTCTGTCAAAAGTATTTCACACCAAATCCTGGTACATCAAAGGCAGCCTGAGCTATGAGCTTCAAATGCTAAAATGTAGGAACCCCTGGGATTGTGCTGGTGCTCAAGGAGGAGGTACCTTGGAAGGTGTGGGCTGGATTGCAGCTAGTCCCAGCAATAATAAAGCAAAGAATCAGAATGAAGCAAAACAAAATTCTGGCCCAAGCAGTCCGAGTCCATGTGAAGAGTCAGAAGAGAAAACCAAGGCCCAAGTAAGAAATCATTTTGCACCTCCAGCACATGACATCATAGCCTGGGCTCTGACATAGTAAGAGAAGCAGCTAAGACGTGGGCTGGGGAAGACTCTGGGTGGAACAGAAATATCTTCAGCAACTGCTTCTGGTGATGGAAAGATGGAAATGGAATTTTATTTAAACATTATGTTGTTTTGAAAAGTCTGACTAATGTGAAAGTCCCTATTTAAAAAGGAGTTGACTCTACATTGCAATTGGTTGGTGTTTCCACACCCACATGTTGACTAAGGCCTTGGAAAACAAACTTCCTGGTAGATCCTGATTCAAATCACTTGGGAGCAAACGCTTCAAGGTACAATCCCTGAGCTGTGAGCAGAGGGCCTGGCCAAGAAAAACCCTGTGTCTGTGTTTATGAAAAGGCAAACAGATCCCAAAGGGAGGCCCACGTTCTAGCTGGCGTTGGGCACAGGCCCTCCAGGAAAGCACACACAGATTCGAAGGAGGCCCTGGCACAGCTTCCCTGGGACCCCAGTGAGCCCCGTTTCAGAGCCCTCTTTAGACACACAGAATACGAGAAGAGGGAAAGGGCAGCGTGGAGCCTGCTCTTCCTGAGTGCCCACTAAATACTGTGTCTGTTCACCGCAGCTTCAGTCCAGCCACGTGAAGCACGTGCCCGTGAGTAGTTACCGTGTTCTCAGTGTGGAAATGGGCCTGGGCAAGTCAGGCAGAGTGTCCTGGTTTTGCTCCAGACAGTCTTGGTTTATGCAGTTGAACCAGCATAATTAATAATAGCTTTCTCCTCCATTCTCAAAGATGCCTCCATTTGCCAACAAGTCATACATGGACACCCTAGGTTAAATGAATTGCTTCCAAATCACCCAGCTAGTGAGTGGCAGAGTTGGGATTTGAACCTAGGTTTTTCTAAGTTCAAAAAGCAGACACTGGGGGAGTTACCCCCCACCCCAGTTCACAATAACAAAGACTGTCAGGGTGTCGACTGCAGAGCACAGACAGCCTTTTGGAGCTGCCTGCCTGCACCCGCTCCTCTCGCTCACTCAGGGCCTCCCCGAGCCTGTCTGATGGGCCTCTGGGCAGGAAAGTGCCCGGCAGACAAAACATCCACTTTCACCAACAACCCCCCTTGCTGTGTTTGTTTTGTCTGCTGAGTGCGTTTCTCCCGCCTCCTCCATGATAAAAATGCAAGAACTGACTTCAAGTTTGGGCCACCAGCCCAGCTCCCGCGTCCTGACCTCCACGGGAGGACTGCCTAGCCCAGCCCACTGGGGCCATCCTTAGCCTGCCTTCCACCGCTCTGTTTCTCCAGCCCTTACCTCTCAGACACAGAGGGTTTGTGTCATCCCAGGTTCACAGGTAATATCTGTTAATGTTTCAGGACCTCAGACTGATCCAATCCAAGCTCCTTTGTACCAGTGAGGAAACCAAGGGCCAGAGAAGTCAAGCAACTTGCCTGAAGGCACAGAGCTAAAAACTGAAGTCAAAAGACCGCGTCTCCTCACCCCAAGGTCAGGGCTCTCTCAAGCCAGGTTCTTTCTCAGTTTAGCCTGAGGCTGCCTGCTGCGAGGTACTTCCAGTAACACCTGGAGAAATCCTTCACATAATGAGACTTGCTGGACTCCAGAGACCAAGGTGTATCTGCTTGACCTGGCCCCTTCAGTCTTGAACCTGCCAAAACTCAAGGTTAACAGCAGGGTCTTCATTCAACCACCTACTGAATCCACTTGCTTGCCGTCCTGCCCAGTGGTTATACATAAACATCCCCAATATCAAAGAAATCACCACTCCTGAAATTGCCTGCTGTCTCCAGACAGCTAGCTGCTGCAAACGTCTTCTTTGCATTGAGTGGGATGACCCACTGCAGGGCATGTTTGACGCCCCCTTCTCCCACACATTCTCAAAATAGTTGAAGACTCAACAACTGTTGCTCTTTGGATTGTTTACTCTCATGATGTTGTTTTGGTGGCAGAATAGATGGAGAGACCTAACACTGAAGCCCACCTCTGCCTTTTATCTGCTGTTGACCATGGGCAAGTCACTCAACTGCTCTGAACTTCAGTTTGCTCACTGGAAACACAGAGAGATCATGGTAGTATTTACTTCTTTGGGAGCTGAATCTGTGTAACTGACGAGGGCCAGTATCGAGCACAGCCAGCACTTATAAACGATAACAATATTCTTGTTTTTCTCCAACTTCATACTGTATTTCTCTAAACGTAGCAGCAAGGCCTTTTAGTTCCTTTGGAAGCTACATCACATGACTTTCATCGTCAATTAACACCCATGTACCCTCTTCACACACAAAACTGCTAACACGTTTTGCCCATGAACTGTCACTCTCACAAATTTGCTTTGTTCCCTCCCTCCAAGCGTGAGGCTTGCAGCTCCTCAGCTTATATTTCATCCTATAGAGGCTGCCTATCTTTCTGGCCATCAGGACTCTCTCTGGATCTAAGAGTTGGAAACTGGAGAAGACGATAACCATGTGAAAACCACAAAGGCTCAACCACGTGAGGCTCCAGCCCACCCTGTTTTTCTTTCTCCCCATCAAGGGTCCATAAAAGCCTGCCCAGCTGCCCAGCGAGGTGACCCCTTCAAGCCTGACCGACCGTGTTGACGTTCTGCCGGCAATTGTCTGCAGAGGAGCCCTTGTGCCCCTTTTGAAGTTCAGTGGAGTGAAGTGTAATCTAAGTGAGCTGGAACACGTTTTGATAAAGCAGCTTCCATGGCCAGGGGCCTCCTTTCGGCAAAGCCATTAACATGGGAAGCTGAGCTGGCCTGAGCTTTTCGTCTGGGTCCGCCAGCCCGTCCCCTGGCCTTTGATCACAGGACATTATGATACTTGCGCGCAAAGCAGTAGTTCAGTTCTGACCTCCTTGTTTTCCAGATGAGGGAACTGAGGCCCAGAGAGGAGAAGCGACTTGCTTGAGGTCACAGAGCTGGTGAGGGGCAGAATCAGTGCTGGGACCCTTGTCCACACCAGCCAGGCCTTCCTTGGGCTGTATAAAATGGTGGGTGGTCAGTGACGAAACAGAGAGAATGCAGAGGACAACGCACGTAGGGAAGAATCAGGCTCCCTCCTGGGGAAGGCTGGCAGATCCTGGCATCTGCACGCCAGCCAGATGGGCCGAGATTAGGAGTCACAGCTGAGCCTGGCTAACACCAACAGCCTCTTCAAAGCACGGCTGCACTGTTGGTCTCATACGCTGGTCTCGTCAGGGTTGGCGTCTTGCTGACGGGCGAAAGGGACCTGCTCAAGGCCACACAGGGCAGGCACTCCTGAGGGGACATATTGCCCTGGAAAAGGGCTTTAAAGGTCACTTGGATGATGAACAGGGGCAGAGCTAGGAGACTCAGATCTCACGAGGCGGTTATGAGGATGAAATGGGTGCTTAGAAGAGCGCCCGGCCGGTTCGTGCTCACTGAGCTCACACCACCATCAGGACGTCTGTCACTCCCATCCACCTTCCTTCACCTGGAGAGAAAAGGAGGGCTCCTGTGGCGAAGGCTGGACTCGTAGCTGGGCTTCTGGCCCATGCTTCCAAACCCACTGACCAGAGGCCACTGGAGCATCCCATGGGAGCTCTGAGCGGGTGAGTGGCCCCCACGATGGCGGAAGCCCGGCCGCATGCTCTGAGGGGTCCGGCCTGTCCTCCGGCTCTCCAGCTGCCTCCAGCCCCCCAGCTTTCAGAGCATCTGAGGAAGGGATCCGGTCCTACGCATCCCCACTTCCTGGTCTCTGGGGAGGCTTCTCAGGAGCCGAGGGCTGGAGAAGGGCTCCCCTAGCTCTCACTGCCAGCCACGCTCCCAGAACAGGACAACAGGGCATGATTCCTACGAGCTGGGTGAGTCAGGACAGGAGGCAGGGAGACGCGGTCTTTCTTTTCAGTCTCAGACTCTCAGTGTGCAGCTCTCGGGTGGCAGATTGTTCCTCCTAATGATGGAGGAACATCATTAGGAGAGAAGGAACTGGTGTTCCTAGAGACCGATGGGGTGGAGAGAGTCCAAGATCCTGCTGGGGGCCTCGAGGGACCCGCCCCATAGATGACGCACACGTGCAGAGTCCATGCTGCTACTGCTACTGCTAAGTCGCTTCAGTCGTGTCCAACTCTGTGTGACCCCATAGACGGCAGCCCACCAGGCTCCCCCGTCCCTGGGATTCTCCAGGCAAGA
This sequence comes from Aepyceros melampus, assembly GCA_006408695.1. Taxonomy (NCBI): domain Eukaryota; kingdom Metazoa; phylum Chordata; class Mammalia; order Artiodactyla; family Bovidae; genus Aepyceros; species Aepyceros melampus. Next base: position 36,914 of record SJXQ01012980.1, on the reverse strand, counting down.
ACACTGGAGTGGGTTGCCATTTCCTTCTCCAATGCACGCAAGTGAGAAGTGAAAGTGAAGTCTCTCAGTCGTGTCTGACTCTTAGCGACCCCATGGACTGCAGCCCACCAGACTCCTCCATCCATGGGATTTTCCAGGCAAGAGTACTGGAGTGGGGTGCCATTGCCTTCTCCAATAGTTTACCTTTTTGTATGTTTTCTGCCTGATTTCTTCGACACGGTGGTAGAGAATCCACCTCCCAGTGAAGGAGATGCAAGAAACACAGGTTCAATCCCTGTGTGGGAAGATTCCCTTAGAATAGGAAATGGCAACCTGCTCCAGTATTCATGCCTGGAAAATTCCACGGACTGGGGAGCCTGGTGGGCTACCGTCCAGGGGGTCACAAAGGGTCGGACACGACTGAGCGCACACATACACACAGCTTCTTCTCAGAGTCTGAGCTCTCAGTACACACTTCCTCTCTCTGAAACTCCTCGCAGTACCTAGTAACTGGTTTCTACTGTGGACACACACAGGGATGAAATTGTGAGCTGGACTCCTCATTCTGCACCATTCCAGCACACCTCCCTCCCTCCCCATTCTTGAACAAGTACTAAGTTTCACAGATATCATGTTGATCTGTGAACAGACAGGAAACAGATCGGCCCTGGAGAAGTCTATACCTTGCACAATGGTATATGCCATCATAGCGGGTACAGTGTGAAGGGAGCCCACAAGAGAGGGACGTCGTCTGACTGAGAAGGGTGTAGTCAAGGAAGGCTTCTTGTAGGAGGCAATATCTGAGCCGAGTCCTGCCAAAGGGCTCTGAGTCAGCAGATTTAGGGGGTAGGGATTTGAAAAGGTATTAACAGCATCCTAGACCAAGAGGGCTAAGTAAGCTTGGCCTGAGTAAAGGTAGAGAAGCAGAAAAGGGCAGGCAAGCCTGAAGACTACTTGGAGATGAGCAACGTTGAACATGGGTGTGAGGGGTGTGAGACGAGTAGACAAAGTATTGGTGTGGAGACAGGAGCAAGGCTTTGTGACAAGGTTATTCTGAAGGCAGAGGTGTCCTTACTGGAGAGGTGTCTGCAGAGTTTCTCAATCAAAGGAGCAGCATGTGGCCAGGGTGGGGGTTGGGGGGCCTTTCAGGCACAGAGCTGAATCCTAGTTGTGTCCCTGGCTGATTGTGTAATGTGGACAAGTCATTCAACCTCTCTGAGCCTTGGCCTCCTCTGTCAGAAATATAGGGATGACAGTGCCTCTCCTGTAGACTCACTGGAGAACTAACTAAATAAAAGTAGCGTTCACGAAAACCCCTGGCACGTGCCTCGAACTTAGAGGGGGTTCCATAGGGGCGGGTTTAGTCATTCATTCCTTTATTCCTGCGTTCATGTTCTCACTTCCTCTCTCACACTCTCCAGTCGGAAAGGAGGTGACAAATCCCTTATGTCAACTGGGATGTAGTTTCAGGAGCTGTTACAAAGGTCAAAATCACAGTGGCTCCAATGGCCAACAAGACAGAAGGTTATTTTTCTCTCACACATGGCTGTTTAAGCATAGGCAGCTGGGTGGATATGGCAGTTCCCAGGCTGGGCATCCCGATTCCTTCTCTGTAGCTGCTCTGCCCCCACATTGACCTTCAGCTTCCGTCTCCCAGCTTCTAACACTGTGTTCTCACTCTAGCATGCTGCCCTTTAAGGAAAACTGGCAGTTGTTCACATAGATACAGCACCTACATCAAGTCATTGGCCAGAATGGTGTCACATAGCCACACCTAGCTGCAAGGGAGGCTGGGAAATGTAGTCTATGACTCAGGCGCTCTCAACAGGGGAGATTTTGTCCCCACTCCCAGGGGGACACTTGTCAGTGTCTGGGGGGGGGGGAGTCATTGGTAGCAGCAGCCACGGATGCTGCTAAATGTCTTACAAAGCACAGAATACCCTGCCCCCTGCCCAACAAGAAAGAATCATCCAGCCCAAAATATTGAAAAGCACCGCAGCTGAGAAACCCTGCTGTGACCGGACAGCCAGAACGTGGGGGTTCTGTTACAAAATGAAGATGGAGGGCAATGAGACAGGAGGACAACCTGAAATTTCTGCTGGAGTCACATACATTGAGGATCACGTGATTGAAGAGGATTAAATGATATCTTTTCCCAGGTGGATCTCTCTCCAGCAGGGATCAAAGCTTTAAGTCGATGGGCTTAGAGGACTATCAAGAATTAGCCCACAAGACAGGGAGGATTTGCATCTGGACAGCCCTGAAATCTCACCCCCTGGGTGGTCCACCCAGAGCTAGGCCACCAGGGAGGCTGGAACCCACGAGCCTCCCAGGGAGTGAGGACCCACAGGTGGAATTCGATTCACAGCCTCGCCCTGCAGTATCTCCTCCTCTGGAAGGTTTTCCTTGAGATAACTTGGGACCTTCTGCCACCCATTTCTGTTTGCTTCTGTTTTCCAAGCAGGTGAAAACTGGGCTGAGCAAAAAGGGTGAGAGATAAGGGGCCTTAATTTCTGGGGAAGATACCCCAGTATTTGTCCAACAACACTAACTTAGCTGCCTTAAAACTCAGCATAAGAAACTGGCCAACAGAGAGGATTGAGGATTTGGATGTATCCTAAGGAACAACCACACTGCTACCTGTTTGACTGTACTTTCTCAACAGCAATGGTTTATTGGGCTTCTGCAACATACTAGAAACTGTCCTTAGCACTTTTCAGATGTCACCACCCTTAATATTTCCATCAACTCCAGGAAAAGCTACTATTATCCCTATGATACAAAGGGTCACAGATATTACCTTGCTCGAGGCCACACAGCTAGTAGGATACTGAGAGACGAGTTTTGGCCTTGGGAATATCTGTCCCTAAAGCTCATGCTCTTTCTACAACCACCTCTTTATCTACCAGGATGGCCAAATGGGGATCTGACCCATTGTTAAACATCTGCATCTCCAAGGAAGGCGGTTCACCCCATCCCGGTCACTTGCTCCAGGGTCTCACCCATAAACAAAGCTCAGTCTCTGTTCACAGGCTGCAAAGAATGGCGTCACCCACTGTCTCATTTCCAACTGGGAAAACAGGAGCACAGAGTGGCGAAGTGGCTTGTTCAAAGCCACACAGCGAGTCAGGAGGTGATTCAGAAGGCCTGCCTCATTCTGCTCTTAAAGAGAAAAACAAACAGCTACGGAGCACCAGTCCCAGCTAGCCTGTGGATTTTGCCAGGAACGCTGAGCTGTTAATCTGGGGAAGAGGTCCAGGAGGGAAGAGACTCCAGATTTTCATAGCTGTGGGACTGCTGGGGCTGCACAGAGGAAACCAGCGGGGGAAGAAAGGTCATTTTTGCCCGAGTGAAGGAAACAGCAATGCTCAAGACACACGTGCTCTGAGGCCATTGAGCAGAAAGGGCCCATTTTTAGATAGATGCTCTTTTGAGCCTTAACCACACCCAATGCCACAAGCCGGCGTTTGTCAACAGGAAGCCCGTCCCAGTGTTGTGTATTCTGCTCCCTCGCACTGGTTGCCAGGGGGTGACTGCTGGGGGTAAGTGGGAACCAGAAGCAAGGGGCCGGGCCACCAGACCAAAGAAGCCAAGCCCAGGGAATGACCTTCACGCTTCTGAGGAAGGCAGTTGTGTCCAGCTGCCAGGACCTCAGATTTTCCCAGGCCAGGTCTACCACGAAAGGGCCTGAAATAACTCTGAGGTTCTGTGCCCACAGGGCAGGGAAGGCAGTGGCACGGACTGTGGGCAGTGGGCATGAGCACAGGGCCGCTTTGTTGGGGAGGCGAGGAACTCTGCCTCCCACAGGCTGTTCCACCTGCCAGCAACATGGCTGGGCAGAGATGGAGGCCCCAGCTGAGCTCAGCAGAGAGAGAAAGTCATTTGTTAGGCTGTGAAAACAGATAGAGTGAATCTAAAACTAATCAGACAATCCAAGTGGAGGAATATTCTGAACAATAACAGCCTGGACCCCAAAAACGTTCATAACAGCCAATGAGAAGAAACACCCCAAGTGTCCACCAACAAATAAATGGACAAACAAAATATGGTATATCCATACAGGGGAATATTATTCAGCCTTTAAAAGGAAGTTCTGATCCACATCACATGAATGAAACTTGAAAACATGCTGAGAGAAACAAGACGCAAAAGGCTACAGATTATATGATTCCATGTATATGAAATGCCCAGAATAGATACATTCATAGAGACAGAAAACAGATTAGTGGTTGCTATGGGGGAATGCAGAGTGACTGCTAGTGGGTACAGAGTTTCTTTGGGGAATGATGAAATTTTTTTGGAATTAGAAAATAGTAGCAGTTTCACAATTTTGTGAATATACTTTAAAAAACAACAACTCTGAATTGTACACTTTAAAAGGGTGAATTTAGGGCTTATCTGACAGCTCAGTGGTAAAGAATCTGCCTGCCAGTGCAGGAGACACAGGTTCAATCCCTGGTCCAGGAAGATTCCACATGCCGAGGAACAGCTAAGCCGAGAGCCACGACTACTGAGCCTGTGCTCTAGAGCCCGGGAGCTGCACCTACTGGCCCCACGCACTGTAACTATGGAAGCGTGTGCACCCAGGGCCCCCGCTCTGCAGCAAAAGAAACCGCTGCAGTGAGAAACCTGCCCCCCGTAGCTAGAGTCCAGACCCTGCTCACCGCAGCTAGAGAAGGCCCGTGCAGAACAAAGACCCAGCACAGCCAAACAAACAAAATCACGTTTTAAAAGGGTGAGTTTTATGGCATATGAATTATACCTCAATTTAAAAAAAGTTTAAAAAAAATTATAACTAAATACAATGTGTAGTCTTTGGATTTGTTTTGTTTTGGCTGCGCCATGTGACTTGTGAGATCTTAGTTCCCTGGCCAGGGACTGAACCCACGCTCTCGGCAGTAAAAGTACAGTGTCCTAACCCCTGGACAACCAGGGAATTCCCCCAGTGTGTGGTCCTGACTGGACCCTCTATTGAAAAACTGAAAAGCTACAAAGGACATTATTGAGGATAGGGACATTTGAAGATAAACATTACATTAGATGATAGCTTTGTATCAGCCTTAAATTTCCTAAATTGATGAGGTGCTGAGGTTATACTGAAAAATGCCAGGTAGAGACACACTGAATATTTAGGGTGAAGTGACATGATGTCTAATGTACTCTCAAATGGCTCCACATTTACAAAAACGACAAGGTTAAATAACCCAAAATCACAGGAGACAAAGAAATCAGATACTGCCCAACACAGTGCTTAAGAGCATGGGCTCTAGAGCCAGAGGGCCTGGGGAAGCATGCAGCTGTGCCTGTTGCCAGTTGCGTGACCTTGGGCAAGGTACTTAACCTCTCTGTGCCACATTCTTCTAGTTTTAAACCTGGGATTGATGGTGATGATGATAAGAGTAGCCACCTCTTTATATGCATTATGTGTGTTAAAACATATAAAGACCTTAGGACATGACCTTGCACACTGAAAGTGCTCTGAATCTAGGGCAGAAAATAACTCGAAACCAGGTCTCATCTCTAGCAGAGACCAGACCTTCATGCTGCCTTCTCCCTAGAGGGACTTGGAATCTCATAGGACGCTGGGATAGAGAGCACTTTCAAAAGGGCAGAATTACCAGAGGCCAGGGAAAGGGAGGGCAAGCCGCAAGAAGCAGGACCTCGGGGCTTCGGGACTGGAGTGGGAGTTGGGAGAGACCAGGTAGAGAGATGCCGCAGGAGCCAGAACTGACAAAGGGGATGCCCTAAACTGAAGAAGGGACAGGTGTGACACCTTCTAGCCCAATCTTCCCAGGCTGCAGCTGAGAAAACTGAGGCCAAGAGAGCAGAGTCATGAATCCAGGGGCTTGCAGCAGGGAGTGGCAATGCTAGGAAAATACTGGCAGGACTCTGGTCCTATGCCCTGGTAGGTAGGAATCCTCAGAATGCGGCTCAAAAGTTTTAGAAATGAAAAACACCTGGATACTTAAATGATGGGCATAATCAAAATGTTCTGAGGACTCACTGTTGCTCTCAACAGTTTCAAAATTTTAACTCTCCCCACCACCATCCCTTGCCCGTAAATGGGAAGCTGATGTCGAAGGAAGACATCTTATTATTCTAATATTGTTTTCTTAAAAGGTACCCGGCATTATTACAAAACCCTATCAGATGGGTTCCATTACTATCCCCACCTTACAAATGAGTAAAGTGAGGCTTGACGAGATTAAGGAATTTGCCAAGGTTGCAGTTAATAAGTAGCAGAACCAGGATTTAACTCAGGTCTTTCTGGCTGCACAGATGATTTCCAAAGTGGGTGCTTGTGCCCCAGGAATTGTGTGGGAATTAACGTTAGAATTTCTATTTTTTTAATCTCATGCTTCTTTTTTTTTTTTTTAATTTTTTTTGGCTGAGCTTCATAGCTTGCAGGATCTTAGTTCCCCAAACAGGGATTAACCCATTTACCCTGCAGTGGAAAACTGTAAACCCATTTACCCTAACCACTGGAAAACCAGGGAAGCCTCTATCTCATGCTTTTAAAATCCCTATTTTTAACATAGATCTTATCATATACCTAATACATTAGCCCAGTAGTACACATGTATTGCAGACCCTATGGGGTGACCACCCAACAGCCATTCCATTCCCACCTCCCTTTTCCCTTGTTACCTGATAACTTCCCAGACTCCTCTGTAACCCACGAAGCCATGCAACCCAGTGCTGGACGAGGAGGCATAAGGACGCCCTCACCAGAAGTTTCTGAAAAAGAACACTTGGTTTCTTAGAGAGGGGAAGGTGCCAGAGCGTTGGCAGGCTGGCACTGCCCCTGCCCACCTTGTCCTACTGAGAAGGCAGACACCATGTTAACACATGACACTGAAGAGGCAGACTTGAGGACAAATGCCAACACAATAAGGATGGAGGAACTTCAGGAAGCCAGACAGAGCCCAGCCCTGAATGACATCCGTGATCTGATGCATCAAGCTGAGCCCACCCTCCCCAGCCAGACAAGGTGCTCGAGTCAGCCATCGCTGTCTGGGCTTTCAGTTACACGCAGCTCCACATGTGCAGACAAATAGGCGTGAGTCTGTAATTCCTGAGTCAACAAACATACATTTACTAGGAGTGGACGCTCAAAAGGGTTTACTGGTAGAGAGTCACGTGCCAGGGACCATGAATGCAAGCACTCTGGTTCTCGGGGGGCAGGGGTACAGATGAGGAGTAAGGGCCAAGTGATGAACTCTGTTCTACCCTGCGGAAGCCTGGAGGGATGAAGGGTAGTTGGAAGCATGTGTGTCAACCGGCCCTCAGAAGAATCCAATCCAGGCAATTTGCCAGGCGCTTGGAATTTTCATGTGTTCCCCTCCTTCAGTGGTTTCACTTGGCTATAGGAACTAACAGAAAAAACTCTGCAATGTGTTTGTTCTCTAGAATTCTCAGGGGGTTCAAGGGACCCAGAGAAGCTCTCATGACCCAGCCCAGCATCTGTGAACTATGAGAGCTGAGACCCCTGAGGAGAGAGCCCTCTACATTCCAACTGAGTAAGCGGGAAAGGGTTCAGGAGAGATAGTGTATCACCAGAAATGGGGCCCTGGGTCTGGAGTGATGCAACTTGGCTACAAACAGAAAACCTACAGCAGAGGCTTAAACAAAACACAAGCTAATCTCCCTCGTGTAAAAGAAATCTGAAGGTAGGAAGTCTGGGTTGGCATAGGAGTTCTCTGGTGATCTAAGACCCAGGACCCATCTATTTCTGCTTTACTGTTGTAGTACATAGCTTTTACCCTCAAGGTCACCTCATTGTCCAGAATGGCCACTGAGCTCCAGCCATTATCACTGAATTCCAGGCAGTGAGGTAAAAAGGTAAAAAGGGCCCATGCCCCCTTTTTAAGGAGCTTTCCTGAAGTTCCTGCCTACAAACCACAGCTGCAAGTGAGGCTAGGAATGTTTCTTTTGCCTGAGCATGATATTACCTTGAATAAAATGGAGGTTCTGTTGCTAAGGAAGAAGGGGAAATGGATTTATGGTGGCAGCTAGCAGCCTCTGCCCCAGTCTCCAAAGGCAAGGGGGCCACTTGGATCAAGGAAGAGAAGATGGGACCAGAAATCAAAAGATATGTTCTGACCTTTATGAGTATATGAATGAAAGTTGCTCAGTTGTGTCTGACTCTTTGCGACCCCATGGACTAGTCAGTCCATGGAATTCTCCAGGCCAAGATATGGAGTGGGTAGCCTTTCCCTTCTCCAGGGAATCTTCCCAACCCAGGAATCAAACCCAGGTCTCCTACACTGCAAGTGGATTCTTTACCAGCTGAGCCACAAGGGAAGCCCAAGAATACTGGAGTGGGTACCTATCCCTTCTCCAGGGAATCTTCCCAACCCAGGAATCGAACCAGGGTTTCCTGCATTGCAGGCGGGTTCTTTACCAACTAAGCTATCAGGATAGCCCCAAAGATCACAGGGGCAGTCATCCCTCGGTGGGCTCAAACCACGAACCTTTGGTTAACAGCTGAACAAGCTAACTGATTGCGCCACATAGACTCTTACAAGTACATGACCTTAGGTAAATCCCCAAAACTCCTTGAGCCTCAGCCCCAAACCAAGGACTATGGGAGGGTCAAATGATATGATGCTGTGAAAGGGTTTCATAAACCATAAACACTATTCCCACATGAGGACTTATGTTGCTGCTACTGCTGTCGTTAATACCAAGAGCGGCTGACTGTTTTCTGTGGGGAGAAAGGCAGATGGGGCTGGAAGGAGCGGGAGGACAGCACTTATTGGGACAAAGAGAAAGAGATGCAGCTGCTTTGTTCACCATATACACATGAGATATACCCATGCAAGCAGGAGTCTGTTTCCCCAGGGCCACGTGCCCCAGGCCATGTAAAAACCTAGAGTCTGGCAGAGGCCCAGGCTGCCTTCAACCCTCAGAGCCCCAGACAGGCAGACAAACAAACACAAACAAACACAAACCTGGGGGAAGCCCAAATACACGGGAGAAAGGGGAAGGCCTCCCGGAGCAGAAACCAAGCTCTGGGTCCCCACAGGGCCAAAATAGCTTGCTGATTGAGTCAACAGGCCAACACATTGGTCAAGCTGCTGGGGAGAGAAACCGAAACCCCAGCCAGATCTACTATTTAGCAATTTGTCACCAGGCATAAATATAAATTATCCCCTCCCCCAGACCCCAACTGCCAGGTTGTTTGGTGTCGGGAGTCACCTCGGGTCAGCCAGGGCCAAGTCAGGCGTTTATATCTGCTCTCCTCACAGCGTCCGGGAGGACATCTGGGCAGTGGGCTCCCGATGCTGGAGGAAGGGGCAACCTTTTCTCTAGGCCCCCCAGGTCCCAAGTCCTCGCAGGCAGCTCCCCAAGGGGCTGCTAACAGCCCTTCCCTGATACTGGGGGCAGTCAGATCTCAGGGGTGCACTTGAAGAATTCTGATGACACACAGCCCATCCACGAGTATTTGCTGGGTGCCTACTGTATAC
>SJXQ01012980.1:0-24153 GCA_006408695.1 Aepyceros melampus | reverse complement strand
TGCAAGCCACTCTTGGTCTCTACTGCTGCTGCTGCTGCTAAGTCGCTTCAGTCGTGTCCGACTCTGTGCGACCCCATAGACGGCGGCCCACCAGGCTCCGCCGTCCCTGAGATTCTCCAGACAAGAACATTGGAGTGGGTCTCTACAGTGAGGCACAATTCTGTGCACAAATTCTGCGGAGAGCTGGGCGTGAGCTCCCAGCCCCCTTGCAGGTACCGCACGCCCCTGCGCTCAGCTTGCGGCCTCTTGCCGACCTTCAGGGCTGACGAGCGGCCAAGGGGTCCGAGGTGCGGCCCTGGAGGCGACAAGCTGGGGTCCCCCGCCCCCGGGCCTCGCTGTCCGCACCGTCTCTGCCCCTCGCGGGCCGACAAGGCGCCTTTCAGGAGCCTCCGCCCCCACTGGAAAATCCCCGCGCGGTCTCCGGGGCGGCCGGTGTCTGCCGCCCTCCAGGTGAGGGATTCCGCGTCCCCGACGCGGTGCCAGGGCAGCGCGCCCGCAGGCGCCGGGACCCGCCGGGCCGCCAGCCGCTCGCCGCCCGGGCGCGCGCAGCCTCCGCCGCCAGCCCGCGGGGAGCCGAGCCAAGAGCTCCGCGGCGGGAAGTCCGCTGCCTCCTCCGCAGGTCAGCCCGCTGGAGAATTAAACATTTTTAAGTTTTGAGAGTCTCTTGGACTGCAAGGAGATCCAACCAGTCCATTCTAAAGGAAATCAGTCCTGGGTGTTCATTGGAAGCACTGATGCTAAAGCTGAAACTCCAGTACTTTGGCCACCTCATGCGAAGAGTTGACTCATTGGAAAAGACTCTGATGATGGGAGGGATTGGGGGCAGGAGGAGAAGGGGAGGACCGAGGATGAGATGGCTGGATGGCATCACCGACTCGATGGACATGAGTTTGAGTGAACTCCGGGAGTTGGTGATGGACAGGGAGGCCTGGTGTGCTGCGATTCATGAGGTCGCAAGGTGTCGGACACGACTGAGCGACTGAACTGAACTGAAGCATATGCGTATCTTTACATTTATGAATGTTGCATTAAGTGCATATACTGTTTGGTCGTTATCACACATTATGTTCAAGTCTGCTCTTTTTTCTTTTCCTTTTTTTCTTGACTCTTCATTGGTCCCCACCCTAGAAGCATCTTCATCCCCAGGAAACCCGTATTAAGAAACTAAAATGGACCTTTCTATATTCTACTCCCTGTTCATATAAGCATGGGGCTTTCCAGGTGGCTCAGTGGTAAAGAATCTGCCTGCCAGTGCAGCAGACTCGGGTTCCATCCTTGGTTGGGGAAGATCCCCTGGAATAGGAGAGGGCAACCCACTCCAGTATTCTTGCCTGGAGAATTCCATGGACAGAGGAGCCTGGCAGGCTACAATTCATGAGGTCGCAAAGTGGTAGACACAACTGCAACCTCAGCGAGAGAGCCTATGCAGATATCTCTTTATATATATATGTCAGTATACACGAATGCATGTAAATAGCATCTTGTTGGGAGAAGGCAATGGCAACCCACTCCAGTACTCTTGCCTGGAAAATCCCATGCACGGAGGAGCCTGGTGGGCTGCAGTCCATGGGGTCGAGAAGAGTCGGACATGACTGAGCGACTTCACTTTCACTTTTCACTTTCATGCATTGGAGAAGGAAATGGCAACCCACTCCAGTGTTCTTGCCTGGAGAATCCCAGGGACGGGGGAGCCTGGTGGGCTGCTGTCTATGGGGTCGCACAGAGTCGGACAGCAGCAGCAGCAGCATCTTGTTGAATATATTTTTCTATATCATAGGAATTGTAGTGGTTGTAGCAGTTTTTTAAATTATTATTGTTATTTACCTACAATAAAGCTCACCTTTATTAATGTATCAAACCACCCCCTTCTGACAGTCATCCCCTGTGTTTTCTGCTTTCTGCTGCTGTGAGTGGTGAGGTGTTAAAACTAATGTTATATATCTGCCTGTGCCCAGAAGTGGTACTGCTGCAATGATGTACCCGTGATTTTAATTTTAGAAGATACAGAAGGCTGCTTTTGCAAAATGCCTAACGCCTAGCATCCCCATCACAATGAACGTGGATGCCCACACCCAGCAGTAATAGGTGGATGGTTCTTGGTGCTTTCCATCAGTTGCCTGGGACCATCGTGAAGTATCTGCCTGTTACTTTCATTTCTACTTGCCTGACTCCTTAATGAGCTCCTTTGTGAGCTGAAAATGAGCATATTTTCAGCTGCTTGGTGGCCACTGGCTTTGTTTTTCAAGAACTGCATCCTCTTGGTATGGCTTGATATGCTTTAAGCACAGAAAATCCCGTTTGCCTGGAAAGGCTGGAAAAGGATGCGCTAGGATTAATGGAATGGTCTAGTTAGTAGAGCGGCTTGCCAGGTGGCACAGGGGTAAAGAATCTGCCTGCCAATGCAAGAGATGTGGGTTCCATTGCTGGCTGGGGACGATCCCCAATGGCAACCTGCTCTGGTATTCTTGCCTGAGAAATTCCATGGACAGAGGAGCTTGGTCGGCTACAGTCCACTGGGTCACAGAGTCAGACATAGCTGAGCGACTGAGCATGCAAGCACTAGTTAGTAGATAGTTCCCTTGTTTGTCCCATTCCATTATGAGCTTTCATAAGATGTGACCATAAGCAGATATATGTAGTAATAGGACTGTAACAAATATAAGAGGCATGTGGGGAATGGAAAGTGAGTGGGCTTTGGGGTCACTTGCTAGCTGTGTGCTATTGAACAACTAAACCCCCTGAGCCTCAGTTAGCTCATCTGTGAAACAGAGATAATGATGATTCTTTTATAATTGTTGAAAAGCTTGACAGTAATTTATGTAAAGAACCTGGGGCGTAGTAGATGGTCAGTAAATGGTAGTCAATTATGATAAGCATAACTTTAATTTTTCCTCCAGTGGTTAAGTAGGACTTTCAGAGGCCTGGGTTTAGCTTCAGTGTCAATCAACACTGCGTGGGTCTGGTGAAACTGGGATTATTTAAATTTCCTCTGGGCCCAGTAATCAGATACATATAAACAAAGGTTTTGCAGCCTCATCACTATTCACAAAGAATAGGATAATTCTTTGTTGTGGGGGCTGTCCTGTGCTTTGCAGAATGTTTAGCAGTATCTGTGGCCTCTACCCACTAAATGTCAATAGCACATCCTACCCCCCAAGTCATAACAATCAAAAATGTTCTCAGGCCTGGTCACATGTCCCCTGCAGGGCGAAAATTGCCCATGTGGTTGAGAATCACGATCTAAATCCTCTGGGAGAAACTTCTTGAGGGTTTACATGCCATGAGGAGAGGCCCCTCCCGTTCCCCTGCTCCCTCACCACAGGGCAGCCCCCCACTCTTCAGTTGCAGAATTCCCCAAATGGGGTCTAAATGTCAGCCAGGTCTGAGCAGGGTGCACCTGGGGGAAGAGGAGCAGATGGAAGTGTTTTCCCTGTGGGTGTCCGTGAAATGCTCAACCTGGGCGCAGGAGAGAACCAGGCTGTATTTGTATTGAACAGGCACCTGAAGCTGCCCCAAGGTCAGAACTGCGGTGTGTGCCCTCAAAGACCCTCCAGACTGACTGGGATGCTGGGGGAGCCTAGATGACGTCATGCGGTGAGAATGGACAAATGATGGTCTGTAATTTTTTTTCTTTGCAAGCTTCTCTTTCTTCTCTTTCCCTCTTGCTATATTCTTGACCCAGGATCAGCTTTCACTTGAGCCACAGTTTTCTTTTCTCTCTGTGGCTGACTGGAGAACCTACGTATTCCGTCCTCCCTTCATATATGCTCCAGTCCTCTGTTTGGAATAGGATGTTTCATCCTCACTGTAGACTCTTCATGCCCCTAAACACAATTCCTTATCTTTCCTCCTAACTCAATTTCAAGTCAACACATATTTGTTGAGTGCCATTGCTTAAACTGCTGGGTGCTTCCCAATGTCAGTCCTTCCCTCCTTCACTGGTAACAGAGCCCTGAGCAACACATCCTACTAAAACATTACATTTCTCCATCTCCCTTGATGCTTGGTGTAGCCAGGTGACTAAGTTTTGGTTAATGAGAGGCTAGCAGAGGGTGACAGAGGATTTCTAGGTAGATTCCTTAAAAGGGTGAAGGCATACTTTTTTTGTCTTTCTCTCCTCCTTCCTTCTCTCTTTGTGGAATTCAGGTGTAATGAGTGGAACTCCAGTAGCTATTTTGGGCCATGAGGAACATGATGACAGCAGAAAAATAGAAGGATCCCAGTGACTGGAGCTGCTGCACCAGCCCTAGAGCTGTGGACTTTTACGTGAGAGAAGAAACTCCATGTGCTTAGGCCACTGTGAATGGACTTTAATCAGCAGTCAAATACAATTCCTAAGTGAGACAAATGCCCCTTCCCAAAGCCAAGCATCTGTCCTTGCCTTTAACCAGTCTCCCCTGTCCTTAGGCTGAATACTTTGGAATCGTCATCAATTCCCACACCTCCAGCCAGTCAGCCACCGTGACCCATCAGCTTCTACCCTGAGTACCTGCTGTATCTATGTCTTTTCCTTTTCATCTTTCTCAGCATGCATTCTAAGCTAGAGGTTTGGTGATGCTGAGCAGGATTCAGAGAACTCAGAGACACATAGAACTCATGACTGGGACGCCTAACTAGGCCGGAATCACCCCTGGCAACATGCGTGGAGGTGGTAACAGCCGTCTTATCAGGGAGAACTCTGGTTTACCCTATGTATCCAGAACTAGCCCAGTGCCTGACACATTGTAGGCACTCAAACAAATAGCTGGGGGATTAATATGCTGGTTGAAGGGTGAAATGGTTGATTGATTAACTTGACATACACATGCGTCCCTGCATTGATAGAGCCTCTACTTTCACCTTTCACGTATATACACATTACCTTTCACGATGGAGACACCAGGTTACAAAGAAAACCCTCAAGAGTTTGCTGTTGACTCGAGCCGCGTCACTTGTAAGAAGGACAGAATATGTATGTGGTCAGCTTGAAACCCAGGCCCGCTGCTAGAAATAAACTAACCCCTTGTTGAATTCACGCAGGAGAACTGAGGGGAGGTGGGGGAGACGGGCGGCAGGAAAAATGCCTGAGATCTTACACAACTTGTGCAAACAGAATGACGGGGCCAGGCAGCCCCGGAGTCTAGGAATTAATAGCCCCGCTGAGGCTCCTGGGCTCCGGAGATGGAGCTATTTAAAGCCAAGAAATGTCATTTCCACCCACAGAGGCTGCCCCAGTTGCGTTATCTGGACCTTCTTCAGCCTTGGTGTTCTGGCAGCCTCCCTGGCCTGACCTCCCAGCGGCGGGACCACAGGGCTCAGGGCCAACCTGTCGTCACTGCTCTGTGGGCGGGGGGCTTACGTGAGCCTGTCCAGGATCCTCCTCCTCTTTGCTCAGACCACAGGACAGGCTGAGTGGGGACCCCGGGCCCAGCTCACCCCTCTGCAAGGGCAGCTGGCGAGCACGGAGGCCCACACAGAGAGATTAGCGGCCCAGCAGGACGGGCCTGGGACCAGCGTCGGAATTTTGAGGTCTCAAGACGACAGCCTCGCCCACCAGAATCACGTCCTTGTCCTTCTCTGTGACTGCAGGCCGTTTACTTCCTCTCTCTGCCCCCCATGCCCCCATTTCTCCACCTGAACTGGGAAATCTTCCTCTTCTTGCCCTGTTGCTGGGGGAGGTCATGGGAGATCAGAGAAGGGGAAGTCTTTTGAAGCTTCGGGAAGAAAAGCACCATAGAAATCCGGGTATTACCTGCAGCTCCTCCTTTCCCTCTAGTGAAGGTAATCCAGGAACACTTCTTCCGGAGGCGGAGGCCAGAAGACAGGAGGCTCCCGTTTGAAGTGTCAGTGGGCTCCAGACTGTGTGACGGAGCTGTTGGCCCCACGCGCCTGGGAACCCAGGCTCCCACTCTTGCCAGGCACCCAAGGCGAGAACTTCCTCACATCCTGTCTGCTCTGATCTCAGGCATCTGCTCTGGCTGATGTTCCCGCAGCTTCAGGGAGGGGAGGGTGCTCAGAAGCCTGGAGAACGTGCCAAGCCAAGTCTGCCCTGCAGGTGTCTGATGCCCAGCGACGGCTGGGCTTGTTTCCTGACACTGAGGCCTGGCCAAGGGAAAGTACAGTGGCAGCTAAATGGGTTTCTAAGGAAGGTGTAATGAGTGCCAGGGGCACTCCAGCCTGAAGCCTCCCTGATGCATTGCTGAGCTTGTCCATTGCTACCACTCAAGGGGCAAAAGGATATGAGGAAATGACTTTTTTTTTTCCAAGGAAACAGAAAGGGAAATGAAATCTGGCAGACCTTCTTCTCTCCTCTGCTCCCTTTCCTTGTCAAATTTTGGGGCTTGCCCAAAAGGCATGGATGTTTGCCCTCCTTTCATTTTTTTGAAATATTAAAGCACCCTAAAAGGTATGTATCAGGCACAATAGCATAGAGTATGTCACAGTAACAAACAACCCCCACAGCTCACGGGCTTAACACACTTCTGCTTCTGCTATTTGCTGCTTCCTGCTTCTGCTCCACATCCTTCAAGGGTGAGCAGAGGGCTCTGCTCCCTGAAATCACTCAGGAATTCAGGCGGATGGAACAGCCAACATCTCAGACATTGTCAGGAGCAAAAGAGAGAGCTGGAGGATCTTGAAAAGTCAATTTAATGGTTGAGCTCACCACTCCTTGGCCAGAACTGGCCACGGGGTCACTCTCAACCACAGAACACCAGAAAGTGCAAGCTACTGTGTGCTCAGAAGAGAAGGAGCCACAAATGTCTGGTGAACAACAACAATATGCCCACAAAAGACAGAATGACATCACCAACACCATGTGCCCGCCACCACCCAACCTGGAAAATATCACTTTGCCAGGACTGGTGAAACCCTCTGTGTGCTGGACACAATTACATCTCTCTGCTCCCTACCACCAGAGGAACGGTGCTCCTGAACTCGATGTTTATCAAATATCTCTGTATCTTACTATATTGATATTATATATACCCTTTGCAGAGGGGTGAACTGGGCCCTGAGTCTCCACTCAGCCTTTCCTGAGACCTTCTATATATAATTAACAACATACAGTGTGGTTTTACATTTATTTAAAGGCTGTATAAATGGTATACTGTACATATCTACTTGCAATTTTCCTTTTTGACCTACTTTATGTTTCTGAGAGTAACCCACGACACTGTGTGAGCTGTGTTTGACTCCATGCTGTATATAGTCCATCGTGTGTGGATAAACCTATAGGTCACCTCTAGATTTTTGTGATTCTGTATAGCACTGCCATGAACATTCTTAGGCACAAGCAACAGACAGTATCTCCAGAGTAAAGACTTTGTAGGGCTTTTTCCACTTGGTGGGATATTGCCACATAGCCCTCCAGAAAGGCTGGATCAGGTCACGCTCCACAGAAGCCTCCTGGCCTCTGTGCAGCCTCACCAACACCTGATACTGTTTGATGAGTGAAGAACACTTCCCCCATAGTTTTCATGAAACTGAAGTCATTAGTCAGCCCATAACTATTTCTTGAACACCAGATATATGCCAGGCACACAGCTAAGAGTGAAGGATAATGAAGGGGGACTCAGACCCTGCCCTCATGGAGCTTGCAGTCTGGTAAGCAAGACAGACACACTTGGGAATCATTGGAATAGACTGGAAAATATAAAGAGGCAAGTAAAAATCACCTCATCTTGCTACCCACAGGTGACTGCTATCTTCCTTTCTAAGGAAACACTCGTGAGCTCTGGATAACACAGAGAAATCAGGCACTTGGGTAAAACAGGGCCCAGCATCCAAGGTGCCTGGACACCTTAAGCCCTGACTCGGGCAAGATAACAAGAACCCTGGCCCAGGGGCAATAGCCCGTTAGGCAGGACCACTGCCACCTGGCTTTCAGAACAGGGTGGCTGGGAGGCTCTGAGCAACAGCCCTGGTCTGGTGAACCGACCTTGGGTGACTGTGATCCCACATTCAAGGGTTCAGGGAGGAACCTTAAACTCTCAAAGTGAGTGACTGACAAGACTGGTGAGAGACCTGGAGTACAAGGGACCTGTAATATAGCCATACCAGTGATGGTAACAGTCATATTGAAGCAATCCTGCAAGACAGGCTGAGTGAGGGATCAGGTGTGTCTCCTTAATTTGGGCCTGAGGCACTGGGTAGAAGGACCAGTCGGAAGCAAGGCCAGAGAATGCAGAGTGTTATTTCAGCCCCGTGTTTGAGGAAACACAAGCTGGTGGCTGGGTAGGCGAGCTAAGATGGCCCTCGGCTATAGCTCTAGGTACAGCTTAACTTAGTGAATCACTACACAAATGCACATGAATAAAGGTATGAGCAGGACGTGACTCTAGACTCTGTAAGGGACATGAACACTTTCAGGGACTTCCCTGGTGGTGCCATTGTTAAGAATCCACATTCCAATAGGACGTGGGTTCGATCCTTGGCCGGGAAACTAAGATTCCCCATGCCTTGGGGGCAACTAGGCCTGAGTGCCGCAACTAGAGAGTCCATGTGCCACTAGAGAAAGCCCACGCCCCACCATGGAGATCCAGCACTGCCAAAACAGAAACATAAAACCCACCTTTGTCCAAATATAATTCACAAACAACAAGATGCAACCATTTTAAGCATACAGTTTGGTGAGTTTCAATAAATGCATACATTTGTGTATGTATCGCTATAATCAAGATATGGAACACTGATAAAAATATGTTAAGATCCCTGTTGTTTTCCTGAAGGAGTCCTTCATTTGTTACCAGACTCAGATACTTAAGAAAAATGTGAACCATACAGGCAGCAAAGCATAAGTTCTAATAATTGATGCAGGTTAAGGGAGCTAGGGGGTGGAGGGGGCAACCCCTTGGGAAGTGCTTGGTCCTGATGCAAATGTCCTTGGGCCCTGGAGATTCTCCATCACCCGCAGAGGATCAGGGAGAGGCAGGCCAGGCACCACAGGGCTCGCTTGTCCCAAAATATCTCAACGGCCTGAAATGGCACAGTGAGTCACCTCTCTGGTTTAGAACATTTGGTATTCCCTCTGAAATACCTATATTAAAATGCATATAAATGACCTAACAGACAGCCTTTGAGGTGTGTGGAAAACCAGTCCTTCACTGAGAAACAGTTGTCAGGTTTTCCAGTTACCTCCTCAGGAGTGGGTAGGGCCGCGCCAAGACAAATGGGGAAACAGACAAAGCAACTGGTCAGCGTCCTCTAATCGCCGTTCTAACTTGGGAGAGAGTAGACTCCTTCCTTTCAGACATCTCAAATTACCACATGGAGTCAAGCCCCATCTGAAAGGTTAGGACATTCATTTTGATCTAGGAAGAGGGGAAATTTTGCCAGGAGAATGATAATTCAGGAAGGGTTTGGGGAGAGGCTCAGCCTGAGGCTGAAGTCCAGGGTCATCGAAGCGTAGGGGCCCCAGGGGTTAGGACGAAAGGTGTTTCCCCATGGAAAAGACGGCAGAGGTAGATTTCTGCCTTCAAATGTCTGAAGGGTAACTGTGAGGCAAGGGGAGTGCAATGGTTTTTGCAGTCTAGCTCGGAACAGGGTGGGGAAAGGCAGAGGTGGCAGGTATCCATTCAATATGAGAAAGAACTTTCTAATGGTCAGAGCTATCGGGAGAGGAAATGAGTGACCCCAGGAAATAGTGAGATCTCTGTCACTACAGGCGTGTAAGCTGAAGCCAGACACCTTTTGGCAGGAATTCGAGTTCTGAGTGGGTCATTGGGTTCAGTCTCTTCCATCACTGAGATTCTCTAATTTAGTCCAAGGCCAACCTTTGAGAAGCCACAAACACATATTAACTGAGCAATCACTTTATGCAAGGCATGATGGGGACAGACCAAAGCACGAAAGCCATGGCCTCAGTCTTCCCAGTGGCTGAGCAGATGGGATCAAGGTAGGGGGCGGGGTGTTTGCATCACCAGAGGGATAGAAAACACACACTGCTGGAGTTCAGAAGGAGGGGAACCCGCCGAAGGGTAAGGTAGTCCAGGTGGGCACCAAGGAGGAGGAGAAATGGCAACTTTAGAATTTAGACAGGCAGGAAGAAACGGGGAGGAAAGGTATGCACAGCTTCCAGAAGGCAGGAAATAGCAAGGGTCAGGCTGGCTGGCGGGAGGGGACGTGATGGGATAAAAAGGGATGCTGGGGCTGGAACTAAGGAGGCTAAAAAATATAGAGAGGACCCATCCGGGGACAGACTGGGAGAGGCACACGTCCACAGGGAAGAGGCGTGTGGCCAGGGCCCAAGTGCCCATGTGGGGTGCAGGGAATGTTGTGGGGGGCACCACACGGCTCCCCCACCTCCAACTGTGCCACAGACCACCAGACAGAGCCCCCAGGTCGCCTTCCCTCAGCCCCACCACGGCCTCCATCCCCTTCAGGGCAGTGAGTGCTGGAGAAAGACGGGAAAACCCACAAAAATCTTCCAAACAAGACAAATATGTGGTGCAGACAAAAGCCATGCTGGGTGGGATGAGGTTTTGGTTGCTCCCCAATGGGGTGGATCCGTCAGAAGAGGCTTGTGGCCTCAGAAAAATGCGTCATCTCCTCCTCTCAGCGGGGCTCATTGCCTCAGCCACCCCCAAAAGAGCCCATGCTGGGGGTGCCCGCAGTGAGGAACCTGGGTCAGGGTGGTCACTGGCCTCCCGGTCACCCATGCAGCCCTGCCCACTCCCCAGCCGGGGGCTTGCAGGTCTTCGCAGGGAACAGGGGCATGCCCAGGTTGGGGTGTTGGAGGGGGCATTTAAGCCATTCCCTGGGTGCAGCTCCCGGTTTCCTGGTGTGTGGTGGAACATCCAGGCCACTGCCGGAGTGGGTAGGAGGATCGTCTGGGCAACCCCTCGGCCCCACCAGAGCGTGGGGTGTGGGTGGGGGGTTCAATCAATGTTCCAAGTGGGAAAGTCAGGTGCCACTGGGAGTGCCTTAGAGGGACTGGAGTGTGAGTGGGTGGCGGGAGGAGGCGGTGGGGAGAGGCTGGGTCTAGCCTTCGGTCCCCTCATCCACACCCCCGCAACCCTCCAGGCTCCCAGGCCCCTGGGGTTCACGTTCCATTTCTGCTCCAGTTCCATGGTTATTAATGGCTATTGTTCGGTGAGAAAGACAGAGATGTTTGCAGTTTAGTGGCATTGTTTCGGACTTTCTCTCTGCCGCCGAGGCAGGGATGGGAGGCCTCCCCTTCGCAGATTGGCCCCGGGCAAGGACAGGTGGCCGGAGTCAGGGTTGAGTGGACTGGTCTCTCTGTGCTGTGTGGGCACAGGGAAAGCCAGGAGGGCCAGCACCGCCAGGAGGGCAGAGTCCCTAACACAGCTTTGCTTCCTATGCCTCTTGACCCATCCTGGCCACCTGGCTCCTCGCCCAAGAAGCTAGCCCTTGCTCACTTTTCTACTTAGGCTTCCCCAATTTAGATGAGAGAGCAGCTTTCTCTCTCTCTGGGCCTCAACTTCCTTACCTGCAGTGTTAGTTGGCTTCTAAGATTCTTCCTGGTTCTCAGCTTACACCATCAGTACTTTCTCTACTCCAAGACTCCAGGGGTGGGAGCTGGCCCCTTGGCTGAGTTGATGGTCACCCGAGCAACGGGCTTAGGCAGGGAAAGGACGTTCCCCCGGCATCTTCACTATGTTTTTTAAAATATTTATTTATTTGGCCACACCGGGTCTTCGTTGCAGCCCTAGGGATCTCTGATTTGAGCTGTGGCAGGCGGGATCTTTAGTTGCACGTGCAAAATCTTTAGTTGCAGGGTGTGTGAGGCAGATGAACTCTTAACTGTGGCAAGTAGGATCTAGTTCCCCTACTAGGAAGCGAACCCAGGCCTCTGCATTGGGAGTCTTAGCCACTGGACCCCCAGGGAAGTTCCTACCTTAAATATTTTAAAACTTATTTTGTAGTTTGTAATTCCACCCTTAGACATTCACTCCTCTGGGCTTATTGCAACACTCACTTCAGTAAAATAGAGAGGATAGCTGCTAACCCTTTTTAACATTAAAAGTGATCCTTTGCTTATATATTTCTCTTCACGAAATTGAAATCATTTTCAGATACAGGATCCCACTTGGGACTGTAACAGTTCAGGAATTAGTTGACCATTGGTAAGTTAAGAGCTCAGAGGCGGTGACTCAAGATAAGAACCTGGACACAGGTGATCTCCTCCCAGGAATTACTTACATTTTAACAGAGGAACGTCCTGAGGGTAAGAATAATCACAAAGGAATGCCTCGCTGGTGGCAGGAATGTCAAACCCTGTGATGCCAGGCATGTGATGTTGTCTAGTGTGGCTGGGAATGAAGGGGCCACCATGGGTCAGTGTGTGCCCACTCAACCCAGAGCTGTTGTCAAATCACCCAGCGGGCCCTCAGAGGTTCATTGGACCCCTTGTGGGGGCAAATCTATTTGGGCAGGTGTCTAGGTTCACAAGAAACACCCAGAGAACAATCATGACTTGAAAAACAGAGGAAGGGAGAGTGCAAGTGCAAGGGTGGGATGGAATGGGGCAAGAGTTGGGACAGGATGAGAGCCAGCGTGGAACTTGGAAGGCCACAGAAGGTAACTGCAGGAGGAAGGGGGTGGGGGCAGTGGTGGTCTTCTCCACAAAGGGCTACCTGAGCACAAAACCTCATTTGAAACTGGCCAGTAATAATTGGAGACCAACCCTGAATCAAACTGCCAACATCCGTTGGATCATCAAAAAAGCAAATGAGTTCCAGAAAAACATCTACTTCTACTTTGTTGACTATGCCAAAGCGTTATGACTGTGTGGATCACAACAAACTGTGGAAAATTCTTCAAGAGATGGAATTACCAGACCACCTGACTTGCCTCCTGAGAAATCTGTATGCAGGTCAGGAAGCAATAGTTAGAACTGGAAATGGAGCAATAGATTGGTTCCAAATTGGGGGAGGAGTATGTTAAGGCTGTATATTGTCACCCTGCTTATTTAACTTATATGCAAAGTATATCATGCGAAACGCTGGGCTGGAAGAAGCACAAGCTGGACTCAAGATTGCCAGGAGAAATATCAATAACCTCATATACGCAGATGACATCACCCTTATGGCAGAAAGTGAAGAAGAAATAAAGAGCCTCTTGATGAAAGTGAAAGAGGAGAGTGAAAAAGTTGGCTTAACATTCAACATTCAGAAAACTAAGATCGTGGCATCTGGTCCCATCACTTCATGGCAAATAGATGCGGAAACAATAGAAACAGTGACAGACTTTATTTTGGGGGTCTCCAAAATCACTGCAGATGGTGATTGCAGCCATGAAATTAAAAGACGCTTACTCCTTGGAAGAAAAGTTATGACCAACCTAGACAGTGTTTAAAAAGCAGAGACATTATTTTGCCGACTAAGGTCTGTCTAGTCAAAGCTATGGTTTTTCCAGCAGTCATGTATGGATGTGACAGCTGGACTATAAAGAAAGCTGAGCGTCAAAAAATTGATGCTTTTGAACTGTGGTGCTGGAGAAGACTCTTGAGAGTCCCTTGGACTGCAAGGAGATCCAACCAGTCCATCCTAAGGAAATCAATCCTGATTTGGAAGGTTTAATGCTGAAGCTGAAACTCCAATAATTTGGCCACCTGATGCAAAGAACTGACTCATTTGAAAAGACCCTGATGCTAGGAAAGATTGAAGGCGGCAGGAGAAGGGGACGACAGAGAGGATGAGGTGGTTGGATGGCATCACCGACTCAATGGACATGAGTTTGAGTAAGCTCCGGGAGTCAGCGATGGACAGGGAGGCCTGGTGTGCTGAAGTCCATGGGGTTGCAAAGAGTTGGACACAACTGAATGACTGAACTGAACTGAACCCTGAATCACATTTGGTATCCACATTGAAACAGAAGACCATTTGCCAGGGCTCCTAGATCCTAGAGAGTTTCTATGCAGTATCTTATTTGAGCTTTGAACTACCCTAGAGGAAGATCTTATCATCCAGTTTACAGAGAAGCCAATTGAAGTTTAGAGAGAACATGGAACCTATCTAAAGCCGCACAGCTAGTAAGCGGCAGAGCTAGGAATCAAACCCAAGTCAGCCCAGGCTCCAAAGCCTGCCTTTCAACCACTTCTGCAAGGATAACAGTCACCTGCTAATAACGCCTCCTCTTCCCCATAAGGGCATTTTTTCGGCTCGAAGAGCATCCTGGCAATTTCCTGCACAGACCATTCTTGACCATTTTTCATGCAACAAGTAGTGATAGGAGTTCCTCTCCAGCACTTGAAGTTGCCTCGATGATGACAATAGAAGCCAATTGAAGTTTAGAGAGAACATGGAACCTATCTAAAGCCGCACAGCTAGTAAGCGGCAGAGCTAGGAATCAAACCCAAGTCAGCCCAGGCTCCAAAGCCTGCCTTTCAACCACTTCTGCAAGGATAACAGTCACCTGCTAATAACGCCTCCTCTTCCCCATAAGGGCATTTTTTCGGCTCGAAGAGCATCCTGGCAATTTCCTGCACAGACCATTCTTGACCATTTTTCATGCAACAAGTAGTGATAGGAGTTCCTCTCCAGCACTTGAAGTTGCCTCGATGATGACAACTTCCGGGAGGAAAGTGTCTTTACTCTCTAGGGTCCAGTAAATTTGTTCTGTGAAGTCCATATAGTGAATACTTCAGGTTTTGCAGATCACTCGACCTCTGGGGAGCCACAAACATGTAAATAAATGTGTGTGGCTGTGTTTCAATAAAACTTCATTTACAAACATATCTAATCCATACATTTATCCATCCATTCATCTATTCAGTCTATTCATCTGACCATTTATTTGTTCTTTTTTGTTGAGCACTTTCTTGTATCAGACACTATTCCAGGTGATGGTGTAACAGGAGGGAAAGGGATAGGGCACAACTTTTGAAAGAATGACATAGCCCAAGAACACGACATAGGCTGATTAGAATCAAATGGGACCAAGATGGCAGAGAAGACTAGACCTTGATCCTCAGTTAGCAAGTGAATGACTCACCCAGAGGCGCCATGACAGCTCCAAGTCACTGTCAAAAGACCAAGAAGTGGGCAGTGGCCCAAATCCTGGAAATTTCCACCCCTTCCCCAAAATAGTTGGAATAATCTTCCCACTCATTAGCACATGAAATTACCCAGCCTATAAAAACTAACCATGCCACATTTCACCACACTCACTCTTTGCGATAGCCCATACATTGTCTGTGTGGTGTCCTTCTCTATGAATCTGAATAAATCCACTTCTAACCTATCAGTCTGTCTCTCACTGAGTTCTTTCTGCAATGAGACATCAAGAACCTGAGCTTCATTAGGTCCTGAAACCAGGTACTATAGGTTTTGGCCAGGTTCAAGTCTTGGCCACATGTGTTTGAGTCCCAGCCATGTGGGTTCAAGTCCCAAGCAGCATTTTGGCTGGGTTTGAGTCCCAGTCTGGGTAAATGGTTTCAATGGGAATGCTTCACTTTCTCTATTTGCAGCCTGCTTGGTGACTGATCCAATGTTAAATGGAGTGGAATCCCTGTAGATCACAGGGTGCACTTATTAGGCGTTATTTGATGTGTTTTTCACTTAGAGGGAAAAGGCAAGTCACATCTGAAGATGGAAGGCAGTATAAGACGGTGGTTAAGTAGAGACTCCAGAGCCACATACTAAGAATGTGTCCTCACGCAAGTTACTTGGCCTCTCTGTATCTCAGTTCCCTCACCTATACAACTGAATAACAACAGCAGAATCCACTCCTAAGACTGGGCTGAGACTCAGCTGAGTGAAAATTTTATGAAAGATTGCCTGACTCGTGGGAAGCACATTATAAACTTCTATTAAATAAAGGAGACATCCAAGAGAAAGAAAAAACAGCAACAATTAGGAAATATATCATGAGATAGTGCTAATTCCAATTTTGCCAGTGTACTACACTGGACAAACATTTTAATCTTCCTTTGCTCCTATTTCCGCATTTTAAAGACAAACATAGGAACTTCCCTGGTGGTCCTATGGCTACGACTCCACAGTCCAATGTAGGGGGCCCGGGTTTGATCCCTGGTTGGGGAACTAGATCCCACAAGCCGTAACTAAAAGATCCTGCATGCCACCATTAAGATACATCATACCCAAATAAACACAATATTTTCAAAAAAACAAGACAAATATAACTTTCACTCCCTCCTTCACTTAGGGGCTTCCCTGGTGGCTCAGAGGGTAAAGCATCTGCCTGCAATGCGGGAGACCCAGGTTTGATCCCTGGGTCGGGAAGATCCCCTGGAGAAGGAAATGGCAACCCTCTCCGGTACTCTTCTCTGGAAAATCCCATGGACAGAGGAGCCTGGTAGGCTACAGGTCGCAAAGAGTGGGACACAACTGAGCGATTTCACTTTCACTTTCCTTCACTTGCTGATCCCAGAAAAAAAGTAAAAAACAAAAAAACTCTGTTTACTAAATAATGGCCTAAGCTACAGCCACTGAAGTGCACAATCAGGTTGAGGAAGTAAGATTTAAACAGGTGGAACAATTAAGTCACAGGACTTGAGTAACGATGAGTGTCAAGGACCAAGGAGCCTTCATTAGGTGGTGAATATTCTGAGTCGGCGGCATTTGCATGTTGGGGAAGAGTGCAGGATGGGAGAGGAAAGGCGAACTAAGGTTAGACTCTGGAAGTCTTTGAATACCAGCCTGACCTGACTTATTTAAACTGTACTCTCAAGACCAGAGGTTCACAATAGTATTCCCCGCTTTGGGATCACATGACAGGTGCCTTTCATATGAGAGACTTACATCTATAAGTACTCACCAAAAGGGGCTGTAGCAGAGATAAAGGAGACTTTGAGTTCCAAAGAATTCCCTGTGAATGAGTATACATTTCCAAGTAGATATAAAGTCCCACCTCATCTCACCCTCCCATTTTAATGTTAATTGCTTATTTTCATGTATTATAGACATCCTGGAATGTGAAGTGAAGTGGACTTTAGAAAGCATCACTATGAACAAAGCTAGTGGAGGTGATGGAATTCCAGTTGAGCTATTTCAAATCCTGAAAGATAATGCTGAAAGTGCTGCACTCAATATGCCAGCAAATTTGCAAAACTCAGCAGTGGCCACAGAACTGGAAAAGGTCAGTTTTCATTCCAATCCAAAAGAAAGGCAATGCCAAAGAATGCTCAGATTACCCACAATTGCACCCATCTCACACNACCAGTCCATTCTGAAGGAGATCAACCCTGGGATTTCTTTGGAAGGAATGATGCTAAAACTGAAGCTCCAGTACTTTGGCCACCTTATGCGAAGAGTTGACTCATTGGAAAAGACCCTGATGCTGGGAGGGATTGGGGGCATGAGGAGAAAGGGACGACCGAGGATGAGATGGCTGGATGGCATCACAGACTCAATGGACGTGAGTCTGAGTGAACTCCGGGAGTTGGTGATGGACAGGGAGGCCTGGCGTGCTGCGATTCATGGGGTCGCAAAGAGTCGGACACGACTGCGTGACTGAACTGTACTGAACATAACCTGACATAACATGAAAGGGTAAAATAGCTTGTAAGTACAAGGAGTAGTTTTAAAAGAGGCCTCTTATCTTAAGGCTCAGTCTTTGTTCCAGTCTACCTACTCCAGTTTAAAACATTACTTCAGAAAGTATGGTGAGAAAAAGGGTATCCAGTTATGGAGTTCATTTAGGAATGTCTGCAAAAAAAGACAGGGTGGGGAGGGCGTTTCAGGATGGGGAACACGTGTACACCTGTGGCGGATTCATGTTGATGTATGGCACAACCAACACAATATTGTAAAAAAAAAAAAAAAAAGTCAATTCAGTGAAATTCATTGAAATTGACCCAAGGTCCGGAAATAGTTGATTCACATGAACATTATACATGTGCCTAAAGGGAGTAGGTTTTCTGCAACTGTTTGATGCAATGTCTATAAGCATCCATTATGTAATATTTTAAAATCTGGTTTAAATGTTCTAGACAATTATGATTGTTTCTTGTAAAATGTATCTATGACTTAGAGAGATATACAGCATTACAGTCTACCACTTGGATGGTTATTATTTCTCCTTTTCTATAAATTTTTATTTTATATACTCTAAAATAAAAGGCAGGGTAAATACTGAGAGCTTGAACTAGAACAGGGGAATGGAAGTGAAAAGACAGATGGGATAGGTAGTGTGAGGTGATTGCACAGACCACTGGACAACAGGGTATTTTCCCTCTGGGAGAGTTTAGTTTTGAAGAAGAAAATAAAAGTAAATTGCATTTCATTATTATCTATTTATTTGGTCAACTAGTTTTGGGGAAGAAACATGAAAATAGAAGTAGAATATAAAAGCAGGTGCCAGGAAAGAATTTTAAAAGAAATGGGCCCTCTAATTTCATTCCCTCTCTATCCTTGTTAAAAAAAAAAGAGACATAAAAGCTTTCAGTGTTTGTAGGTTTCCAGATCCACCCACTTACACCTGTTGAGAAACATCTGTTTTCTTGTATAATGGAAACTGCAACAAATAAAAAGCCCTGCTAATAATAACATGATGAGAAAAAATCCTT
Source organism: Aepyceros melampus (assembly GCA_006408695.1). NCBI lineage: Eukaryota > Metazoa > Chordata > Mammalia > Artiodactyla > Bovidae > Aepyceros > Aepyceros melampus. The sequence continues at coordinate 5,684 of SJXQ01012980.1, read as the reverse complement.
GTTAAAAAAAAAAGAGACATAAAAGCTTTCAGTGTTTGTAGGTTTCCAGATCCACCCACTTACACCTGTTGAGAAACATCTGTTTTCTTGTATAATGGAAACTGCAACAAATAAAAAGGCCTGCTAATAATAACATGATGAGAAAAAATTTTGTTAGTTTCTTTGGTTTTATTTTTTTACTAGGCTTAAAAAGGGTAATTTTTAAAATAATATGTTTTTAGAAATAAATGGTGCATTATTGGTTAGATCTATGCATGAATTTGTATTCCTGGCATTTCTTTATTTCTTAATGTAGTCAGTGCAACATTATTTTCATATAGTTCAATAAATATGTGGATATTTTGGGAATTTCATGTCACTGTCACTGTTATTAAGATTTGAATTATATACAGGTAGAAAGAGAATGAATCCCTTTATTTCAGAATATAGTAAATCTTTTAGAGCTGCAGAGACTCTAGTAGCTCTAAATAAATTCAAATCTAGCACAACAGTGAGTCTTAGCAAGGAAATAGCTGGTTAAGAAGATGATCTATGGGACCTAAGAAGTAAGTGAAAGAGACAGCCATACAAAAACAAGAGAGACACCCTTCCAAGTTAACAATGAAGGTAAAGATTCTGAATTTTCAATGCATAGAGAGTAAGAATAAGCCTGGAATTTTCAATAGATAGAGAAAAATCTAGTGTGAATAAGGTGAAGAAAGCAGTGAGAGGGGACTTAGGAAAGGTCAACAGGAACAAGATTATACTTGCCCTGGGGGCCGTGGAGGAAATATTTTTTTTCTCTTTGCAGAGGAAATTCATTCAAGTGTTTTATTCTAGTGAGTAAGCAGTAAATTTTATGTTTCTGAATTTATTATGTTTCTGTTTATTATGATGCCTCAATGGGTAATGAATGCACAAAGGCAGGAGTAGAAGCAAGGAGACCAGTTAAAAGGCTTTTACTATAGTCCAGGTAGGAAATGATTGAAGTCTTAGAGTGGAGAGATAGAGGGGATATCCAGTGCTCGTATTGGGGATATACAGTGGATGAATGAGTATACCTGGTAATAAATTAGCGTGGAGTTTATGTCCTAAATTCATTTGCAGTTGGTCTGTGTTGCACAGAATTTCCTTTATTTTAAATAAGCAAAAACTATTCTCTGATGTGGAGAAGGCAATGGCACCCCACTCCAGTACTCTTGCCTGGAAAATCCCATGGATGGAGAAGCCTGGTAGGCTGCAGTCCATGGGGTCGCTAAGAATCAGACACGACTGAGCGATTTCCCTTTCACTTTTCACTTTCACACATTGGAGAAGGAAATGGCAACCCACTCCAGTGTTCATGCCTGGAGAATCCCAGGGACAGGGGAGCCTGGTGGGCTGCTGTCTATGGGGTCGCACAGAGTCGGACACGACTGAAGTGACTTAGCAGCAGCAGCAGCATTCTCTGATGATTTAAATAATGCTACATTAAAATATAGTTTTAAAACTATAATTCAATACACGATGGCTTATAGTACCAAAACTTCACTTAGATATTAATGAAGTCATTTTACCCATAAAAGAACATTGATGATATAATGTTTATAACAAATATGATTGCTTATTTACCATTTGGTGATTTATTCCTTATAAAATTTCTTACTGTCTTATGTCATATTTGCTTTTATGCATTGAATTGCTGTTATTTTCACAAAACATTTATTTAAGGAATATGTCAAATGTATGAATTTGAACAAAATTGGGTCATTAAAACACAGAAATGTTTGAGTGTTGATTTATTTTCAATGTACAGAAGACTTATGGGTTTCTCCATGCATGAGTAAAATATAACTGAGCCATTTGATAGTAAACATGGCTAATGCTTTTAAATGAAAACCTATTCTTGATCTAGAGAAATGCCTATTTAGCTGGAATTATGTGAACAGTTTATATTTTCTGCTAAGTACGTTCGAAGCCGTGCTTGTGTAATGAGACAGTCTACATTAAGCTCTAAGGACAGTTTGCTGCGCGATCATCACAATGATGATGCGTGTAATTTATCACACCTGCCATTGAGGGAGCTCTAAGAATTCCACAAACAGGCCCCTCATTAATCTATTCATTTAGCTTCCTTCTTCTTTAAAGTTTCTAAAGCTGTGCAAGGAATTATGCGGCAACTGTGGGAAAGAAAAAGGCTTTAAAATAATCAGAAAAAGGCATTAAAGTAGAGTGGGGTGCAGGATCACAAAGACGATAAATTCTGAGTAAAACTATCTGGAGAACTGTCACAATCACATCTGTGATAGATTCCTGTTTTGTTAAACTGGGAAACACCCTAAAATATTCAGATCAAATTCTTCATTTTAGAAGTTGTACATCCCTGTTGATTTACTTACTGATCTGCCCTCCCTGGAGGTTTGAAACACATGAAGACCCAGAGGTCTTTCATTCTAAAATAAAACTTGGTGTTTCTCCAGTGCTGTATAATTCTATACTCAAAAGATTGTTTCCCATGTAACTAAAGTGGATGTTATGTTTATGTATAATATATTTGGTATTCTAAAATATTATTTATATTGTCTAGTAATAAAGAATAAAAAGTATTCTGAATACATTAGTTAAGGTATATGTTCTAGGTAGGCATAAAATGTTAGGCAGTTTGAATATTAACAGACAACAAGTAATTGTTCTTTAATTTTGTGATCACTGCGTATATAATTTTTATCAGATTATTATTTTTAAGTACTTATAGAAGACTTCCATTTGACAGATATTATATAATATTACCAAAAGTCCAACCCTTAATCAAAGGATAATAAATACCTTGGGAAAAAATATTTCCAAGGTTTGGATCAGGGTGGGATGAATAGGCAGAGCACAAAGATTTTATAAGGCAGTGAAAATACTCTGCATGATACCATAATGATGAATACCTACATGTCATTAATCGTGTGTCCAGTCCACAAAATGTATAACACCAAGTGAACCATAATATACACTACAGAAAGGAGGTGATTATGGTATGTCAGTGTAGGTTCATAAGGAATATTGATACTGGGGGAGATGATGCATGTGTGGGGCAGCATGCATATAGGAAATCTCTGTACCTTCCTCTCAAATTTGTGGTGAACTTACACTGCTTTAAAAAAATAAAGTCTGAGGTGGCCGAGCCTTTGGAATGCATTAGGCACATCTCAGACCTTCATCTCCAAGGAAGTCCACAGGGAAGTGGCCAGGTCCTGGTCAAGGTGAAGGAGTGCCTGGAGCACCAAGCACTTACAGACTTGGGCAGCCATGAAGCCTATGGCACAACTGGAGAAAGTCATTGCTTTTGTGGCCTAGCTCCACTATTGGACATGAACAGAATGGAGCCCATGATGTCAGTACTGGAGGGCAAATGTCTCCACTTGAGATCCAATAGTGTGGTAGAATATACAGAAAGCCACTACAAATCTCCCTTTATCTTATGGAGGAGTATTCTGCGCCTCCACCCACACCCCCATCCCATGCTCTGCAAGTCTTTGGATGAACAAGAGCCTTTCTCACCTGGCTGAATAGCTGTTCTGGGAAGGGGAACTCTGTTCACAAGTGGGCGTGAGCACATCGATCAGATGGAAGCACGAGGATAGTGTTTCAATATTCTGAACACTAGTAGTCCCAAGTTTTTCAGTCACCTGAAGAAAAAAAAAAAAGATGGTTAAATGTTTTTTAGTAATGAACTCTTCTGAATATGGAAATAGGAAAGATCTGGTCAAAACAAAGCAGTGAGTTCCTGATGCTAGTGGAAATAAAGGGTATGGCCAGTTTCCAAGGAAATGGATCCAGTATTTACTCTCAGGCTATTCAGTATGAAAGATGTTATTCCCCTTTGTCTTATCCCCAAAAGACTTGTGTATCAACTGTACTTATAATAAATTTTTATATTTATGTAACTGTTAAATGTTACATCTAATCCCTGTGTGACAACCTGAATTGTTCCTTTGTTACTGTCATTTCTGTCCACCTGAGTGGCCTTTTCTCTTTAACAAACATACTTGAAATTGCTACTGGGTACCCACTTTATTCCCAGTAGAAAGAACTTTCTGCTAAGAGCTGAAGAATGCTTAAAGTAGATTAAAGCTTGGAAAGTCATAACCTAAAACTATCCAGCATCCCACAAAGTGATTATATGCAAAAAAGAATACTAGCCACATATATGGTTTCTTTCTGAAAAGAATTTATCATCAAAATAGCCCTGAGACAGCTAAAAATATGGCATTGTATACTAAAAATTTGCTAAAAGGGTAGATCTTACATTAAGTGCTCTTGTCAGATATAAAAAAATAAAGATGTAGGGAGGAAACTCCGGAAGGTGATGAGTATGTTCATGGCCTTGATGGTGGTGATGGTTTCATGGGTGTATGCTGCTGCTGCTAAGTCTCTTCAGTCATGTCCTACTTTGTGCGACCCCATAGACCGCAGCCCACCAGGCTTCCCCGTCCCTGGGATTCTCCAGGCAAGAACACTGGAGTGGGTTGCCATTTCCTTCTCCAATGCATGAAAGTGAAAAGTGAAAGTGAAATCGCTCAGTCGTGTCTGGCTCTTTGCGACCCCATGGACTGCAGCCTACCAGGCTCTTCTACCCATGGGATTTTCCAGGCAAGAGTACTGGAGTGGGTTGCCACTTCTTTCTCAGTCATGGGTGTATACTCAACCTCGAATCATTCAGTTGCAAAAATTAGATAAATACATATTTTTACATATGAATCATACTTTTAATAGTGTTCTTTAAAATAGAGTTGAAAAACAAATTTTAAAATAGAATGAAGATAAAAATAAATTAAGATTCACCTTGATTTAAGAAAAAAAATTTTAATGAATACAGTTATAGTTTACAACAATATTCACAAAAAATAATTCTCACAACAAAAATATTTGTATAGGTATCATTTTATATATTCCTGTTTAAGCTGTATATTTTATGTAGAAATATTATTTAAAGCTCATATGATGGGAAATAGTTTATACTCAGAAAACATTTAGATTCTTCTTTACAAGTAATATGTTTGGATGGAGTTGAGAAGCTGCAGAGCTTTGTGAAGGATTGGCCACCCACTCCAGTATTCTTGCCTGGAGAATTCCATGGACAGTGAAGACTGGAGGGCTACAGTCCACGGAGTCACAAAGAGTGGGAAGTAACTGTGTAATACTTTCACTTTCTTTGGCAAGCAGATGTAGGCAATTAATCATGTAAATGTCAAGTCAAGCATCCATCTATAGGTGAAGTAGGTCAGGCAGAATAAAATGTCCCCTTAATTAGATAGTAAAGGACAGTTCATTTAGAAGTGGTATATGCAGATACAGATACATTTCTTTTTGGTTTTTTGTTTGTTTGTTTGTTTTTTTCAAGTTCATGCAATGTGCATTTTATAAATTAATTTTTATTTTTTAGTTTGTTTTGCTTTACAATACTGTATTCGTTCTGCTATACATTGACATGAATCAGCCACGAGTGTACATGAACTCCCAATCCCGACCCCCACCTCCCCCCTCCCGCCCCACACCTTCTCTCTGGATTATCCCCATGCATCAGTCCCAAGCATCCTGCATCCTGCATCGAACCTAGACTGGCGATTCATTTCACTTCTGATATCATACATGTTACACTGCCACTCTGCCAACTCATCCCACCCTCTCCCTCTCCCACAGAGTCCAAAAGGCCGTTCTATACATCTGTGTCTCTT
>SJXQ01012979.1:469841-505226 GCA_006408695.1 Aepyceros melampus | reverse complement strand
TTTTTAATCTTTGTTGCTTTGTTTAAGATCATATTTTCATTCAATTTTTCTGAATATATGCACTCAAATTCACAAGTTTTATCTTGATGCCATCCTCACACACACATACACACTTCACGAGACAGGTATTAGAGCCTGTTAGGTATGTCGTGTACCTGAAAAATGTAAAAGAAACTTTCAAAAAGTGTTTAAAATAAACATGTGTCTGGGAAAAAAAAAAGAAATTCATAAGCACATTATGTCATTCTCTGTTTAGCAATTATAATTTTACCTTGAATCATAGTAGACCACATTGATCTAATGCCAAGAAAGATAAAGAATTACACTTGAACCATGCAAAAGGGCCAGATGTTTGATCTCTCTAATGGAAAGTAAAAAATATGTTGCATGACTTCACTTGTAAACTATAAAATTTATGCCAATAATTAAACTAGAATTAACAAGTATTATAATATAAGTGTCATTTTTCTTATTTTTTTAAAAAAAGTTTGATAGAAAAGGTTTAGATTGAAGAACAGAGAAGGTATACTAGCCTCTTCAATTTTATTCATTTTGCATTTTGACAATGAAATTATGCCAAATGATGTTCTAATTAAGAAAAATATTGCAATTATTTTGGCCCTGACTTTGCTATTATTGATATTAACTATAAATTTCCAACACATTTTGGCTAATAGAAGATTCGATTATGTAGTTTACTTCTTTTGTTTCACCCAAAGTTTAAGTCTTTGAACAGACAAAATGTCCAGTAGTGTCATTTCCTCTCAGACTTGGTGAATATTGGTCATTGAAGTAGAATCTATCATTTTATCTTCCTCTAATAGCGACTTTGAACTAGCTCATCCACATTGCAGTAGCTTAGGTTACTGTTCATCAAATAGTCACAGACTTCTCTTCATGGAAGAAGTGTAATTTATCATCTCGTAGACTCAGAATTTGGCCATGTGGCTGGATGTGGCCAGTAGGTGTGGATGTCAGAATTTGGCAATGTGACTGGCCGTGGCCAACGGTGTGAATGGCAGTGACAATGTGCCAGTTCCAAGCTGAGATTTTGGGAGGCACAACATGAAAGAAGAACAAACCCCACACAGCCAACATACCTATTGCCATTAGGTTGTCTTCTAATGACTGCTTGTGAAACAGAACCAAACCCAAATCTAATAATGTCACCAGGCCTATGCAAGTTCAGACAAAATCCATTGACTTGTATCTAACAAGACAGAAATGTGAAACAAACATGGTATTATAAGCCATTCATAAGCAAAACCTGACCAATATATATGTCTACAAATTAAACACACTTTTGTTCTTTTTTCAACTTTTCTTAAGACTTTTAAGAACTTATAAATTTGCCAAAGAAAGGGTTATACTTTTCAGACATATTTGTCATTTTCCAAATGCCTAAGGACAGACAGAGAGTTTTCTAAAATAAAATTTCTCCAAGACTTTTCCTTTGTTGATACAGTTTTATAATCACACTTATGGATCGACAAATGAAATTTTTTAATATGTGCTCTATCGCCATCTGGATAAGTTTGGAGAACAAAACACAGTGAGAATGCTGGCAAATAATTACATGAAACCATTTTAGAATATGAAGCTTTTAGGGTCAGAATGTATTTTGTTGGGTAAGGAATGGCTACCCACTCCAGTATTTTTTCCTAGAGAATTCCAAGGACATAAGAACCTGGCAGGCTATAGTTGTTAGGATCTCAAAGCCAGAAATAGCTGAGAAATCAAGCACAATAACTTTTCTTGTAATGCTATAATTTATAAGAAAAAATTAAAAAGACAAAGTTTTAAACAAAAAAAGTCAATATTTATCAAAGAAGTAATTGTAACATGTGTGCTTCCCTTGTGTCTCAGATGGTAAAGAATCTGCCCACAATGCAGAGACCTAGGTTTGATCCCTGGATTGGGAAGATCCCCTGGATGGGGAAATGGCTACCCACTCCAGTATTCTTGCCTGGAAATTTCCATGGACTGAGAAGCCTGGTGGGCTATAGCCAATGACTTTTTTGTAATGCTGTAATGTATAACCAAAAACTTAATAGACAAATTTTTTAAATTTTAAATTTATTTATTTCAATTGGAGGCTAATTACTTTATAATTAAAAAATAGTCAACCGTTTGTCAAAGAATTCATTGTAAGATATGTAGGCTATCACTAACATGTGGCTCAAGCAAATTTTCTTAATAAGCAATCCATAATTGGATTCTCACTTGTTTTTAGTTCACATCATCACTACAATTTACTTAACCACACACTAGTTTGGTTCCCTGTTCTTACAGTTTCACACATACTTTTCTGCACAGAGAAATTATGTTCGGAAATTAAAATATTGCTTCCCTAGATTATAAAGAATAAGATGTTGCTGATGGTTGTATGGTTGAGCTACATTTTAGAGTGTAGGGTAACACTTCAATCTCTATTCCATCTCATCCTCTGCTTTATAATTTTGGCTTTAATGTATATTCTATTTGAATTCTCATTTAAATCAAACTGATCTATAAACTACATATTATCTGTAAATCTTTAATAAACATGTGCTACTTATGATTATCTTTTTCAGTCACAAGACTATATTCATTTATTTCAGAGATACATGATTCTGGCATGAAAAATAAAAACCCAAATAGTCCACTCATGTGAAATTTGAAAAAGTTAAATAAGTAAATAATAATTTGATATGAGTCATGTAGATAATTGCTTCAAAATGGAAAATTGGTCACTTAGCATTTTGGAAACCAATCTTCAATCTACTTAACTGGCTACACATTCTTTAGTAATGGGTTTCCCTGGTGGCTCAGAGGTTAAAGCATCTGCCTCTAATGCGGGAGATCTGGGTTCGATCCCTGGGTCAGGAAGATCCCCTGGAGAAGGAAATGGTAATCCACTTCAGTATTGTTGCCTGGAGAATCCCATGGACAGACGAGCCTGGAGGGCTACAGTCCATGGGATTGCAAAGAGTCAGACATGACTGAGTGACTTCACTTCACTTCACTTCTTTAGTAATAATAATTTTATTTGTTTAATATTTCTTTTTTTAAAAATAACATCTTTAATTAAAGATTTTGCAAAGGTAAAATATTAAAATAGGTCTTAGCACATCAAAATACTAAGTTCTCTAATTGTATTCCAAGATGGTCTTTAAAACATAATATCCTGTATATCACAGAAGAGCGACCTTGATCTGCAATTGTACAGAATGAATTTTACAAACATAATAAATATATTTATGCCCTTACACATAACAGTAGGTACAACAGCAGTTGACAATAGTAGCTCAGAACAGCAAAAAAAATTAGCCCCTCCCCACAAATTGTAGCCCTGAAGCATACCAGATGATTTAAGGAAACTTAACTTGAAATAGTAGTTAATAACTCAGTGTAGATAGTACTTAAATCTATAAAGCAGTCATTCCAGCACAGACACTTTGAATAGCATTTGGTCATTTACTTCTAAGGCCTGCAGAGAAATGTACTTGCATCTGAGTTTGGGAATTGTGTAGAGCAGTTTATACTCTTGTCCTCATTCACAGTGGGCAACCTGTAGTACAGAATGAATTTTACAAACATAATAAATATATTTATGCCCTTACACATAACAGTAGGTACAACAGCAGTTGACAATAGTAGCTCAGAACAGCAAAAAAAATTAGCCCCTCCCCACAAATTGTAGCCCTGAAGCATACCAGATGATTTAAGGAAACTTAACTTGAAATAGTAGTTAATAACTCAGTGTAGATAGTACTTAAATCTATAAAGCAGTCATTCCAGCACAGACACTTTGAATAGCATTTGGTCATTTACTTCTAAGGCCTGCAGAGAAATGTACTTGCATCTGAGTTTGGGAATTGTGTAGAGCAGTTTATACTCTTGTCCTCATTCACAGTGGGCAACCTGTTAACTGGCCAGAACATCACACTTGATTTGGCAAATGCTGTCTTCAAAATCCAAAAAGGTCCAACAGGTACTTATGTCTCTCTCTCTCTCTCTCTTTTTTTTAAAATTTAAATTTATGTCCTTTCTTAATGGTGAATTGTGCAAGTAGAGCAACTTTGCTTGGAGGGGGTATCCTAACATCCACCAAGTCACTAAGCTTAACATCCACTAGGTCACTAAGCTTCTAGAGCCCTTGCTGATACTATGTCAAAGAACATACACTAGTCCCCTCATCTGCAGTTTTGCTTTCCATGGTTTCAGTTTCCTATGGTCAACTGCTGTCCAGAAATGTTAAATGAAAAATCCAGAAGTAAAAATTTCTTAAGTTTTAAATTATGCACTGTTCTGAGTAGCATGCTGAATTCTCACATGCTGTCCTGCCCAGGACTCTATCCCTTCATCCAGCATACCACGCCCATTCATCCACTTAGAAACATCTCAGTTGTCAAATTGACTGTCTAATATCACAGTGCTTTTATGCAAGTAACCCTTATTTTACTTAATATTGGCCCCCAATCATGACAGTAGTGATGCTGGCAATTTAGATATGCCAAACAGAAACTGGTAAAGTGCTTCTTCTAAGTAAAAAAGGTAAAAGTTCTCAGTTTAATAAGGAAAGAAAAAGAAATTATACACTAATGTTGCTAAGATTTCCAATATGAATGAATCTTCTCTCTGTGCAGTTGTAAACAGGTGCTGTTGCACTTCAACCTGCAAAAGTTTTGGCCACACTGTGTGATAAATTCTTAGTTATCAAGGAGAAGTCCTTACATTTGTACAATAAAATATTTTGAGAGCGAGAAAAAGACCATATTCATGTAATATTTATTATAGTCTATTGTTATATGTGTTGATCTCTTACTGTGCTTAATCTAGAAATTAAACCTTATCATATGTATGTATACACAGGAAAGAACTCTGTGTGTGTGTGTGTGTGTGTGTGTGTGTGGCATGATTTGGTACTATCAGTGGTTTCAGGTATCCACTGAGGGTCTTGGAACATATACCCTGTGGAAAGAGACTGTTGTACTGTGTCAGAGAACAGGACAGCAAAAAAGATTTTTTTAACTTTTTAAAATACTTAGCTTAGAAAATCTTAACAGATAAACCCCTCAACATTAAAAATTTTTCATTGATAAGTATAATTTCAATTTACTTTTAAAAAATTCTCACATTTTCACAAATAAAGAAACCTGAGCATTTTATTTCATACAGAAAGTCATTATTCTATGCATATTTCCTCTTATTTACCTGTTGCATAGAGGTTAAAGTGTCTGTGTGATAATACTGTATTAGGAAAAATACCACATAAATATGACCATTGATTAATTTAATAGAACTATTAACTGTTTTTTAAAGTTTTCCCTGGGGTCTGAATTATCAACCTGATAATTAAACTACTAGTTTATTCAGTAAGTAAAAATAAAATTTTATTAAAATTTATATTTATTTATTGCCATTGGACAGCTTACAGAATCTTAGTTTCCTGGCTAGTGATTGAACACAGGCCATGGTAGTGCTGAGTCCTAACCACTGGACCATCAGGAAATTCCCAAGAAGGGATAAAGTTAAAACAGTTCTTTTGCGTATAAAACCAAGAAAAGGTATCTTGCAGGGTTTTTTTTGGTTGTGTGAATAAATAGGCAAAGTTTAATATCTTTCATGATTTTTTTACTCTCAAAATACTTTTTCAAGTTTCTAATAGCCTAGAATACACATTAGAAGTTATTTTTCATCAACACACAGAGTTTTTCATTAATCTGGGGCCAATCAGACACCTTCTAAGAAACTCAACTACTTTACCAGAGGGTTTCTATTCCAATAAACTTTTGATAATGGAATGATTTATAAGTAAATAAAGTATAAGGTAAATAAGTATAGGTTTAGAAATTATTACATTTCTCATGTTCAACTAATACAATGACTGAAAGAACTATTCTGAAATTGTGAAAAAATAAAGTTGTAGAAAATAAATAAACTATATGTAATACGATCAGTCCTTTGGGGGAACATATGGACAAAAGATCCTATTTGTCTGAGTCTAGTCTGCATTGTGGATTTAGGATGGCACCTTTTTATTCTACTGAGTAAATTTTCCTAGCTGCCATTTTTACTTGAATGCTAATTAAGATATATAATGTATATAAACGTGTTTATCATCTTTATCTGCCATTGTATTACATTTTGATAGTCTTTAATTCTGTAATTTGTAAAGGTTAAACCATGGTATTAAAGAAATTATTCTTTTTTAAAAAAATTGGCATAGAAGTACAGTGTCAAAAAATGTTCAAACTAACATTTGCACTCATTTGTGCTAGCAAAGTAATGCTCAAAATACTTCAAGCTAGCTTCAGCAGTCCACGAACTGAGAACTCCCAGATGCCCAAGCTGGATTTAGAAGAGGCAGCAGAACCAGAGATCAAATTGTCAACATTTTTTGGATCATGGAGGAAGAAAGGGAATTCCAGAAAAACATCTACTTCTGCTTCATTGACTACACTAAATCATTTGGGTGGATCACAGCAAACTGTGGAAAATTCTTAAAGAGATGAGAGTATCACAACACCTTACTGGTCTCCTGAGAAACCTGTATGCAAATCAAGAAGCACCATTTAGAACTGGACATGGAACAGTGGACTGGTTCCACTTGAGAAAAGAGTAGATCAAGGCTGTATATTGTCACCCTACTTATTTAACTTATATATAGAGTACATTGTGTGAAATGTCAGGCTGGATGAATCACAAGCTAGAATCAAGATTACCAGGAGAAATACCAACAATCTTAGATATGCAGATGATTCCATTCTAATTGCAGAAAGTGAAGAGGAACTAAACAGCCTCTTGTTGAGAATGAAAGAGGAGAGTGAAAAAGCTAGCTTGAAACTCAACATTCAAATCATTAAGATCATGGCATCTGGTCCTATCACTTCATGGCAAATAGAAAGGGAAAAAGTAGAAACAGTGACAGATTTCATTTTCTTGGGCTCCAAAATCACTGTGGACAGTGACTATAGTCATGAAATTAAGACACTTGCTCCTTGGAAGAAATGCTGTGATGAACCTAGACAGTGTATTAAAAAGCAGAGAAAAAATAAAAAGCAGAGACATCACATTGCCAACAATGGTGTATATAGTTAAAGCTATGGTTTTTCTAGTAGTCATGTATGGATGTGAGAGTTTGGCCATTAAGAAGGCTGAGTTCCAAAGTAGCGATGCTTTTGAATTGTGGTGTTCGAGAAGACTCTTGAGAGTCCCTCGGACAGCAAGGAGATCAAAATGGCCGATCCTAAAGGAAATCAACCCTGAATATTTATTGGGAAGATCTGATGCTGAAGTTGAAGCTCCAATACTTTGGCCATCTAATGCAAAGACTGACTGATTGGAAAAGACCCTGATGCTTGGAAAGATTGAGGACAGCAGGAGAAGGAGGTAACAGAGGATGAGATGGTTGGATGGGATCACCAACTCAAAGGATGAGTTGAGCAAACTCAGGGAGAGAGTGAAGGACAAGGAAGCCTGGTGTGCTGCAGCCCAGAGGTTGCAAAGGGTTGGATAAGACTTAACAACTGAACAAGGAAATTGTTGCTTTACAGTGTTGTATAACAAAGTGAGTTAGCTATATATCTTGGTCCTCCACCCCACTATCCCTATTCCACCCATTTAGGTCACCAGAGAATGCCTAGCTAAGCTCCCTGCGTTACACAGCAGGTTCCTACTAGAGCTCTGTCTTGCACATGGTAGTGCACGCATGTCAATCCCAATGTCCCAGTTCCTTCCCCCTAACCACTCTATGCCCACCGTTTGTTCTCTACATCTGCATCTCTTTTCCTGCCGTGCACGTAAGTTCATCTATACCATTTTTCTACATTCCACACATATATGTGTTAATATACAGCATTTGTTTTTTTCTTTCTGACTTATACTTCATTCTGTATATTTCTAGGTCCATCTACAACTCTACAAATGACCCAATTTTTTTTTCCTTTTATGGCTGAGCAATATTCCATCGTATATGTGTACAGCATCTTTATCCATTCGTCTGTTGATGTACATTTAGCTTGCTTCCAAGTCTAGGCTATTGTACAATAGTGCTGCAGTGAACATTGGGGTGCATATGTCTTTTTGAATTATGGTTCTCCAGTTATACGCCCAGTAGTTGGATTGCTGGGTCATGAGAAGGTAACGGCAACCCACTCCAGTACTCTTGCCTGAAAAATCTCATGGACGGAGGAGCCTGGTGGGCGGCAGTCCATGGGGCACTAAGGGTCGGTCAGACACAACTGAGCGACTTCACTTTCACTTTTCACTTTCATGCATTGGAGAAGGAAATGGCAACCCACTCCAGTGTTCTTGCCTGGAGAATCCCAGGTACAGCGGAACCTGGTAGGCTGCGTCTATGGGGTCGCCCAGAGTCAGACATAAGTGAAGTGACTTAGCAGCAGCAGCAGCATGGCAATTATATTTAGTTTTTTTTAAGGAACCCTCCATACAGTTCTCCACAGTGGCTGTATCAATTTACATCTCCAGCAGCAGTGAAAGAGGGTTCCTTTTTTCCACACCCTCTCCAGCATTTATTACTTATGGATTTTCTAATGATGGGCATACTGATGGTGTGAGGTGGTACCTCATAATTTTGATTTGCATTTCTCTAATAATTAGTGATGTTGAGCATCTTTTCATGTGCCTCTTGGCCATCTGTTTGTTTTGTTTGGAGAAATGTCTATTGTAGGTCTTCAAAACATTTTTTTTTTTTAACTGAGTTTGTCTTTTGAACTTTATGATATGTTTGTGTATTTTGGAGATCAGTCCCTTGTCAGTTCCTTCATTTGCAAGTATTTTCTCCCATTGTGAGGGCTGTCTTTTTGTCTCATTTATGGTTTCCTTTGCTGTGCAAAACTTTTAAGTTTACTTAGATTCAATTTGTTTATTTTTGTTTTAATGTCACCTAGATTCCTAGTCTTAGCTGAATTGGAGTAAAGTCTTCTTTACCAAGACAACACTAAAGTAGTTTTTACTTATCATTGAAAGCTCCTGACCCTCACCATACAACCTGAAGATTCTGTTTTCACAAAGATATGAGAAGTTTTATAAAGTCATTCAGCTATGTAATTCAGTGTACCCTTAGTGATCATGTTGACAGTCCTAGATATACTGTCACCAAATGAAGCATATACTGTAATTGAAAATTTTATATAAGAAAATGCTGTGTTCAAGACCACATGGTTGCAGAAATGTAGCGCCACTGACACAGAGAAATTATTTTCTGGTTTTCTGGAGGCAATATTTTTCAGTGCAGAATAAATGTCATCAGTGTGGCTGTATAAATTTTAAATAAGATTTAAATAAGAAAATATCTTAATATTTGCCTCAGAGGTCAGTTGAAATGTAAGTTCCTTATAGGTAAACACTGTATATATTCATCCAATAAGAATCAGTTTGACTAAAATGGAAATTATTAATAATTATGCCAGAATAAAAGATATGTCATAGAACTATATAAATGAAATTGGGCTATACATATTATTTTTAATGTATTTTGCCACCTTAGCATATTGAGAACATTATTGGGTTGTCCAAAAATTTCATTTGGTTCATCCCAATGTTTAATTTAATGAAAAGTCTTCCAGTATTGTTTTGTTGGCTATTTATATGATTGGTTTTAATTTTTTTAAATTTTTGTCTCTTGTACTATAAAAAATAACCTTAAATGTACCTTTTAATACTTTATTATAGTCTTATATTTGCACCAGTCAAGTAATACTATGTTTAGACAAATTCCTTGAAGAGTGCTATCTGCATAATTTATTTCATATTGTATTCATTTCTCAGCTTATATCCATATTTAAATTTTATTTAAGCATGTGTTTCCGAACTACTCTTCAAAGAAGACAGAGCAAATTTTAACTTCCTGCCTCAAGTACCAGAGCATCTTTCTCATCTTCCTCAACAAATTCATCTTTTATTAAAGAAAATGTATTGTATTTTCGAGACTCACCAAATATACAATGATATATATGCTGGTCAAACACTGAAAGTGATAGAAATAACATTTGGCTGAATTTTAGTGTGAAATCAAGTATCATCCACTTATAGAATGTACTCTGAAATGAAAGAATAACATGTTATCAGAATGTGTATAAAATAATTATTTTTACAGCTTCAATATGCAGAGTACATCATGAGAAACGCTGGGCTGGAAGAAGCACAAGCTGGAATCAAGATTGCTCGGAGAAATATCAATAACCTCAGATATGCAGAAGACGCCACTCTTATGGCAGAAACTGAAAAGGAACTAAAGACCCTCTTGATGAAAGTGAAAGAGGAGAGTGAAAAAGTTGGCCTAAAGCTCAACATTCAGAAAACTAAGATCATGGCATCTTGTCCCATCACTTCATGGGAAATAAATGGGGAAACAGTGGAAACAGTATCAGACTTTTTTTCTTGGGCTCTAAAATCACCGCAGATGAAATTAAAAGATGCTTACTCCTTGGAAGGAAAGTTACGACCAACCTAGGTAGCATATTCAGAATCAGAGACATTACTTTGCCACCAAAAGTCCTTCTAGTCAAGGCTATGGTTTTTCTGGTGGTCACGTATGGATGTGAGAGTTGGACTGTGAAAAAAGCTGAGTGCCGAAGAATTGATGCTTTTGAACTGTGATGTTGGAGAAGACTCTTGAGAGTCCCTTGGACTGCAAGGAGATCCAACCAGTTCATTCTAAAGGAGATCAGTTCTGGGTGTTCATTAGAAGGAATGCTGCTGAAGCTGAAGCTCCAGTACTTTGGCCACCTCATGCAGAGTTGACTCACTGGAAGACTCTGATGCTGGGAGGAATTAGGGGCAGGAGAAGAAGGGGATGACAGAGGATGAGATGGCTGATGGCATCACCGACTCAATAGACATGAGTTTGAGTGAACTCTGGGAGTTGGTGATGGACAGGGAGGCCTGGTGTGCTGGGATTCATGGGGTCGCAATGAGTCAGACATGACTGAGACTGAACTGAACTGAATAATAAATATAGTCAACTTTTAAAATGTTGCATCACTATGCAAGAGTAATAAAAACTCAGTGTCTTATAGCTAAATTAAATACATTGCACTTCTGCTGTCAGACAATGATGGCTCCATTTCACTAAAATAAATAGATTGTTGGCATCTCATTTTTAAAAAATAGTTTTTCCCTCATACTGTTTATATATTTATTTTTCTTAAGTATTTTTATTATAAACTGTTATATATATTTAGGATATTTTAAAATGTAGAATTCATGTAAGATTTTATTTTGAAAGGCTCACAACCCAAATGAAATAGTGTCTTAACATAGAGTGAAGTTCTTTTATTTGTTGAAATTTTAAATAACAGCATACCAAAGAGTCTGCAAAGAATTTTTATCTAATACAATACCCATATCTTGCCTTGTAGTTTTTTTACAATTTATAAATAAAATTTCCTATATATTTTAATATTTACTGGCTCAAATATATATCTAAAATTCTTTCAGATATTATCTAGTTAACACATTCAACATTTGCATATTTTGCTAATTCATTTTTCTATAACTATTTAAAGTTGCTAATACATGTTTTATGATAAATAATTAGCATCTTTCAAAATCATAGATTGTCACAGAATTTTACCCAAGCAATGAGAAGTTTATGATTCAAGTTATATACAGAATGTCAGCATTTAAAGTATATAAGAATTTTATGTAAGTTATATCCAGGGGCTTTCCTATATTTGAAAGTGAATACTCAGATATTAATAATAACTGTAGATATTATGCCTTGATTGTATTACTGATATTTTTAAGGTGATTATATAAGCTGCTATAATTTATCAGATTACACAATTATTATGCAAAGTACAGACCTTAACAATGTTGAACGAGCCATTTAGCTGTTGATCATTAAAAGATAAATTGTTTACTTGAAATAGTTTACCAAGTATTTCTCCAGAGAAGAGTTTGTTTTAAGTTCAACAGAGAATTGCAATTCTGGTTTTACAGACTTGGTGAGCCAAGTCCCTGCAGGGCAAGAGAAATGTTACCTTTTGTAGAGAGGAATAGGTAATTAGGAGGGCTATGCCTCTAATGCGGGAGACCCGGGTTCGATCCCTGGGATGGGAAGATCCCCTGGAGAAGGAAATGGTAACCCACTCCAGTATTCTTGCCTGGAGAATCCCATGGGCGGAGAAACCTGGTAGGCTATATAGTCCATGGGGTCGCAAAGAGTCGGACACGACTGAGCGGCTTCACTCATCATCACTAATGGTAAACAGAGTCCACAGTTTTTCTTGGGCCAAGCTGTTGCTAGAAAGATTAAGTCTTTCTTTTCCCTGTTGAGATCCACTATATCACAGGTTATGACCAACCTAGATAGTATATTCAAAAGCAGAGACATTACTTTGCCGACTAAGGTCCGTCTAGTCAAGGCTATGGTTTTTCCTGTGGTCATGTATGGATGTGAGAGTTGGACTGTGAAGAAGGCTGAGCGCAGAAGAATTGATGCTTTTGAACTGTGGTGTTGGAGAAGACTCTTGAGAGTCCCTTGGACTGCCAGGAGATCCAACCAGTCCATTCTGAAGGAGATCAACCCTGGGATTTCTTTGGAAGGAATGATGCTAAAACTGAAGCTCCAGTACTTTGGGCACCTTATGCGAAGAGTTGACTCATTGGAAAAGACCCTGATGCTGGGAGGGATTGGGGGCAGGAGGAGAAAGGGACGACCGAGGATGAGATGGCTGGATGGCATCACACGCTTACTCCTTGGAAGAAAAGTTATGACCAACCTAGATAGTATATTCAAAAGCAGAGACATTACTTTGCCGACTAAGGTCCGTCTAGTCAAGGCTATGGTTTTTCCTGTGGTCATGTATGGATGTGAGAGTTGGACTGTGAAGAAGGCTGAGCGCAGAAGAATTGATGCTTTTGAACTGTGGTGTTGGAGAAGACTCTTGAGAGTCCCTTGGACTGCAAGGAGATCCAACCAGTCCATTCTGAAGGAGATCAACCCTGGGATTTCTTTGGAAGGAATGATGCTAAAACTGAAGCTCCAGTACTTTGGGCACCTTATGCGAAGAGTTGACTCATTGGAAAAGACCCTGATGCTGGGAGGGATTGGGGGCAGGAGGAGAAAGGGATGACCGAGGATGAGTGGCTGGATGGCATCACAGACTCAATGGACGTGAGTCTGAGTGAACTCCGGGAGTTGGTGATGGACAGGGAGGCCTGGCGTGCTGCGATTCATGGGGTCGCAAAGAGTCGGACACGTCTGCGCGACTGAACTGAACTGAACTGATATCACAGGTCATGAGAGCGCCCCCTTCTGCTTTCCTGACTTTGTTTCCTTAAGGTTTATATTAACTCCTTACAAATTAAAACCAAATAGTAGAGTGGGGCAGAATATTACAGATGACGTCGAATTTAAGTAAGTGCCCAAGTCAAAATGAACCATATTTTAGTATGGAAACAACCATGTTTTAAATCTGTGTCTGTATTTATTATGTAGTGTATGGATTGCTTGCTCATTCCTGTTTCTCTTTTTTTTGAAGCAGTCCTCATCTTTTTCCTTTAATTTGATTAAGTATAGTTGGTTTACAAAGTTGTGTTAATTTCAGGTGTACAACCAAGTGATTCGCATATATATATATATATATATATATAAATGTATATATATTTGTGTGTATTATTTTTTAGATTATTTTCCCATATAAGTTAGCAAAGAATATTGAGTAGAGTTCTCTGTGCTATAGGTACTTGTCAGTTATCTCTTTTATATATAATAGTGTATGTTTGTTACTCCAAAGTTCCTGTTTATCCCTCCCCACCACATTTCCCCTTTGGAAACAATAATTTGTTTTCTAAGTCTCTGAGTCTGTTTCTGTATTGTGAATAAGTTCCTTTGTATCATTTTTAAAACTAGATTTCACATGTGAGTATTGTTGTCTGGTATTTGTCTTTCTTTGTCCAACTTACTTCACTTAGTGTGATAATTTCTAGGTCCAATCCACGTTGCTGCAAATGGCATCATTTCATTCTTTTTCAGGGCTAATATTTGTTTTATATATGTACAATATCTCCTTTATCCATTCATCTGTTGATGGACATTTAGACTGCTTCCATGTTTTGGCTACTGCTTGAACATCAGGGTGCACATATTTTTTCGAATTATTGTTTCTCTGAATATATGTTCAGAAGTGGTATTGCTGGATCATATAATAGTTGTATTTTTAGTTTTTTTAAAGAACGTCCATACTGTTCTGCACAGCAGTTTTACCAGTTTACATTCCCACCAACAGTGTAGGAGGGTTCTCTTTTCTCCACATCCTCTTCAGGATTTATTGTTTGTATATATATTTTTTTTCCATAATGGCCATTCTGACTGGTGTGAGGTGATACCTCATTGTGGGTTTGATCAGCGTTTTTCTGCTAATCAGTGATGTTGAGCATCTTTTCATGTGCTTTGGGGCCATCTCTATGTCTTCATTAAAAAGATGTCTATTTAGATCTGCTCATTTTTTAAACTGTTTGGGTTTATTTATTTATTTATTTGACATATAGC
Organism: Aepyceros melampus; assembly: GCA_006408695.1. Taxonomy (NCBI): domain Eukaryota; kingdom Metazoa; phylum Chordata; class Mammalia; order Artiodactyla; family Bovidae; genus Aepyceros; species Aepyceros melampus. The sequence goes on along the minus strand of SJXQ01012979.1, from coordinate 490,723 downwards.
TGCATGAACTGTTTGTATATTTTGGAGAGTAATCCCTTGTTGGTTGGAGAAGGAAATGACAGCCCACTCCATTATTTTTGCCTGGTAAACTCCATGGACAGAGGAGCCTAGAGGGCTACAGTCCATGGGGTTGCAAAGAGTTGGACATAACTGAGCATGCATGCATGTCCTTGTTGGTTGCTTCATTTGCAAATATTTTATCCCATTCTGTGGGTTGTTTTTTCATTTTGTTTATGGTTTCCTTTGCTATGCAAAAGCTTTCAAGTTCAGTTAGGTTCCATTTGTTTATTTTTGTTTTTATTTTCGTTACTTTAGGAGGTAGATCAAAAAAGATATTGCTGCAATTTATGCCAAAGAGTGTTCTGCTTTTCCTCTAAGAGTTTTATAGTGTCTGGTCTTATTTTTAGGTCTTTTATCCATTTTGCATTCATTTTTGTGTATGGTGTTATAGAGTATTCTAATTTCATTCTTTTACATATAGCTGTCCAGTTTTCCAGGACCATTTATTGAAGAGACTGTCTTTTCTCCATTGTATGTTGGAGATACATTCAACCTTGCCTCCTTTATCATAGATATGTGAGTTTATTTCTGGGTTTTCTATCCTGTTTCATTGATCTATATTTCTGGCTTTGTGCCACACCATATTGGTTTGATTACTGTAGCTTTGTAATATAAGGGAACCTGATTCCTCAAGCTCCATGTTTATTTCTCAGAATTGCTTTGGCTATTTAGAGTCTTTGGTGTTTCCATGCAAATTTTGTTGTTGTTGTTGTTCTAGTTCTGTGAAAAATGTAATTTGATAGGGATGGAATTTAATCTGTAAATTGCCTTGGGTACTGTAGTCATTTCGAAAATATTGATTCTTCCAATGCAAAAGCATGGTGTATGTTTCCATCTGTTTGTGTCATCTTTGATTTCTTTCATCAGTGTCTTATAGTTTCCACAGTACAGGTCTTTCACCTTTGGTTGCTCATTTTTAAATGATGTATAATTATCATTGAAGACTTAATCTATTGTGGGAAATACTTTAATCTTTGAGGAGATTATCTTGGAAGTAAGCCACAGGATTTCCTGAAATTCTTATTTAAACTTCTATTTGTTGAATCAAAATTGATTTAACATATTGAAAGCCAGGTGAACATATACTCTGATAAGCATAGCTTTCTGCTAATTTTTCAACATCTATTGAATTTGCACAGTATATTACTTCTTAAAGTTTGTTTTGTCTTCTTAAATGAGTTACCCATAACCCTAGTCAATTGACTAAATAAGAAAATAATTTTGAGAGAGCTGTGTAATTCTTTTTTATGATTTCATACTGAAAAAGGTAAATTTAGATAGTTTTTGTACATTTAAACTTATTTTAATCATTATCTAAATTATACTACATAATTCACCAGTTCTCAATTTTGTTGTATGAGAAGAAAAACTCTTAGGAACTATCACAGATATCTATATAAACTAAATTTCCACTCCTCCTTAGTTGGAACCATGATTTCCATTAAAAAAAAATATGTTCCTAATATGACCACCATTTTATATAAGCCTACAAAACCTGGAGATGATAAAAAAAGGAAGAAAGAAAACATCAATATACAGCTTATTTCAATTCAATGTTTTCTTCTAGATAACCATTTTCAAAAAGTGTTTCTCTCTTCTACTTACTAACCAACGTTAATCAAAATGTTTCTTTCATAAATTCATGTGTCTTTCATAAGACACATGGATTTATCTGTATATATCTGATTTAATACCGACCTTGGGATAAAAAACTCAAGAATACTACAATATGACTAAACAACAGCCATCAAATTGATGAAAAGATAGCAATTGACTGTAAAATGCTCACTTCTGAATATTTATTCAAAAGAACTAAAATCAGGACCTCAAAGAGGTATTTGACTTCCATATTCATTGCAGCATTATTTGCTATAGCCAAGAGATGTAATATCTAAATGTACATTGAAGGATGAATGGATAAAGAAAATGTGGTATACTGCATACAATGAAAGAGTATTTAGGAATAAGAAAAAAAGAAAGTTCTGTCATATGCTACCACGTGGATGAACCTTGAGGGCACTGTGATATTTGAACTAAGCTGATCACTGAAGGGCAGACACTGCATGATCTCACTTATAGGAAGTATCTAAAATAGCAAACTCACAGAAACAGGAAGGAGAATGGTGGTTGTCAGAGACTGAGGGGAGGGATAAATTCGGAGTTCCTGTTCAATGAGTATTGAATTTCAATCCTGCAAGAAAAAAAAAAAAGTTCTTGAGATCTGATGTATGATGTATAATGTTGTGCTCATAGCTATCACTACTGATTACATACTGAAAAATTTAAGATGATATATGTAATATCATGTGCTGAATTTTTTAATCACAATTTTTTAAGTGAAATAAATTTAAAAAGAAGGCAATTAAAAAGAAGAATGATCCCTAGTACTGGAATTCATCACAATCTTCATTGAGTTAGTTCTTTTAGAGCTTTTCTCAAATTATACATAAATGAAAGAAGAAGAAAGTTGGCAGAAAGATGTCCATTAAAAAAAAGAAATTGGAATTATGTAAGCTATGAATGAAGAAAGTTAGATTACAAATTTTATGTAGGTGTTTACTCATAGGTAAGATAAAAGAGGTTAAAGACAGGTTGTAAGCTCCTAAATAGTTTGAATTTTACCTAAATAAAATAGGGGGTCTTTAAAAAGAGTGACTATATGTTTCCTTTAATATATAAGATATTTATGACATATGATATATACATGTATATATATGAATATATATGTCTGTATAAATGAATTTATATGAATATATATTATAAAAGATTATCCTTTAAGGAGGAAAAAAGTAGAGACATTGAGATTTTTTCCTAATGAAAATGCTATAATAGAATTCTATTTGAGATATGTTTATAGTAATCAAGCCACCAGGCACTATTGATATCAAATAGTTTATTCTAGCAAGTATTTTTGAAGTAGTTGGTTTTTAGGAAGAGATAAGGATGTAAAGCAGAGATGAGTGTACTATTATTGAACATGTCTTCTTTAGTAATTCCTGACAAGAAAGCCAACAAAAGTATTTTATTTAAATACAGGATTCTAGGAGATATTTCTGCCCTTAGCTTTAAAAGTTTTTGATATGTATCTTACTCAGAAAACTACATGCGTAAAAAGTATATTGAAATGTGTTGGTGGGATGATAAGATGAAGCCTAACGCTAATATGACATGAGACCACAAATATTTAAATTGCATCTCTTCTTTGGGGAACATTTTACATCCAAATATATTCCAGGAACTAAATGTAGATACTCACAAAGAGAAAGAGACACTCTGCAAGGGCATCCACCACTAGGCAATATAAGAGTGTCCTCTGAACCATGGAGACTCAGTGGACTTGTAGCCTACTGTAGGGAGCTAAATAAGCAATTTGCAGAGCAATGATTCAAAGTCTGGTTTGCAGAGACTGCATTGAACTATCTTAAAGCAATATTTCAGAAATAGGGAACAAGGTCTTCCCTAGTGGCTCAGAGAGTAAAAAGTCTGCCTGCAATGCAGAAGACCTGGGTTTGTTCCTGGGTCAGGAATATCCCCTGGAGAAGAGAATGGCTCCCCACTCCAGTATTCTTGCCTAGAGAATTCCATGGACAGAGGGGCCCGGTGGGCTACAGTCTATAGGGTCGCAAAAAGGTGAACACAACTGGTAACACTTTCACTTTATTTTTCAATGTATCAATAAAATTCAGATTTTGTTTTCTCTTTTATCGGTTTCTCTTTATATTACTGGAGGTTGAAAAGATGCTTTCAGTGGATCTATTTTTTTAAAGGTATCTTTCTATATCCTATCTCAGCTCTTGAAGTTTGAGAGAGAAGTCATCTTAAGCAGACCTTTTAAAAAAATTCTTGTTTTGAATATTTGTTCACCCAGCTTTCCCTAATGTTACTGTCTTAGAAACTATTTAAAACTATCAAAAGGAGAAATTAACCTTGATGCAATCCTCTTAAGCAATCTATTGATCTATGTGAATATTGCCATTTTCCCCACTATTGTGTTTTTTATGATTCAGAATCCAATCCTGAATCTCATATTCTGTTTAATTGTCATGATCTCTTACTTTCCTTCATTCTAGAGAGTTCTTCATTTCCTCAGTCTTTTTTATTTTGTCTTTCATAGCCTTGCCTTGCCACTTTTGAAGAGTCTAAGCCAATTATTTGTAGAATGTCTCTCAGTTTGGGTTTGTGCAATATTTTGTCATGATTGGGCTGAAGTTATATATTTTTGGCAAGAATGCCACAGAAATGTTATACCCTTCTCAGTATATAATTTTCAGTTCAGTTCAGTCATTCAGTTGTGTCCATACCGAGGTCCAGCCCCAGTTGGATCCAGGGTATCCTCAGGGGGATGGCGTCAGCGACTGGAAAGAGATTTATAGATATCGAGAGAGATAAAGAGAGAATGTTGCAGTAAGAAAATAGAGGAAAGAGGCTGATATTCCTTGGTTTACACAGAAAGCCAATAAAGCCCCAGACAAGGGAATTGCACTGTTCACGTAGGCCACAGGTACCCTCTTGAATAGCGGAAGGTGCCCCACCTTGGGCTCCCTCTTGTGTGGGTTTTAGAAGCCCGGGCAGGAAAGTGAACTCAGAGGATCCCTGCACTCCAGGGAATCAGCCTGAAAACAAAGAGAAAGAAATAACGACACGGGGAGACCAAGCTTCAGTAAGGAGACCCAAAACTTTATTTTCCAAGGGAGCTTATATATCTTGAGCTGTACATAGAGAATAATGGAAGATGCAGAGTCATGCGGGGTCAGCAGTCCTGACCCTGATCAAGACCAGGCTTGCTTTCTGCATGCCTTCCAACATACAAAGATCTCAGGTGATTTACATCATCTTCTGGCCAGAAGGCCTGCTAACATTTTTAAGACCCTTTCTGATAATGATCAACCAGAAAACTTATTTTCTCCAAAGGTGTTTTTCCGCCACTCTCGAAAGCACTAGATAAGGTTACATTCCTATAGGTTAAGGGTGAAGTGGGCTATAACATGGAAAGGATTTCTGATGTGGTTTAATCAAAGGCTACAACTTGTTTTTCCCACATACCAACTATACTAATTAATGTATATTCTTAAAGACATAATGGGTAAGGGATATGGAAACTTAGCAATAAATATCGGCTCAACAATGAAACCTTCCACCAGTACTATTCTAATAATTTCTTAACTCCTCATAAGGCTCTATATTTTTAGAATATTATGGGCTTCCCATACCTCTCATGGTTGAGAGGCCATAAACTATCACATGCATAGCTGCAGGAGTCTGAACAAACCTGTCAGGGTAGCTAGAAAAGCATCAGAAAGATTTGGATTGGAACACTCTTATTATGCCCAGGAGAATTGTTAACTAAAGCTCTAAGTTGTTTTCCTCAGAGAAAGGTGGTTGGGTTAGCCCCCCGTTCATGTCAGAGGTGTTGGTGAGAGGCATGAAATAGTAAAACAGTTTATGGTTCTGGAGTAGATGCTCAAGCAGGTCCAAGGGATCCCTTGAGTCCTGATTCGCCTTGCCCATCAGGTCTCTCCGCATGACCTTGTCATGGGTGAGATTGATTCAGGGAGTCCTTCGAGTCCTGATTACACCTTGCCCGTCAAGCCTCTCTCGCATGACCTTGTCATGGGTGGAATCTCTGATGCTGGCTCCCAGCAGTGTCCGATTCTTTGCAACCCCATGAATCGCAGCACGCCAGGCCTCCTGTCCATCAGCAACTCCCAGAGTTCACTCAAACCCATGTCCATCAAGTTGGTGATGCCATCCAACCATCTCATCCTCTGTCGTCCCCTTCTCCTCCTGCCCTCAATCTTTCCCAGCATCAGGGTCTTTTCAAATGAGTCAGCTCTTCGCATCAGGTGGCTAAAGTATTGGAGTTTCAGCTTTAGCATCAGTCCTTCCAATGAACACCCAGGACTGATCTCCCTTTAGGATGGACTGGTTGGATCTCTTTGCAGTCCAAGGGACTCTCAAGAGTCTTCTCCAGCACCACAGTTCAAAAGCATCAATTCTTAGGTGCTCAGCTTTCTTTATAATTTAACTCTCACATCCATACATGGCCACTGGAAAAACCATAGCCTTGAATAGATGGATCTTTGTTGGCAAAGTAACACCTCTGCTTTTTAATATGTTGTCTAGGTTGGTCATAACTTTCCTTCCAAGGAGTAAGTGTCTTTTAATTTTATGGCTGCAATCACCATCTGCAGTGATTTTGGAGCCCCCCAAAATAAAGTCTGACATTGTTTCCTCATCTGTTTGCCATGAAGTGATGGGACTGGATGCCATGATCTTAGTTTTCTGAATGTTGAGCTTTAAGCCAACTTTTTCACTTTCCTCTTTCAGTTTCATCAAGGGGCTCTTTAGTTCTTCTTCATTTTCTGCCATAAGGGTGGTGTCATCTGCATATCTGAGGTTATTGATATTTTCCCCAGCGATCTTCATTCCAGCTCATGCTTCTTCCAGTCAGCCTTTCTCATGATGTACTCTGCATAGACGCTAAATAAGAAGAGTGACAATATACAGCCTTGACATACTCCTTTCCCTGTTTGGAACCAGTCTGTTTTTCCATGTCCAGTCCTAAGTGTTGCTTCCTGGCCTGCATACAGGTTTCTCAAGAGGCAGGTCAGGTGGTCTGGTATGCCCATCTCTTTCAGAATTTTCCACAGTTTATTGTGATCCACACAGTGAAAGGCTTTGGTATAGTCAATAAATGAGAAATAGATTTTCTTATGGAACTCTCTTGCCCTTTCGATGATCCAGCAGATGTTGGCAATTTGATCTCTGGTTCCTCTGTCTTTTCTAAAACCAGCTTGAACATCTGGAAGTTCACGGTTCACATATTGCTGAAGCCTGGCTTGGAGAATTTTAAGCATTACTTTACTAGCATATGAGATGAGTGCAATTGTGCGGTAGTTTGAGCATTCTTTGGCATTGCCTTTCTTTGGGATTGGAATGAAAACTTCCCTTTTGCAGTTCTGTTGCCACTGAGTTTTCCAAATTTGCTGGCATATGGAGTGCAGCACTTTCACAGCATCATCTTTCAAGATTTGAGATAGGTCAACTGGAATTCCATCACCTCCACTAGCTAATTTTAGGAAGGGTATAAGGTCAATATTTCTTATTGCTGGTAGTCTTAACTTGATCCCATGTTTTAGGTGGTGTTAACCAGTTTTCTGCACTGCAAAGTTATGATTCTTGTTTTGTAATTAACAAGTGTCTCTTAAAGAGATACTTTAAGACTGTATAAATGTCCTGTTTCTCATAATACTCCTACCTACTGATTTTAGCATCCATGGGTAGTCCTTGGCTGCTACAAATATTATTGTGGTATTTTCTAATGGTCAATTTTTGTTTTGTTTATTTTACTGCATTTGTTAATTGGAATTCCTGATAAACAAAGAGATATTTTCCTACTGCATTTGTGTAGTGAGCTGTTTATCCATTCATTCACTTATAGTAATATGGATTACTGCACATTTATCTTGCTCTGTTTCTTGTAATCCAGTATTATCATCATTTATTTTATTACTAAATGTGTGTCATATTTAGCCATTGGCAGCTCTTTTGAGTGGGATCCTGTTTGCTTTCAACATGTGCCCCATTGTTTTCTGTGTATGTCCTTATTTATTGCTTACTCAAGATTTTCTAGGGTCATGTTGTTCATTTCTGTGCTCTGACATCAGTCATTTTCCAGGGAGACCAAGTTCATTTTATCAGAGGATAGTATTGAGATGCCAAGGTCTGAGTCTTTAAGAGATTTTATTGTTGAGATTTCGAGTTAGAACCATGTGGTCCTTGATGTGAATCATCTCCAGAGTAACACTTTCCAGAATTAAAATCTCAGAAATTTCATGGAAATACTAGAGTATGTGAATGCAATTTGGGATGAGAAATTTGCAGTTGCAAACAAAACTCAAAAAGTAGTAGAAATGCAATGTGAGAAATGTTTAAATTCATTTGTAAAGGAAGAAAAATTCTCTGAACTTCTATTGTATCAGAGTATGGGAGATGGGTAAGACCTAAAACAGATCACATTAGAATGTAATTATAGGTTGTCATGTTAATGTAAGGGACTCTGTTAGTTACTAAAAGCTTAGTGTTCTCATCTTTTCAGTGAGAAAATAGAGAAAATGATATTATTGTGAATATGTAAGCACCAAAGTCTTTTAATATCTTAGTTTCTAATGCTAAAATCCTATTTGAACTTCTTTACATCAATAAAAGAAGAAAAAAAATTACTTCCCAGTGTCAACATAATAATCATGTATCATGAATTAATGACCTCATTATGACTAATAATAGGTATATTAGAAAATTGGGAAATAATTGGATACTAGGGCTTCCCTTGTGGCCCAACTGGTAAAGATTCTGCCCACAATGTGGGAGACCTGGGTTCAATCCCTAGGTTGGGAAGATCCCTTGGAGAAGGGAAAGGCTACCCACTTCAGTATGCTGGCCTGGAGAATTCCATGAATTGTATAGTCCATGGAGTCGCAAAGAGTTGGACACAAATGAGCAACTTTCATTATTCATTAGATATATTATTTAGAAATTATGATAAATCAGGGCAAGTGAAAATTTTACATAATTATTATTATTTTTTGAGCTTTGCAAGTACTTTCCCTCTCTCTGGAAAAAACATATATGTATATGAAATGTATACATTTATATGAAACATATATATATATATATATATATAAACTTTAAAGAAAGTCATACATTTCACTCATTTAAAATCTATTTTTGAAACAGTACAGAGTACCTAAATGAAAGAAAACAAAAATGGTTGTGGGGCTTAGAATCTTAGTGGAAATATTTCCTGCATTATTTCTCCTTTAGTTTGAATTCTGCTAATTTTCTCCTATGTGACACAATACTCAAAATAAGTTGAGGTAACTTATCTTTTCTAGGAGTACTTTTGTCATCAGTATTGTTAGGAATATCATGACCTTTTACTATCAGGAAACCTGCTGAAATCACTGCTAGCTTAGTGTACCAACTGAGAATGCTCCAGAATGACATCATTGTGTCCATTGGCTAAGTGTTCTCTAATGGCATGTGACAGCTAAAATGCCAGGGCTTGGATTCAGCACAGGTCTCAACTTTAATTGGCACCTTAGAGTCACCTACATTCAACAAAATCACAGAGTTATGAAAAGATATTACACTTCACTGTTAATTACCACAAGATCTCTGAGGGAAATTTCAAAGCCTGAGCTAAGATACATGTGCACTTCTACCAAACTGACAATGAGACTTGTCAATCTACAGCCATCAATCAAGATAATGTGTTTGCTTTATCTTACTTTCCCATGACTAATATTAGGATGTAAAATTCAAATAAAGATAGGAAAGGAAACTACACACTATGTTGAAAATATGGAGTGGAAATGAATTATTTTGGAGCATATTCTGCTTAAAATAATGGCCTGCACATGAATCATTTTTTTAAAGAGTTTATCAAACTCACCAACTTCCTTCTACAAATCTCTTCATTTTGTTAAATCTGGTAAATTCTAACCTTAAGAATTTAATATGTAACTGTAGATATTATATAACTTGAATCATGTGATTTCCATTCCACATACCAGAATAAAAGAATTGAAACTTGTATCACAAATAAAAACAATGTTTCTAACTTCATGGTCTGCTTTAATCACCTTTGACAGATCAGAAAATGGGGTACAATTCCCAGAATTGATTAGTTCAGTGAGTCATTACATATATTCCTCCTGTAGCTATCTGTCCCTGGAGAGTCATTTTGTGGTCAGGTGTGGCACAGAAACACTCAAAACCTAAGATCATGGCATCTAGTCCCGTCACTTCATAGAAAATAGATGGGGAAACAGTGGAAACAGTGTCAGACTTTATTTTGGGGTTCCAAAATCACTGCAGATGGTGATTGTAGCCATGAAATTAAAATATGCTTACTCCTTGGAAGGAAAGTTATGACCAACCTAGATAGCATATTCAAAAGCAGAGGTATTACTTTGCCGACTAAGGTCTGTTTAGTCAAGGCTATGGTTTTTCTAGTAGTCATGTATGGATGTGAGAGTTGGACTGTGAAGAAGGCTGAGCACCAAAGAATTGATGCTTTTGAACTGTGGTGTTGGAGAAGACTCTTGAGAGTCCCTTGGACTGCAAGGAGATCCAACCAGTCCATTCTAAAGGAGATCAGTCCTGGGTGTTCATTGGAAGGGCTGATGCTAAAGCTGAAACTCCAATACTTTGGCCACCTCATGCAAAGCATTGACTCATTGGAAAAGACGCTGATGCTGGGAAGAATTGGGGACAGGAGGAGAAGGGGATGACCGAGGATGAGATGGCTGGATGGCATCACCGAATCAATGGATATGAGTTTGGGTGAACTCCGGGAATTGGTGATGGACAGGAGGCCTGGCATGCTGCGATTCACGGGGTCGCAAAGAGTCGGACACGACTGAGTGACTGAACTGAACTGAACTGAACTGTGGTGCAGAAAATTAGACCTCTTCTTCTGACAGGATTGAGTCAGAGTTCAGTTGTTCAGTCATGTCCGACTCTTTATGACTCCATTGGCTGCAGCATGCCAGGCTTTCCTGTCCTTCACCAACTCCTGGAGCACACTCAGACTCATGTCCATCAAGTCCATGATGTCATCCAACCATCTCATCCTCTGTCATCCACTGCTCCTCCTGCCTGCAATCTTTCCCAGCATCAAGGTCTTTTCTAATAATTCAGCTTTTCACATAAGGTGACCAAAGTATTGGAGCTTCAGCTTCAGCATCAGTCCTTCAAATGAGTATTCAGGACTGATTTCCTTAAGGATTGACTGTTGGATCTCCTTGTGGTCCAAGGAAATCTCAAGAGTCTTCTCCAACACCACAATTCAAAAGCATCAATTCTTCAGTGCTCAGCTTTCTTTAAAGTCCAACTCACATCTATACATAACTACTGGAAAAACCAAAGCTTTGGCTAGAGAGACCTTTGTCAGCCAAGTAATGTCTCTGCTTAGTAATATGCTGTCTAGAATGGTCATAGCTTTCCTTCCAAGGAGCAAACATCTTTTAATTTCATGGCTGCAGTAACCATCTGCAGTGATTTTGGAGCCCAAGAAAATAAAGTCTGTCACTGTTTCCACTGTTTCCCCATCTATTTTCTATGAAGTGATGGGACCGCATGCCATGATCTTAGGTTTTTGAGTGTTTAGTGGAAAATCCAGCTTTTTAACTCTCCTTTTTCACTTTCATCAAGAGGCTCTTTAGATCTTCATCACTTTCTGCCATAAAGGTGGCATCATCAGCATATCTGAGGTTGTTGATATTTCTCCCAGAAAACTTGATTTCAGATTGTGTTTCATACAGCCCAGTGTTTCTCATAATGTACTCTGTATAAAAGTTAAATAAGCAGGGTGACAATATACAGCCCCTTGACATATGCCTTTCCCAATTTGGAACTAGTCCATGTTCCATGTCCAGTTCTGACTGTTGCTTCTTGACCTGCACACAGATTTCTCAGGAGGCAGGTCAGGTGGTCTGGTATCCCCATCTCTTGAAGAATTTTCCAGTTTATTGTGATCCACACAGACAAACACTTTTGCGTATTCATTCTGGAACTCTTGCTTTTCTGATGATCCAACAGATGTTGGCAATTTGATCTCTGGTTCCTCTGGCTTTTCTAAATCCAGCTTGAATATCTGGAATTTCTCAGTTCATGTACTGTTGAAGCCTGGCTTGGAGAATTTTGAGCATTACTTTGCTAGCATGTGAGATGAGTGCAATTGTGTGGTAGTTTGAAGAGTTTTTGGTGTTCCCCACTTGGGATTGGAATGAAAATTGACCTTTTCCAGTCCTGTGCTACTGATGAGTTTCCCTAATTTGCTGGCATATTGAATGCAGCACTTTCACAGCATCATCTTTTAGGATTTGAAACAGCCTAGCTGGAATTCCATCAGCTCCACTAGCTTTGTTCATAGTGATGCTTCCTAAGGCCCATTTGACTTTACATTCCAAGATGTCTGGCTGTAGGTGTGATCACACCATCATGATTATCTGGGTCATGAAAATCTTTTCTGTACAGTTCTTCTGTATATTCTTCCCACCTCTTCTTAATATCTTCTGCTTTTGTTAGGTCTGTATGGTGTCTGTCCTTAAATGCACCTATCTTTACATGAAATCCTTCCTTGTAAAAGTTATTCAGTCATGTCATGTCCAACTCTTTGTGAGTCCATGGACTGTATAGTCCATGGGGTTCTCTAGGCCAGAATACTGGAGTGGGTAGCCTTTCCCTCCTCCAGGGGATTTCCCAACCCAGGAATCAAACCCAGGTCTCCCGCATTGCAGACAGATTCTTTACCAGCTGAGCCACAAGGGAAGCACAAGAATACTGGAGTGGGTATCCTATCCCTTCTCCAACAGATCTTCCCAACCCAGGAATTGAACTTGGGTCTCCTGCATTGCAGGTAGATTCTTTACCAACAGAGCTATCACGGAAATCATGTATCTCCCTTTTGTGTCTCTAATTTTCTTGAAGAGATCTCTAGTCTTTTCCCATTCTATTGTTTTCCTCTATTTCTTTGCCTTGATCACTGAGGAAGACTTTCTTATCTCTCCTTGCTATTCTTTGGAACTCAGCATTCAGAAGGGTATATTTTTCCTTTTGTCTTTTGCCTTAGCTTCTTGTCTTTTCTCAGCTATTTGTAAGATCTCTTCAGACAACCATTTTGCTTTTTTGCATTTCCTTTTCTTGGAGATGGTCTTTATCATGCCTCCTATATGACATCATGAACTTTCTGTCCATAGTTCATCAAGCCTTTTGTCTATCAGATCTTGAGTCAGAAAAATAAGCATATAATCTTAGAAATCATTTAGTCAAGTGTGTAGTCTGTGTGCCTTTGGAAGGTGTAAAATCAACTTTTTGCAGTGTGTCTCTTTAAAAACAATCAAAATTATGCATTTTAATTATAGTCATAAAATATGCATGACAATTATAAATATGAGAGATTATAACAGTGTATGAGATACCAGGTTGTTAATATTTTTCTTCTTTTGGTCAGAATTTAAATCTACTTGGACATACCATTGGAAACTCTCTTTGTAATTATCAGTTCAGTTCAATCGCTCAGTCGTGTCCGACTCTTTGCGACCCCATGAATCGCAGCACGCCAGGCCTCCCTGTCCATCACCAACTCCCGGAGGTCACCCAGACCCACGCCCATGGAGTCAGTGATGTCATCTAGCCATCTCATCCTCGGTCGTCCCCTTCTCCTCTTGCCCCCAATCCCTCCCAGCATCAGAGTCTTTTCCAATGAGTCAACTCTATGTGACTTTAATTGAAACAAAAGTAAACTGGGAAATGACCGCTTAATAGATTGAATTGAATTTTTTTGTAAATAGCAATTTAAAACATCAGTGTTTTGGAGAAATAATTTTAAAAATGCCCGGAGGGTATTCACATATGCCTGAAAATAAATAGATATTTTAAACCAACCACGATGTGATGGGAACCAAAAATTTACTACAAATACCAGCAAGTAAACTTAACTGCATCCTGAATGAATAACATATCCCACACTGAAAAAAGTGGAGAAGTCAAGAACTAATATAAGAAGTGTGGAAAATACTGTAAGATAAAGACAAAATAGGGGCTTCCCTGGTGGCTCAGATGGTAAAGAATCTGCCTGCAATGCAGGAGACTGGAATTCAATTCCTGGGTCGGGAAAGTCCCCTGGAGAAGAGAATGGTTACCCACTCCAGTACTCTTGCCTGGAGAATCCCATAGACAGAGTAGCCTGGTGGGCTACAGTCCATGGGGTTGCAAAGATTTGGACACAAGTGAACAAATGACACATACAAAGACAAAATAAACTCTGGTTAGGAAAATTGTTTTTTTTTGTAGGGGATGATATAGCAATTCTGAAACTATTTTATGTGTATACTGAAATTGACAAATATGAAAAATGTGCTGATAAAATGAGAGCCAGTTCTCACAATAATTCACAAATAAGGAAAGTAGGAAGGCTAGAATGAACTATGCAGTGTTGGATTTAATCTGAGGTATCTGTATAAACTGTTTTTTGATAGAGTACTAAATAGAACAATAGACATGGAGTGTGTTCACTCATGCAGGGGGTAGTACACAAACACACTTTCTTATTCTGTCTGTTAGTATGGCCTAGAAGCCATGATATTCTGGTCACAATTAAGTCACCTAGGACCCAGAAGAATCTGAAACTTCTGGTTCCAGAAAGTAAAGAGTTTTACAAAGAGAGAAAACTACAACAACAACACAGAGCCACCCTAAGGAGCTGCCCTAGACAGAACTGGAATAATTTTTTCAAAAGAATAAAATAATAATAGTATTGGAATATAACTCCTAGACTAAAATACATTTTCGTGGATCATTACTAACATAAATAAATAATCAGATTAACTAATAAATGATGGAAACATGACAAGCCTTTCCTATAGTAGAATTCTAATGAAAACATAGAATAAACAAAGGAAATAAAGGACTATTGTTAGATAGTAACTTCAGTCATAATTTGTTACAGACAAAAATCCACTGATGAATACTAAAACTAGAGAAATTTTAGGAAAAGGTTTGAGGAGGAAAAGACTTGCATAACCTCAAGTGTGTCTCCCAAGGTATTTATCAACTGCAAAGGGAAAAATAATAACTTTAGAAGACACCATCTTAACCAAGTGATCCAGGTAAACATCACTAGGAATAAGACGTAGAGACATCATGAGTCCCTTGATGTGAAGTACCAAGAAGGATACAACATTATGTATGTGTTATTTTTGACAATAATGTACAACTTCCATCTAACCATGAGAAAACATCAGATGACCCCCATATTAAGGGCATTCTGTAACATTGTTGATGAATATTCTTCAAAAGTGTCATAAGCATAAAAGATAGAAAAGCTAACGAACTGCCACAGATTGTATAACAAATATAAATAACAACTAAATATAATGTGAGATTCTGTACAGGATGCTACAAAAGAAAATGACATTAGTGGAAAGTTTCTGAAATTCAAATAAACTCTGTAGTTTAGTTAATAATATTGCATCAACATTAATTTCTTATTCTTCATTATTTTACTATAGTTGTATAAAATAACATTAGAAGAAGCTGCATAAGAAATACAGGAAAACTCTTGTACTATTCCTGAAGTTATGTAAATCTAAAGTTAGTTTTTAATATATTTAAATAAAATTTTAAAAGGGGCTTTGTTAGCAATCTACAGATTCAATGCAATCCCTATCAAGCTACCAACTGTATTTTTCACAGAGCTAGAACAAATAATTTCACAATTTGTATGGAAATACAAAAAACCTCGAATAGCCAAAACAATCTTGAGAAAGAAGAATGGAACTGGAGGAATCAACCTGCCTGACTTCAGGCTCTACTACAAAGGCACAGTCATCAAGATAGTATGGTACTGGCACAAAGAAATATAGATCAATGGAACAAAATAGAAAACCCAGAGATAAATCCACACACCTATGGACAGCTTATCTTCAACAAAGGAGACAAGAATATACAATGGATTAAAGACAATTTCTTTAACAAGTGTTGCTGGGAAAACTGGTCAACCACATGTAAAAGAATGAAACTATAACACTTTCTAACACTATACACAAAAATAAACTCAAAAATGGATTAAATATCTAAACGTAAGACCAAAAACTATAAAAACCCCTAGAGGAGAACATAGACAAAACACTCTCAGACATAAATCACAGCAGGATCCTCTATGACCCACCTCCCAGAATACTGGAAATAAAAGCAAAAATAAACAAATGGGATATAATTAAAATTAAAAGCTTCTGCACAACACAAAAAACTATAAGCAAGGTGAAAAGACAGCATTTGGAATGGGAGAAAATAATAGCAAATGAAGCAACTGACAAACAACTAATCTCAAAACTATACCAGCAACTTATGCAGCTCAATTCCAGAAAAATAAATGACCCAATCAAAAAATAGGTCAAAGAACTAAATAGACATTTCTCCAAAGAAGACATACAGATGGCTAACAAACACATGAAAAGATGCTCAACATCACTCATTATCAGAGAAATGCAAATCAAAACCACAATGAGATACCATTTCACACCAGTCAGAATGGCTGCGATCCAAAAGTCTACAAGCAACAAATGCTGGAGAGGGTGTGGAAAAAAGGGAACCCTCTTACACTGTTGGTGGAGCTTCTGCACAACACAAAAAACTATAAGCAAGGTGAAAAGACAGCATTTGGAATGGGAGAAAATAATAGCAAATGAAGCAACTGACAAACAACTAATCTCAAAACTATACCAGCAACTTATGCAGCTCAATTCCAGAAAAATAAATGACCCAATCAAAAAATAGGTCAAAGAACTAAATAGACATTTCTCCAAAGAAGACATACAGATGGCTAACAAACACATGAAAAGATGCTCAACATCACTCATTATCAGAGAAATGCAAATCAAAACCACAATGAGATACCATTTCACACCAGTCAGAATGGCTGCGATCCAAAAGTCTACAAGCAACAAATGCTGGAGAGGGTGTGGAAAAAAGGGAACCCTCTTACACTGTTGGTGGGAATGCAAATTAGTACAGCCACTATGGAGAACAGTGTGGAGATTCCTTAAAAAACTGGAAATAGAACTGCCTTATGACCCAGCAATCCCACTGCTGGGCATACACACCGAGGAAACCAGAATTGAAAGAGACACAGTACCCAGTGTTCATCACAGCACTGTTTATAATAGCCAGGACATGGAAGTAACCTAGATGTCCTTCAGCAGATGAATGGATAAGAAAGCTGTGGTACATATACACAATGGAGTATTACTCAGCCATTAAAAAGAATATATTTGAATCAGTTCTAATGAGGTGGATGAAACTGGAGCTGATTATACAGAGTGAAGTAAGCCAGAAAGAAAAACACCAATACAGTATACTAACACATATATATGGAATTTAGAAAGATGGTAATGATAACTTTGTATGGGAGACAGCAAAAGAGACACAGATGTATAGAACAGTCTTTTGGACTCTGTGGGAGAGGGAGAGGGT
Organism: Aepyceros melampus; assembly: GCA_006408695.1. Taxonomy (NCBI): domain Eukaryota; kingdom Metazoa; phylum Chordata; class Mammalia; order Artiodactyla; family Bovidae; genus Aepyceros; species Aepyceros melampus. Next base: position 473,623 of record SJXQ01012979.1, on the reverse strand, counting down.
GGGATGATTATGGAGAATGTCATTGAAACATGTATAATATCATGTAAGAAATGAATTGCAAGTTTAGGTTCAATGCAGAATACAGAATGCTTGGGGCTGGTGCATTGGGATGACCCAAAGAGATGGTATGGGGAGGGAGGTGGGAGAGGGGTTCAGCATTGGGAACACATGTACACCCATGGTGGATTCATGTTGATGTGTGGCAAAACCAATACAGTATTGTAAAGTAAAATAAAGTAAAAAATAAATAAAATAAATCATCTCAAAAAAAGGGGGCTTTGTAGGGACCCATGTGTACAACATCCTCATTTTACACATTAGAAGCTCCAAAATACTAAAGGATTTATCCACAATACAATGTTTGATGGAAAGTTAAGATGAGCTCTAATGGTATTGTCAAATATTCTGAGAAATTCTTTCCTCTGGTTCAAGGTATGAAAATTGAATTTTAATTCTTAGCAATTGGTAACTGCTGGTCAGCTTGTCTAAATTACAGTTTCCCAGTTTCAGTTCTGTTGGTGTTTATGCAATATGAAGATGAAGGACAAAACTATTTTCACTATCTCCTGTCATACTGACAACCTACAGTACATTGAGTAAATATACCAGTGACAAAAATGCTTTATTTAAAGTAGGCTTGTCTGTCTAGATTGAAGAATATATAAAGCTACCAGACTTTATCAATTAAAAAAAAACTCAGAATGTATAAATAAGATATATTTAGCAATAATTATCAACATTAAATTACTCTTCAACTTTTGAAATGTAAATATCAAGTGACTTCAACTTAGAAATGTTAGATTCATAAAATAGTAACTTACACATGCTAGGAATAGATCTCTTACCAAAAAAATATGTTTATATTTGCACTTTTCTTTGATTTCAAGACATGAGCTAAGCCCTAATGAACTTTCATTTATCTTTAGAAAAGAGGCAAGAACTATTTATCTTATAAAGCTTTCTTAATTCTCTATTCATTAACTGTCCAGTTTAGCACTCACTCAATGAATCAGCATTATCTTTGGGCCTGCTATTGGTTTTCTAAAATTTTTTATTGAAAATTTTATTCTGTATCAGTAGGTAAACATATTGTCAACCTGCTTATTTAACTTATATGCAGAGTACATCATGAGAAACGCTGGACTGGAAGAAACACAAGCTGGAATCAAGATTACCGGGAGAAATATCAATCACCTCAGATATGCAGATGACACCACCCTTATGGCAGAAAGCGAAGAAGAACTAAAAAGCCTCTTGATGAAAGTCAAAGAGGAGAGTGAAAAAGTTGGGTTAAAGATCAGCATTCAGAAAACAAAGATCATGGCATCTGGTCCCATCACTTCATGGGAAATAGATGGGGAAACAGTAGAAACAGTGTTGGACTTTATTTTTGGGGGCTCCAAAATCACCGCAGATGGTGACTGCAGCCATGAAATTAAAAGATGGTTACTCCTTGGATGAAAAGTTATGACCAACCTAGATAGTATATTCAAAAGCAGAGACATTACTTTGCCGACTAAGGTCTGTCTAGCCAAGGCTATGGTTTTTCCAGTGGTCATGTATGGATGTGAGAGTTGGACTGGGAAGAGGTCTGAGTGCCGAAGAATTGCTGGTTTTGAACTGTGGTGTTGGAGAAGACTCTTGAGAGTCCCTTGAACTGCAAGGAGATCCAACCAGTCCATTCTGAAGGAGATCAACCCTGGGATTCTTGGGAAGGAATCATGCTAAGGCTGAAGCTCCAGTACTTTGGCCACCTCATGCGAAGAGTTGCCTCACTGGAAAAGACTTTGATGCTGGGAGGGATTGGAGGCAGAACGAGAAGGGGACGACAGAGGATGAGATGGCTGGATGGCATCACTGACTCGATGGGCATGAGTTTGGGTGAACTCCGGGAATTGGTGATGGACAGGGAGGCCTGGTGTGCTGCGATTCATGGGGTTGCAAAGAGTCGGACATGACTGAGCGACTGAACTGAACTAAACTGAAGTAAGTATTACTCATTCAGTTGTGTCTTAAGTCTTTGTGACTCCATGGGCTGTAAGCTTCTAGGCTCCTTTGTCCATGGTGTTCTACATGGAAGAATAGTGGAATGGGTACTCATTCCCCTCTCCAGGGGATTATATTTGCCTTCAAAGTAGCAATTAACAAAAACAAAAATACATCAAGAATGTTAAAGGTAGGAATAAAAAGTGATCAGTGTCTTCCCTAGTGGCTCAGTGGTGAAAAATCCACCTGCATGGATGAGGGTTCAATCCTTGATCCAGGAAGATATCACATCCTGTGGAGCAACCAAGCCCAGATGCCACAACTATTAAGCCTGTGCTCTACAGCCTGGGAGCTGCAACTACTGAGCCCATGTGCTATACATCTAGAGCCCTTGTTCTGCAACACGAGAAGCCACAGTGAGAAGCCTGCACATGGCAACTAGAGAAAAGCCCGCTCAGCAACACAGCCAAACATAATTAATTAATTATTGAAAAAGAAGTTATCAGGTCCCACTTGGATATTTATTATTTATAGATACAAATTGCTGTGCATCTGTTGCCAGGCTGAAAGTCTCAGAAGGCTTATTAGCACCAGAACTAGTCTTGAGAATTACATACATGGTATGAATTGAGGTGGTCTGGTCAGAGCTATCTGTTCCCACATGGTTCCACTGCTGAGCTACCCACTAGCTGAGACTCCAGCGTGAGAACTTTAGAGATAATACATATAAATGTTAAGAAAAGAAAAGCTTGATCTAGCAGCCTTGGATTCTGGGTTGTAGAGTTTTCACCAATAATGATTTTTGTTGCTTTAAACAAATCTTTATTTTATATTGGAGTATTTAGTTGATTATTTTTTGTTACTTTGAACATGAAATTTTATATCTTGTATTCTCCATTTCCCTTCTGAAAAGGCTTTTTTGAGTTTTATCACTCTACTCCTAGTACTCTAGATGATGATGCTAAAATTCGCAAAGTCTTTGTTCCTGGAACCTGCATTACTCTGTTGTGGGATTACCTTCCATCTTCCCTGCCATAGATAAAATTCATATGCCAAATTTGGAACTGATTTTAAATATTTGTATAGTTTTTTAAACCCTGTGAACAAGGAATGAGATTTTGCGACAAAACTTTCTTACCAAAACATACCTTTTTTTTTTTTTTCAGAGATAATACACCCTCCACTTTATGTGCTTTACAGTTTATAAAACATTTAATACATATCACTGAAGGTTCTTATAGCCCTAGTAGATATTAAAATGATTTTATGGAAGCTGAATTTGAAGACTAGTGAATGGATGACTAAAATCATCCATTAATGAGAGGTGCAGCTCATTCAGCTACCATGGTTTCCATTATACCACACCATCTTAGGACACACCAGTTAGTGTTAGTTATTTCAAAAATAGGAACTTCTGAAATCACATATTAGCTCTTAGTTTTTTTTTTTTTTAATATCTCTGTTTAATAGTAAGGGAAATGACTATGACTTGCTATTTTTTAAATTAATTTTTAGTTTGTTTTGCTTTACAATACTGTATTCGTTTTGCTATACATTGACATGAATCAGCCACGAGTGTGCATGAACTCCCAATCCCGACCCCCTCCCCCCCTCCCGCCCCACACCATCTCTCTGGATTATCCCCGTGCATCAGTCCCAAGCATCCTGCATCCTGCATTGAGCCTAGACCGGCGATTTGTTTCACTTATGATATCATACATGTTACACTGCCACTCTCCCAAATCATCCCACCCTCTCCCTCTCCCACAGAGTCCAAAAGGCTCTTCTATACATCT
>SJXQ01012979.1:253878-469507 GCA_006408695.1 Aepyceros melampus | reverse complement strand
AAGAAAAAAGCCAAATAAATAACTTAACTCTACACCTAAAGCAACTAGAAAAGGAAGAAATGGAGAACCCCAGAGCTAGTAGAAGGAAAGAAATCATAAAAATTAGGGCAGAAATAAATGCAAAAGAAACAAAAGAGACCATAGCAAAAATCAACAAAGCCAAAAGCTGGTTCTTTGAAACGATAAGTAAAATTGATAAACCATTAGCCAGACTCATCAAGAAACAAAGGGAGAAAAAATCAAATCAATAATATTAGAAATGAAAATGGAGAGATCACAACAGACAACACAGAAATACAAAGGATTATAAGAGACTACTATCAGCAATTATATGCTAATAAAATGGACAACGTGGAAGAAATGGACACATTCTTAGAAAAGTACAACTTTCCAAAACTGAACCAGGAAGAAATAGAAAATCTTAACAGACCCATCACAAGCACGGAAATTGAAACTGTAATCAGAAACCTTTCAGCAAACAAAAGCCCAGGTCCAGACGGCTTCACAGCTGAATTCTACCAAAAATTTCGAGAAGAGCTAACACCTACCTACTCAAACTCTTTCAGAAAATTGCAGAGGAAGGTAAACTTCCAAATTCATTCTATGAGGCCACCATCACCCTAATACCAAAACCTGACAAAGACGCCACAAAAAAAGAAAACTACAGGCCAATATCACTGATGAACATAGATGCAAAAATCCTAAACAAAATTCTAGAAATCAGAATCCAACAACACATTAAAAAGATCATATACCATGACCAAGTGGGCTTTATCCCAGGGATGCAAAGATTCTTCAATATCCACAAATCAATCAATGTAATTCACTACATTAACAAATTGAAAAATAAAAGCCATATGATTATCTCAACTGATATTTTATTTTGATTGAACATGAGCAAATGGTGCTTCCTTTGGGTATTTCTCTTATCTCCTCACTGTATTCATATGGAATTAACAGTGGTAGGTTGGGAAATTCTTTTATAAAAATACCCTTCTTGACTTTGAGATATAGAAAGAGAATGGCTATGAATGAATATACTTGAAAGTGAGCAGTGCATTTTGTGAGACTTGAAATTCGTCAACTTTAAGGTGCCTTACTTCTGAGCCTGTTCATGAAAGGACCTGAGAAGGCTGAAAGAGTTTTATATATGATCAAAATTGAATCTGAAGAAAAGCTGTCTAAAATTCTCATTGCCACATTTCTAAAGTTAGAAAAAAGTTTAAAATGTGATTGTATAGAGAGTCTCATCCTGAAATCCTAGAAAATAACAATTCTTAGGAGGTTTAGGGAGGGGGTATAGGAGAAAAATGAATGTAGAGAACAAAGAAAATCAAAGTAAAACTTCATAGAGATCAGAAAATATTATTTTAGGTAAGAGAATAAATAAATCTTTACTCTAGGACTCAGCTTAATAAAGCTGAATAGTTAAATTTAAAACCTTTGGTTTTGGAATCAGAACTGCAGGGATATGGGATAAATCCTAGCTCACGGTTCTGAGCAGCTTCTTAATCATTTTTAGGATCAGTTTCATCTACACAGTGGGGATATGAGTTTATTAGAAATGATATTTAAAAATTAGGGAGAAAGTATCTAAAGGTACTAAAACACTGCTCTGGAAAACCTTTTATTTTTAAGTGCAAAAAAAAAAAAATCACCAGAGTTATTGCTAATAAAACTAGAATATCTATATAGAATATAGATTTTTTTGATTGAAGAAAGGAGTAGGGGGATTTATTTTCACCATATATTATTTAGCCAAGTTTGAAATGTATACTATGAATATGCATTGCTTCATCAAAAGAGTGATTTTTAAAATTATGCAAACATTATAGACTAAATCTCATGTTGAGATCTTGGGAATCTATAAAGTAATCAATGGAAACCAATATTTCTATGATCCCCATATAGAAGTACTATAAAGGAGTAAATGGTCTCCTAGCTGCACCTTTTTTTTCTCACTTACATCCTAGCTGAAAGCCTCCCATCAATTTAGTACAAAGATGTACCTGAAAGCATTTTGTAAAATTCTTATATTTTTATTTTAAATTATCCTTAACCATTTTGAAAGGCATATACTATACTATAACTGAACTTATACAACATTAGGAGTACTGATACATGAGAATTTTTGCCAAAAATGTAAATTCTGCTCCTCTGAAAACACCTCTGCCAACACAACATACACTAAAGGCATGAAACCTCAAATACTACGTTCTTGTCTGATTTTAAATGTTTCAAAACAATTAGCAAATGACCCAACATCCAACAATTAAAGGAACACAGTTCTATCTTCTTGTCTCAAAAACTTAACTTATATATTTTATATCATGTCACTTTGAACATTTATTTTAAATTATTTATTATAGAAACCTTTAACCATATATAGAAATAGGAGAATATAATCAAATCCTTTAGCATTATCTATCATCAACAGTTATTGACACCTGGCCCATCTTGTGTTCTGTACCCTACTTACTTCCCCTTATCATTCCTGCACAAGTGTAAGATGTATTATTTCATCCATACATATTTCAGTGTGTTTCTCTGAAAGTCAATAACCTTCTTTTTAAAGATACCTGTGATGTCATATTATTTGAAAAACTTAATAAATCCTTAATATCAGAAAAGATCCATTGTTTAAATTTGTCCAACATTCTCACAAATGCCACAATTATTTTTATATTTAAAAAATCAGGAGCAAAGTCAGTTATAGACATTGCATTTAGTTAATATGTCTTTAGTATAAAAGATTTTGTAGCAGAATAAATGGCTTTTTGCTCACTGCAAAATGGAAAGACCAAATGCTGAGGCAATAGTCTCTTCCAGAATGTAAACGCTTCATTGCAGTGTGGCCAAATAAAGAGACAGGAAGAAAAGTTAAGATGTGTTTTCTGGAGAGGCTTTTGAGTGAGGTATTTTATCTGGGAAGCAGGGAGCAAGAGGGGTAGGGGGCCTGGGAATGAATGGTGGAAAGCAAATTTTTAGTTTCAAGAGTTCACTATATAAATGTGACTGTTCTTCATACCTTGTCATGTGTTATATTTGCAAAATGGGCAGGATTCATTATGAAACTTGTGGTAGGTTTTCATCTTTGAGGTGTAAAGCTCACTATGTCATTCTAGTCCCTCAATGTGCCTGCACCTGCATGATGCTTAGTAAGGGGCTGTAAGTGAGTCATTTCTTTATCTGTGGTTTCTCTGGTACTCAGCAAAACAAGCTTGGTGTTCTCAACCTATCATTCTGTTTCTGCCTTATGTACCTTGTAACTTAGAGCTCATAGTGTCTGTTTCTCTCCATCTTTCTCTTTTTTTTAAATTACTTGCAACATATTTGTTGAATCAGAAATAAGATTCTTTGTCTAGCAGTCCCCTGTAGTTCAGCTTTTGCTGATTGCTTCTTTCCTGTGTCTTTTAACATGCTCTTTGCTCTTAACTTATTGAGAGGTCATGACCAGCAACTGACCTGTGAACTGGGCTTGGGTAGTCAGAGGTTCCTCTCCCTCTTCTCTGTCCTTCGAATGAATATATGTTCCACCCACTGATACCACAGCCAGAACCATTTTCAAGGATGCAAACTGGAGAGAGTAATTTACTATTGAGACCATGTAGACGTATACATGACTGAACCCAGTTAAAGCCTCTATATAAACTTTTAAGATTATGATGTTCAAGTGTGAAGATCTGCTAGTCTTGCAGCTGCCCAAGTCAAGCCTGGCAATTAAGTCCCCTTGCTTATTAAACCTGCCACCTACCAATCAGGAGTGGTCAGCCTCTTTCGTGGATCTCTTCTTGCCCTTCATATATAGGGGCCAATTTCAGGTCTCACCCAAGTGAGACCTGAAATTCACAAGTTTGTAAACCAAAAGCCTTGTGTATTTTTCTATAGATTAGAAATGGAGGCTTGATGTGATTCAGATTTATTAATTTCTCTTTCTTGTAATACCATTTCAAGTATTGTGTTTATATAAAATTAGGCACATAAAGTCTGTCTTTCTTGTTTTCTGATGTTAAGAGTTACTGTTGATCAATATCTAGATTAATTAATTCATTAGAGTATATAAAATGATATAATTCTGTCATATTATTTTCTAATCTGAAATTCTCCTTTAAAAATAAACTTCTCATATATTGCTTCATTATCCAAAAAGCACAGTGATGGTAGAAAATAGTAGGATACTTTCAAGTTTTTACATATATTTTACAACATAATGAGTCCATTTACCAGCATCTTCAAATGATGAGCAATGAGCATTTTTTTTATCATCATGATGAACTGTTACATTTACTCCATTTTATGTATTTAAATTATCTTATTTTTGATGCTTGCAATTTGAATCTTCAACGAATGTGAGACTCTTAACTACTGAGTCCTTTGCAATGACCCTAGTAGAGGTCTTGAGATTTATTTATTTATTTTTTGGTACCTAAGGTAAAATGTTTCTATGCAGACATTATATAATCCCTGCTGTTTTAGAGAAACTTTGGTTCATTTTATAGAAAAATGGTATACTAAGACCAAAGTCTGGGCACTAGAAATATCCTTTGCTACAAGGTTGTCAGTGCTTTAGGAACTTTCCAATGGACACAGATTGGAAAAATACTTTAAAAATTTATGTTTAGTGATTGTGTTTCATTTAATAGTGTGTTTCTGCTGCTGCTAAGTTGCTAGTTGTGTCCGACTCTGTGTGACCTCATAGATGGCAGCCCAGCAGGCTCTGCCATCCCTGGGATTCTCCAGGCAAGAACGCTGCAGTGGGTTGCCATTTATAAGTAGGCTTCAGCAATACTTGAACCATGAACTTCCAGATGTTCAAGCTGGTTTTAGAAAAGGCAGAGGAATCAGAGATCAAATTGCTAACATCCACTGGATCATGGAAAAAGGAAGAGAGTTCCAGAAAAAAACATCTATTTTATTGACTATGCCAAAGCCTTTGACTGTGTTCAGTTCAGTCGCTCAGTCGTGTCTAACTCTTTGCGACCCCATGAATCGCAGAACGCCAGGCCTCCCTGTCCATCACCAACTCCCGGAGTTCACTCAGACTCATGTCCATCGAGTCAGTGATGCCATCCAGCCATCCCATCCTCGATCATCCCCTTCTTCTCCTGTCCCCAATCCCTTCCAGCATCAAAGTCTTTTCCAATGAGTCAACTCTTCACATGAGGTGGACAAAGTACTTGAGTTTTAGCTTCAGCATCATTCCTTCCAAAGAAATCCCAGGGCTGATCTCCTTCAGAATGGTCTGGTTGGATCTCCTTGCAGTTCAAGGGACTCTCAAGAGTCTTCTCCAACACCACAGTTCAAAAGCATCAATTCTTTGGTGCTCAGCCTTCCTCACAGTCTAACTCTCACATCCATACATGACGACAGGAAAAACCATAGCCTTGACTAGACGGACTTTAGTTGGCAAAGTAATGTCTTTGCTTTGGAATATGCTGTCTAGGATGGTCATAACTTTTCTTCCAACAAGTAAGCGTCTTTTAATTTCATGGCTACAGTCACCATCTGCAGTGATTTTGGAGACCAAAAAAATAAATTATGACACTGTTTCCACTGTTTCTCCATCTGTTTCCCATGCAGTGATGGGACCGGATGCCATGATCTTTGTTTTCTGAATGTTGAGATTTAAGCCAACTTTTTCACTCTCCTCTTTCACTTTCATCAAGAGGCTTTTTAGTTCCTCTTGACTTTCTGCCATAAGGGTGGTATCATCTGCATATCTGAGGTGACTGATATTTCTCCTGGCAATCTTGATTCCAGCTTGTGTTTCTTCCAGTCCAGCATTTCTCATGATGTATTCTGCATAGAAGTTAAAGAAGCAGGGTGACAATATACAGCCTTGATGTACTCATTTTCCTATCTGGAACCAGTCTGTTGTTCCATGTCCAGTTCTAAGTGTTGCTTCCTGGCCTGCATACAGATTTCTCAAGAGGCAGGTTAGGTGGTCTGGTATTCCCATCTCTTTCAGAATTTTCCACAGTTTCTTGTGATCCACACAGTCAAAGGCTTTGGCATAGTCAATAAAACAGAAATCGATGTTTTTCTGGAACTCTCTTGCTTTTTCCATGCTCCAGCACATGTTGGCAATTGGATCTCTGGTTCCTCTGCCTTTTCTAAAACCAGCTTGAACATCAGGAAGTTCACAGTTCACATATTGCTGAAGTCTTGCTTGGAGAATTTTGAGCATTACTTTACTAGCATGTGAGATGAGTGCAATTGTGTGGTAGTTTGAGCATTCTTTGGTATTGCCTTTCTTTGAGATTGGAATGAAAATGGACCTTTTCCAGTCCTGTGGCCACTGCTGAGTTTTCCAAATTTGCTGGCATATGGAGTGCAGCACTTTCACAGCATCATCTTTCAGGATTTGAAATAGCTCAACTGGAATTCCATCACCTCCACTAGCTTTGTTTGTAGTGATGCTTTCTAAGGCCCACTTGACTTCACTTTCCAGGATATCTGGCTCTAGGTGAGTGGTCACACCATAGTGATTATCCGGGTCATGAAGATCCTTTTTGTACAGTTCTTCCATGTATTCTTGCCACCTCTTCTTAATATCTTCTGCTTCTGTTAGGTTAATACCATTTCTGTCCTTTATCGAGCCTATCTTTGCAAGAAATGTTCCCTTGGTATCTCTGACTTTCTTGAAGAGATCTCTAGTCTTTCCCATTCTGTAAAATAGCCATGCTGGCGCACTAAGCGCAGGTGGCGATGGCGGCGCCCGGCACACTTAAGCATGGCCGAGAGCTACGCCATGTCCGAGGTCAGGGGCAGCAGCCTAGAGTGCCAGGCTGTGACGGTGCAGGAATGGCCGAGAGGAGCCACCCCACACCCAAGAGGTGGTGGCTGCCCGCGCACAGGAGGGCCTAGAGGAGCCATCCCACGCTGAAGGTCAGGAAGGGCGGTGGGAGGAAATATCCCTCATCCAAGGTAAAGAGCAGCAGCTGTGCTTTGCTGGAGCAGCCGTGAAGAGATACCCCACACCCAAGGTAAGAGAAACCCAAGTAAGATGGTAGGTGTTGCAAGAAGGCATCAGAGGGCAGACACACTGAAACCATACTCACAGAAAACTAGTCAATCTAATCACACTAGGACCACCACCTTGTTTAATTCAGTGAAACTAAGTCATGCCAGTGGGGCAACCAAGACAGGTGGGTCATGGTGGAGAGGTCTGACAGAATGTGGTCCACTGGAGAAGGGAATGGCAAGCCACTTCAGTATTCTTGCCTTGAGAACCCCATGAACAGTATGATAAGGCAAAATGATAGGATGCTAAAAGAGGTACTCCCCATGTCAGTAGGTGCCCAATATGCTACTGGAGGTCAGTGGAGAAATAATTCCAGAAAGAATGAAGGGATGAAACCAAAGCAAAAACAATACCCAGCTGTGGATGTGACTGGGATAGAAGCAAGGTCCAGTGCTGTAAAGAGCAATATTGCACAGGAACCTGGAATGTCAGGTCCATGGATCAAGGCAAATTGGAAATGGTCAAACAGGAGATGACAAAAGTGAATGTCGACATTCTAGGTATCAGCGAACTAAGATGGACTGGAATGGGTGAATTTAAATCAGATGACCATGATATCTACTACTGCGGGCAGGAATCCCTCAGAAGAAATGAAGTAGCCATCATGGTCAACAAAAGAGTCCAAAATGCAGTACTTGGATGCAATCTCAAAAACGACAGAATGATCTCTGTTTGTTTCCAAGGCAAACCATTCAATATCATGGTAATCCAAGTCTATGCCCCAACCAGTAATGCTGAAAAAGCTGAAGTTGAATGGTTCTATGAGGACCTACAAGAACTTTTAGAACTAACACCCAAAAAATATGTCCTTTTCATTATAGGGGACTGGAATGCAAAAGTAGGAAGGCAAGAAACACCTAGAGTAACAGGCAAATCTGGCCTTGGAATATGGAATGAAGCAGAGCAAAAGCTAATAGAGTTTTGCCAAGATAAGGCACTGGTCATAGCAAACACTCTCTTTCAACAACACAAGAGAAGACTCTATACATGGACATCACCAGATGGTCAACACCGAAATCAGATTGATTATATTCTCTGCAGCAAAAGATGGAGAAGCTCTATACAGTCAACAAAAACAAGACCAGGAGCTGACTGTGGCTTGGATCATGAACTCCTTATTGGCAAATTCAGACTTAAATTGAAAAAAGTAGGGAAAACCGCTATATCATTCAGGTATGACCTAAATCAAATCCCTTATACAGTGGAAGTGAGAAATAGATTTAAGGGCCTAGATCAGATAGATAGAGTACCTGATGAACCATGGTATGAGGTTCGTGACATTGTACAGGAGACAGGGATCAAGACCATCCCCATGGAAAAGAAATGCAAAAAAGCAAAATGGCTGTCTGGGGAAGCCTTACAAATACTTGTGAAAAGAAGAGAAGTGAAAAGCCAGGAGAAAAGGAAAGATACAAGCATCTGAATGCAGAGTTCCAAAGAATAGCAAGAAGAGATAAGAAAGCCTTTAACTGTGTGAATCACAATAAACTCTGTAAAGTTCTTCAAGAGATGGGAATACCAGACCACCTGACTTACCTCTTGAGAAACCTGTATGCAGGTCAGGAAGCAACAGTTAGAACTGGACATGGAACAACAGACTGGTTCCAAATAGGAAAAGGAGTACATCAAGGCTGTATATTGTCACCCTGCTTCTTTAACTTCTATGCAGAATACATCATGAGAAATGCTGGACTGGAAGAAGCACAAGCTGGAATCAAGATTGCTGGGAGAAATATCAATCACCACAGATATGCAGATGGCAGCACCCTTATGGCAGAAAGTCAAGAGGAACTAAAAAGCCTCTTGATGAAAGTGAAAGAGGAGAGTGAAAAAGTTGGCTTAAAGCTCAACGTTCAGAAAACTAGGATCATGGCATCTGGTTCCATTACTTCATGGGAAATAGATAGGGAAACAGTGGAAACAGTGTCAGACTGTTGTTTTCTTTTGGGGGGGTGGTCTCTGAAATCACTGCAGATGGTTGATTGAAGCCATGAAATTAAAAGATGCTTACTCCTTGGAAGGAAAGTTATGACCAACCTAGATAGCATATTCCAAACCAGAGACATTACTTTGCCAACAGATGTCTGTCTAGTCAAGGTTATGGTTTTTCCAGTGGTCATGTATGGCTGTGAGAGTTGGACTGTGAAGGCTGAGTGCCAAAGAATTGATGCTTTTGAACTGTGGTGTTGGAGAAGACTCTTGAGAGTCCCTTGGACTGCAAGGAGATCCAACCAACCATTCCTCTTTAAAGGAGATCAGTCCTGGGTGTTCCTTGGAAAGAATGATGGTAAAACTGAAACTCCAGTACTTTGGCAACCTCATGTGAAGAGATGACTCATTGGAAAAAACTCTGATGCTGGGAGGGATTGGGGGCAGGAAGAGAAGGGGATTTCAGAGGATGAGATGGCTGGATGGCACACCGACTCGATGGACATAAGTGTGAATGAACTCCAGGAGTTGCTGATGGACAGGGAGGCCTGGCATGCTGCAATTCATGGGGTCGCAAAGAGTCAGACACGACTGAGTGACTGAACTGAACTGAACCGAGATATATGAATGTTTACATATTTGTGCATATATATATACACACACACACATATATCATATCTATTTATTAATCTGCTTCATTCTAATTCCTGGATACCTTAGGTAAATAATTAGAAATACTCTTTCCCTATTTCTATTTTGTATTCTTTTTCTCCCTTTTGTCTTCCCCTCCTCTCCTGTTTTCTCTTTCAGGAAAGTTAGAAAACTTATTAAGCCAGTATAGTTTAGAAATTATAACTGAGGTTATAGCAGTTACATTTGGAACGTATCTGGAAGGTAGAACCAGCAGCATCTGATGATGGATGGAGTGTAAGTGTAGAATGAGGGAATGGGAGAAAAAAAAAAACTGTAGTTTTTGACATAAGCACATGGTGAATTGAGATGCCATTTACTGAAATAGGAAAGACTGGAGGAGAAATACATTTGAAGGGGGAGAGGGACTTAGAGTTATTTGGACTTACCAAGTTTGATTTGCCCATTAGACCTCCAAGATTGAATATTAAATACAATTGGATAGAGCCCCCAAATAGAAAATAAACTCTAAGAAGATAGCTATTTTTGTTTATTTCATTCAATACTATGGCTCAGACAGTAGAATCTGCTTGCAATGAGGGAGACCTAATCTTGATCCCTGTGTTGGGAAGGTCCCCTGAAGAAGGGTGTGGCTACCCACTCCATTATCCTTGCCTGGAGAATTCCATGTACAGACAAGCCTGGTGGGTCCATGGGGTCACAAAGAGTTGGACATAACTGAGCAACTTTCACTTTTTCACTGTATCTTCAAAGCTTGAAAGAGGTGCATAATAGATGTCCAGTAGATATTCACTGAATGAATAAGCAAACAAAAATAAATGTGAAAAATATAGCTCAGAACTTAGAAAATATGTCTCTTTTATTCCAAATGGACACCTCTCCAATCCATGTAATTTTAATATTCTATTTAATCTTTATACAGCTTCAGTTAACAACAATACTGATAAAATAGCCATTTACTTCCTGATGGAAGAGATAATAAGCAACAGGCAGATGGACCTTATGGGTCAAATCAACTATTTATATTTAAAACCTTTATTATCTTTATACTTGGTAGTTTGTCACTTTATATATATAAATATATATATATTTATATAAATATTATATATATATATTTATATAAATATTATATATATATATATATATATATATACATATTTGGCTTCCCAAAGTCAAATATGAAAGACAAAGGGAAACAAATGAAGGCTTTATAAGGGGTTAATGGGTTCTCACTTTGATTTTGACTGTAGTTATTTATCAGCCCCGGGTGTTTCAAAGTATGTGACTAGGACATAGTAGCAGAAAGTGACTTTTTACCTACTCAGATTATTTTTGGCCTTGCTCTACTGGTATAAAATGGTTTTCTGTGTATTGTATCCTGTTTAAGGATTACATGAAACTTATACTTGATTTGCAAATAATTTCTGACATGACAACAAAGATGATACATTTATTGTCCTTTTGTTCTTGTTTCCTCTGGGAATTCCTTGGCGGTCTTCTGGTTGGGACATGGTACTGTAACTGACAGAGTCCAGGTACTATCCTTGAACTGATACTATCCCTGATCAGAGAACTAAGATCCCACAAGCTGCACAGCACAGCCAAATTAAAAACAAAACAAATAGACCAAAAAAAAAAAAAATTCCTTTGGTTTTCTTTCTGGCCTCAGAATTTTAGAGAGAAGTGCGTTATTGTTTCTACAAATTGCCAAAGCAAATGTTGGAAATAATTAGATCGGCATTTATTTTAGTACACTCATTGCATTATCATTTAAAGCTAGATTAGCCATTGCAGTCTTGGCAGTGAAAAACAAGCCATTATTTTTAAATTGTAACATGAGTCGTCAGTAACAATTTACTGTAGTCAAGAAGCAACAGTTAGATTGGACATGGAACAACAGCCTGGTTCCAAATTGGGAAAGCAGTATGTCAAGGTTGTATATTGTCACCCTGCTTATTTAACTTCTATGAAGAGTACATCATGCTAAATGCTAGGCTGGATGAAGCACAAGCTGAAATCAAGATTTCTGGGAGAAATAACAATAAACTCAGATTCGCAGATGATACCATTCTTATGGCAGAAAGCAAAGTAGAGCTAAAGACTCTTGATGAAAATGAAAGAGGAGAGTGAAAAAGTTGGTTTAAAACTCAACATTCAGAAAACTAAGATCATGGCATCTGGTCCCATAACTTCATGGGAAATAGATGGGGAAACAATGGAAACAGTGATGGAGTTTGTTTTTTTGGGGGGGCCCCAAAATCACTGCAGATGGTGACTACAGCCATGAAATTAAAAGATGCTTGTTCCTTGGAAGAAAAGTTATGATCAACCTAGACAGCATATTAAAAAGCAAAGACATTACTTTGCCAACAAAGGTTCGACTAGTAAAAGCTATGGTTTTTCCGATAGTCTTGTATGGATGTGAGAGTTGGACTATAAATAAAGCTGAGCACCAAAGAATTGATGGTTTTGAACTGTGGTGTTGGAGAAGACTCTTGAGAGTCCCTTGGACTACAAGGAGATCCAACCAGTTTATCCTAAAGGAAATCAGTCCTGAATAATCATTGGAAGGACTGATGCTGAGGCTGAAATTCCCATTGTTTAGCCACCTGATGTGAAGAAGTGACTTATTGGAAAAGACCCTGAGGCTGGGAAAGATTGAAGGCCTGAGGAGAAGGGGATGAGAGACAATGCGATGGTTGGATAGCATCACTGACTCAATGGACATGAGTTTGAGTAAGCTCCAGGAGTTATTGATGGACAGAGAGACCTGGTGTGCTGCAGTCCATAGGGTTGCAAAAAGTTGGACATGACTGAGTGACTGAACTGTACCGATGAGTGGTCAGAGATGGTGACACCCAGGTATGTATGAACAAAAGTTCTCATTTAGGAAGAGAATGTGGTTATGTGCTTTTATTCAACACATGGTTTCCAGGTGCTTTATTATCCTATGAGTCTGAGATCCTAGATTTAATTTGATATTACCTTGAATTGTTATCCATAGGAACTGCTGTGATATTGAATAATTTGTAACCAGATTTATCAAAATTTGTACAGAGTCCTGCAGAATTTTGTCTAGGTACTTCTGAATGTAAACTACAGTCATGAATGAAATGTTAAGGTAATATCATGCCACTAAGATTGTATTCATTATTTGTGAGTATGCTGTAATCAATGCATCTTGAGTTGAATTCTGAGAAAAAAATTTATTTTTAAATTGCATATTTTATAAATTTTATTTTCAAATATGCAAGTTAATCTAGTAGCAATGAGCTTCTTATAAGGAAATTTATACAGCTGGTAATTCAGAATTTCAGGAATCTTCTCCATATTTATGCTACTATCCAAATGTACCGAGTATATCAAATTAATATTCAATTCACCTAGGTTTTTGATGCACTTTTCAGCCCTGTAAAGGTCTTGGTATCATAACTTTTTTATGTTTTCCTCATACATATTCCTCAGAGGTATAATGTAAAATCATTTGTTAACTACAAACCAAATAGTCTATCCTTCTAGAGGTAATTTTTCAACCTTTTTGTAGATTTAAGGTCAAACAACTCTCAAAAGGCTTGAATCCCTAAGATCATTATACTGCATTTAAAAATCAGTTAATGATATGCATATTAATTTCAGCCTTTATTTTAAACTTTTTTTCATGTGAGCCCAGGCCCTCTTAAAATGAAGGAAAGTACAATTTTATGTAAATGAATTAACATATGATGAATATGCCCAGGGGTGGGAGGGAAAAAAAACGTGAATTTTGAGACCTAAAGACATTTGTCAGATCAAGTGGGAGTTAGAAGAGGAATACTAAGAAAGAGGAAAAATTAAAAGGAGACACAAGAAGACAAGTCTGATTAGTATGACTTTTTTTTTTTTTTTTAACGAGGACCATTTCTTAAGATCTTCACTGAATTTGTTAAGTGTTACTTCTGTTTTATGTTTTGTCTTTTTGGTCCCAAAGCATATGGATTCTTAGCACACTGACCAGAGATCAAACCCTCTGCATTGGAAGGCAAAGTTTTAACCACTGGACTGCCAGAAAAGCCCCTGATTAAGTTAATCTTTGAAGATGAAGGCAAGAATCCTCTTTTTCGTAATTCTCAGCAGAACATGGATTCTAGTTTCTATAGTTCACAGAATTTTTTTTCTACTAATGAAGATCAGCCTATATATATTAGTGGAGACTGGAATAAGGCGAATATGAATTTGCTGGTTCATTCTATCTTCTTCCCCATCTTCTTTCGCTGTTACAGAGAACTAAATGGGATATGTATAACATCTCATTTTATTTATTTCATTTGCCCTCAGAGTAATTTCAAATGAAGTGTGAGATGACTAAAAATACCTAAGCTTTTTCTTGAATCATTTAAATAGAATTATAGGGAAATTTTGTATTTATAGTTTGCAAATATATATTATTTTCTCAATTACCACGCCCTTGCAATGTTTTGTGTGTTTGTGTATATCTTTTTTTATTTTAATTTTAGCCTCTAAGCTAAAGAAACAAAAATAATATTATAGTGGTGGATGAAGTTATCACCCTGCTAATATCATATGTTGGCTCAGACAGTAAAGAATCACCTGCAATGTGGGAGACCTGGGTTCAGTCCCTGTGTTGGGAAGATACCCTGGAGAGGGCATGGCAACCCACTCCAGTATTCTTGCCTTGAGAATCTCAGTGGGCAGAAGAACCTGGTGGGCTACAGTCTATGGGGTCATAAAGAGTTGGACATGACTGAGTGACTAAGTACACAGCATGCAGTATCATACGGTTGATATAAAGACGCATGCATTATTGTTTTTCAAATCTTTAGGTTAAGTTTATGAATTATGAAAAAGGAAATATTGCACCCATACACCAAAGTGGGGAATGTAGATAAACTTAGTTGATTCTTCAGTGAGGGTTAGTTTCATTGTTTGTTAAAGTTTAGGTTAAAAAAATACACATTTTACACATAGCCATTTATGAGACACTTTTGATTACTCTCACCACTTATTTAGAAAATAGAATTGACAATTGAAACATGAAAGAGGTTGCTGCTGCTGCTGCTAAGTCACTTCAGTCGTGTCCGACTCTGTGCTACCCCATAGACGGCAGCTCCCCAATCCCTGGGATTCTCCAGACAAGAACACTGGAGTGGGTTGCCATTTTCTTCTCCAATGCATGAAAGTGCAAAGTAAAAGTGAAGTCGTTCAGTCGTGCCCGACTCTAAGTGACCCCGTGGACTGCAGCCTACCAGGCTCCTCCGTCCATGGGATTTGACAGGCAAGAGTACTGGAGTGGGGTGCCATTGCCTTCTCCATGAAAGAGGTTAAGAGTTAAGTAAATTAGCTTTAAAATGATTTTGGATATGGTTACTGATTGTTTCCTATCTTGAACAATGATTAAGTTGGAGATTAAAATATCAACTTTATTTTTTAATATAAATTTAGTTATTTTAATTGGAGGTTAATTACTTTACAATATTGTATTGATTTTGCCATACATAAACATGAATCTGCTACAGGTATACACGTGTTCCCCATCCTGAACTTCCCTCCCTCCTCCCTCCCCATACCATCCCTCTATATGCGAGACAGCAAAAGAGACACAGATGTATAGAACAGTCTTTTGGACTCTGTGGGAGAGGGCGAGGGTGGGATGATTTGGGAGAATGGCATTAAAACATGTATAAAATATCAACTTTAAAATGATATTATTGCCTTGATATGTTCTAGAAGTGAGTTGGATGATTAAAAATGGGTATTTCAACTGCAAGATTTTAGAATTATGTAATTATTTACAGAGGCACTTAAGGTGATCTTTCACTATTAGGAGGAACTGCTGCCTGTTTTAATAAGAGTAAGTAATTTAACCTGCCAGAGAAACTTGATGAAAGAATTTCAGAATCTATGGCTTTCAAATCCTTCAAGGTTTATTAGTCTCTGTACCCTGACACAGAAACAAGCTGATAACTATAATGGTTACTTTTCAGTGAAGAAGGTATTTAAAAGCTGAATAGCCACCAAAAGAGCTTATACTATTTTAGGAGAATGATAATTTTTATAGGACCATACAAACATGTAATACAAATGTTGCTCATTAGTTCTAATCCTTTTAGCTAGCATTGTAATATTATAAGCTATTTTGTAGCTATTCAGCTTTTAAATACCCTCTTCACTGGAAAGCAAAGCATTATACTTATCAGCTTGTTGCTGTGTCAGGGTACAGAGACTAATAAACCTTGAAGAATTTAAAAAGCCATAGATTGAAATTCTTTCATCTACTGTGGGCAAGAATCCCTTAGAAGAAATGGAGTAGCCATCATAGTCAATAAAACAGTATGAAATGCAGTTCTTGGATGCAGTCTCAAAAATGACAGAATTATCTCTGTTTGTTTCCAAGGCAAACCTTTCAATATCACAGTAATCCATGCCTATGCCCCGACCAGTAATGCTGAAGAAGCTGAAGTTGAACGTTTCTATGAAGACCTACAAGACCGTCTAGAGCTAACACCCAAAAAAGATGTCCTTTTCATCAAAGGGGACTGAAATGCAAAAGAGATATGTCCAGAGATACCTGGAGTAACAGGCAAATTTGGTCTTGGAGTACAGAATGAAGCAGGGCAAAGGCTAATAAGGTTTTGCCAAGAGAATGCATTGGTCACAGCAAATACCCTCTTTCAACAACACAAGAGAAGACTCTACAAATGGACATCACCAGATGGTCAATATGAAATCAGGTTGATTATACTCTGAGAATAAAGATGGAGAAGCTCTATACAGTCAGCAAAAACAAGACTGGGAGCTGACTGTGGCTCAGATCATGAATTCCTTATGGCCGAATTCAGACTTAAATTGGATAAAATAGAGAAAACCACTAGACAATTCAGGAGGACCTAAATCAAATCCCTTATGAATATACAGTGGAAGTGACAAATAGATTCAAGGGGTTAGATCTGACAGAGTGCCTGAAGAACTATGGACAGAAGTTCATGGCATTGTAAGGAGGCAGTGATCAAGACCACTGATCAGAAAAAGAAATGCAAGAAGGCAAAATGGTTGTCTGAGGAGGCTTGACAAATAGCTGTGGAAAGAAGAGAAGTGAAAGGCAAAGGAAAAAGGAAGGATATACCCATTTGAATGCAGAGTTCCAAAGAATAGCAAAGAGATCAGAAAGCCTTCCTCAGTGATCAATGCAAAGAAATAGAGGAAAACAATAAAATGGGAAAGACTAGAGATCTCTTCAAGAAAATTAGAGATACAAAGGGAACATTTCATGCAAAGATGGGCTCAATAAAGGACAGAAATAGTATGGACCTAACAGAAGCAGAAGGTATTAAGAGGTGGCAAGAATACACAGAAGAACTATACAAAAAAGCTATTAATGACCCAGATAATCACGATGGTGTGATCTCTCAGCCAGAGCCAAAATCATGGAATGTGAAGTCAAGTGGGCCTTAGGAGTATCATTATGAACAAAGCTAGTAGAGGTGATGGAATTCCAGTTGACTTATTTCAAATCATAAAAGATGTTGCTGTGAAAGTGCTGCATTCAATATGCCAGTAAATTTGGAAAACTCAGCAGAGGCCACAGGACTAGAAAAGGTCCATTTTCATTCTAATCCCAAAGAAAGGCAATGCTAAAAACTCTTCAAACTACTGAACAATTGAACTCATCTCACACACTAGTATAGTAATGCTCAAAATTCTCCAAGCCAGGCTTCAACAGTACATGAACCATGAACTTCCAGATGTTCAAGCTGGTTTTAGAAAAGGCAGAGGAACCAGAGATCAAATTGTCAGCATCTTTTGGATCATTGAGAAAGCAAGAGAATTCCAGAAAAAGCATCTACTTCTTTTTTATTGACTATGCCAAAGCTTTGACTGTGTGGATCACAACAAACTGTGGAAAATTTACCTTCAAGAGATGGGAATACCAGACTATCTGACCTGCCTCCTGAGAAATCTATATACAGATCAAGAAGAAACAGTTAGAACTGGACATGGAACAACAGAATGATTCCAATTTGGTAAGGAGTATGTCAAGGCTGTATATTGTCACCCTGCTTAGTTAACTTATATGCCTTGTACATCAAGAGAAATGCTGGACTGGATAAAGCACAAGCTGCGATCAAGATTGCTCAGAGAAATATCAAATAACCTTAGATATGCAGATGACACCACCCTTATGGTAGAAAGTGAAGAAGACCTAAAGATCCTCTTGATGATAGTAAAAGAAGAAAGTGAAAAAGTTGGCTCAAGACATAACATCCAGAAAACTAAAATCATGGTCCCATCACTTTATGGCAAATAGATTGAGAAACAGTGGAAACAGTGACAGACTTTATTTTTTGGGCTCCAAAATCACTGTAGATGGTGACTGCAGCCATGAAATTAAAAGACAGTTGCTCCTTGGAAGAAAAGCTATGACCAACCTGGGCAGCATATTAAAAAGCAAAGATGTTACTTTGCCAACAAAGGTACATCTAGTCAAAGCTATGGTTTTTCCAGTAGTCATGTATGGATGTGAGAGTTGGACTATAAAGAAAGCTGAGTGGTGAAGAATTGATGCTTTTGAACTTGTGGTATTGGAGAAGACTCTTGAGATTCCCTTGGACTGCAAGGAGATCCAACCAATCAATCCCAAAGGAAATCAGTCCTGAATATTCATTGGAAGGACCGATGCTGAAGCTGAAACTTCAATAGTTTGGCCACCTGATGCGAAGAACTGACTCATTGGAAAAGGCCCTGATGCTGGGAAAGATTGAGGATGGGAGGAGAAAGGGATGGCATAGGATGAGATGGTTGGATGGCATCACCGACTCAGTGGACATGAGTTTTAGTAAACTCCGGGAGTTGCTGATGGACAGAGAAGCCTGGTGTGCTACAGTCCATGGGGTCGCAAAGAACCTGACACGACTGTGCGACTGAAGTGAACTGAACTGAACTTTTAAACTAAAATTGAAACTGAATAAGCCAGATTCAGTTCCTGTTTTTTATTGTTTCCCATAAAATCAATGCTGATTTAAATAGAATGCTAAACAAAAAACTTTTAATTTGGGGAAAGTGTATTTATCCTGTTCGAGTGCCAGTGTGAAGAAAGAATGGGGTAGGGGGCAAAGAATAGAATGTTATATTAGAAATGTTTTGCTGATTTAAAATCTAGTCATTTCATTAGCTATCTATAAATCAAGGCAATCTTTCAATAGAAATGTGAGTCACTCTTCAGCTGAGTGAAGGTCCTAATTGCAAACACAGTAGTAGGGATATAAACCCCTAGAGTTCCCAGAGGGTCTCTGTGCTTCATTTGGTGTCAGAGTTATTCCAGTGAGTTAGCCCTCAGAGCAAGTTTGCACCATGCTCCAATTTATAGCATAATTCTGTAGAAGAAAAACATCTTGAGGAGAGAGGTAGAATGTAGTGGGTATTCATTTGGCAGAGGATTAACCTCTTTATAGGTAAAAGAGTGCTAAGGGACTGAAATGTCTGACTTGCATATGAGCCCCCACCTCTTCTGACAACCTTCCCCAAACAGTACACATTGAGATTTTCAAAAAATTTTCAGACCCATTTTTCATAGCATAAACAATTAACTTGTTTACGGTAAACTCAGAGGAAAAAGTGTGGTCAGAATAGTCCAAGACCTGCTGTTCAGTTTTCCCAGAAAATGACAAATTATGGCAATAGTAGTGAAAAGTATAACATTCTTAGCACTTTGCATATGCTAGTTTATTCAACCCTCTCAATAGCTTTCAATTGAAGAGGAAACTGAAGCATAATGTAATTAATAATATGCCACTCCAATAATATACCTACTCCAATATTCTTTCCTGGAGAATTCCATGGACAGAGGAGCCTAGTGGGCTACAGTCCATGGGATCATAGAGAGTTGGACATGACTGAGAGACTAACACTTTCACTTTTAAAGCCACAAAGCAGTAAATCCAGCAATTCAAATCTAACAGACTGGTACCATGTCCTCAGCCTTTAAGCTGTTCTATTCTGTCGTGTAAGACCCTTCCTTCTTTCACCTTATCCTAGTTCCAAAATTCTAAAGTTAACTCATTGGCCTTTTCAGACTCTGCACTCTGTAATATCTTCATTGCAATGGAATATAGAAATTCACTTAAAGCTTTAAGATGGCTTCCAATGAAGATCTAACAACTCAATTATGTTTCTTTGAACACTACTCCCATGAACTGAACTGTGAAAACATTTAGAAACATTTTCAGGTCATATCTTCCTATATAATTAAAGCTCATGGAAGTATTATAAGAAAGGAATGTTTACAATTTTGTGTAATCCAGTTGTTCATATTTCATTAAAAAAGATACTACCCTCTGCTTTGTTGTAGAACACTTCATAAGCTCTGGAGAAAATGATTTTCTCAGAAACAACAGTTGAGAAACATATACTGGTTATTGTTATTGTTGTTCAGTTGCTAAGTCATGTCCAACTGTGACCTCATGGATTGAAGCAATCCAGGCTTCCCTGTCCTTCCTTATCTCCCAGAATTTGCTCAGATTTATGTCCACTGGTTTGGTAATACTATCCAACCATCTCATCTTCTGCGCCCCTCTTCTTTTGTCTTCAGTCTTTCCCAGCATCAGGGTATTTTCAAATGAGTCAGCTCTTCACATCAGGTGGCCAGAATATTAGAGCCTGGTGGCCTCTGGAAATAGATTAACGCAGAGTCACCTAAGGTATCATATGCTGAAGTCAAAGTACTTGGGAAGTGATTGATATAGAATCTCTCCTTCTTTGTCTGAGTCATACCTCATGCATTGATACTATTTTAAACATTTCCCCTTAACTATTTTATTTGCCTAGACCCCTTGCTTTAATTGGAAATATTTAAGTGCTTTCTTTTAGTCCCTGCTGTGTTTCATTCCATTTGCAAAGGGAAAGCCATTAAGAGCCAGAAAGCACTTTGCTTTAACACCATCTGCAGCTTACATCTGAGTGCTGCTGGTTGTTTTTATCTGCAACAATACCAGCTGTAGAAGGGAACCAAGGAATACAACATAAAAGGTCATTTGGCCCTGGATCCTTTCTTCCAACTATAAATGCAGAACACAAGTGAACTTGAATAGAACAACAATTTGCAGTTTTTATTTTACTATAGTTTATCACTCCAAATTATCTAAAGTGGGGAGCTCCTGTGAATGGTTTTTTTTTTTTTTTTTTCCTTTGCCTGGAAAATTTTATCTTCCAAAAGCAAGTTTTAAGAATAGCAATTTGTTGTTGCATTGGAAGTCTAAATGTTACTGTACAGTGACTGAAATCATAGCATTTGGTATGTGGAAATAAACAAAGCTCACCCAAATGAGAACAAACAAAGGTTATTTATTCAGAGCTTGCTATGGCAAAGGATTCAGTTACCATTAATTGTTTCAGCAAGGACTCAAAGTTAGGCAGAGTAGAAAAGTTTTATAGTAAAAAAAGTGACTTCAGGTAGGCTCTGATTAGAGGTTGTTGGCATGGCAAAGGAGCGGTGGAGCTAACTAGAAGTGAGATATGCTATGTAATTGGGTTGGAGAGCACATTTTACTTTCTCTGGTTGATCCTAAGTTGGACAAATGTAGAAGTGGAAAAAATAGGGAGGCTAGAAGTCAGTGACCTAGCCCTGACCATTCTGAGATGATTGCTACAGAGGTTGTAGGTCCAAGTTCTATTAGCATAAGTTTATGGTCTAGCGATTTTCCATTCTGTTCAGTATCTCAATCACAAAAACCTTGATTAGCATATTGATTCTGTTTCTTGTAAACTGTATTATCTTGGGCAAGATATTGCTCTCCAAACTTTAGTTTCATCCACATTTGAAATTAAAAAGGTATTACTCACCTTATAGGGTTATTATGAGGGAAAAAGGAAATTTCAAAAAAATCTCTATATGCTTCGAGCAGTAATCATTTAGTACATAAAAGATCGCATTGCTGGTACCATACTAAATGTCCTTTTTAAAGTTCATTTTGAGTAATGTCAGTAAGATCATTTTCCTTTTCAAGTTATTGCACTTGAAAGCAGGAGGTTGTTTTCTCTAAAGTATTAACAAAATTGTGGATATTGATAATGTAGCCTTGAACATCCTTTCCTTCCCAACCTTTTCATATTCTTCTCTGAACCTCTCAGAAATGAAACCACCTCTCCTTTCTTTGAGGAATTTCAGTGAAACTTCTACATCTTCCTAGTTCAATTTTAGTTGTTTGGCTTACATTCAACTCATTAAGCTTTTCACAGAGAATCTCATAATGTAAAGAACTCTGTTTTATTAATGTATTATGTATATTAATTAAATAATTTATTTATTAATAAGCTATAGTTTATTCTTCTGTGACTTTACTAATGCCTGATTATGAAAGTTATAAAATAAATAATGTTAAGTTATACTGATATTATACTATAAATAGTTTTCCTTGCCATGGAAACCATGTGCCCATGTACTATGATTATATTGATTTATTTGATTTATTTATGGTTCAAATACTTTTACTCAATGTATAATGAATCAAATGTCAAGTTAAATTAATTTTTCTTTTTACATTCCCCTAATATTAATAGAGTTTAGCATATTCTCATTTTTTTCAAACTCTCAATTATACTGATTTGTCTATAAAGTATTATTTTCCCATTCAAAACTCATCTTCCTGAATCCTCTATCCTGTGCCAATTCTGGGCTTGGAAGTGTAAGACTAGTTGTTACCTTTGGATAACTCTCTTCTCATTGTTCTTTGAGAAGAGCTTTTGCTGCTTTTCTGTTATACCTTCTTCCTTGGCTTGTATCCAAGAATATAAGAAAAGTTTTACAGGAATAGCTTTCAGTTTTTCACCACTGAGTATGATGTTAGCTCTGAATTTGCCATACATGGCCTTTATTATGTTAAGGTATATTCCTTCTGTACCAATTTTATTGAGAGGTGTTTTTGTTGTCACTGTTTTCTTTTCCTCATAAACAGCTGTTGAATCTTGTAAAATATTTTTTGTGCATCAGTCACAAATGCTTTTATCTTTTATTGTGATAATGTACTGTATTCATGGTTTGTGAATATTAAACCATCCTTACCTCTCTAGAATAAATCCCACTTGATCACAGTGTGTGATCACTTCAAGGTACTGTTGTATTTGGCTTACTAATTTTTGCTGAGTATATTTGCATATGTGTTCATACACAAATATGAACTATTTATATTCATAAATGGGACTGAGGTATGATTTTCTTTCTGGGTAATGTCCTTATCTGGTTTTGGTATCAGGGTAATGCTGGCCTCATAAAATGAGTTTGGAAGAGTTCCTTGCTATTTTATCCTTTACAATAGTTTGAAGAAGATATGTGTTAAATCTTTGAATTTTTGTTAGAATTCACTAGTAAAGTCATCTGGTCCTAGATTTTTAGTTTGGGGGAGGTTTTGATTACTGTTTCAATATCTTTACTGGTGATTGACCTATTCAGATTTTTTATTCCTTCATGATTCAGTTCTGGAAAGTTTCATGTTACTAAGAATTTATCCATTTCTTTTCACTTGTCCAAATTCTTGGCATATAGTTGTTCATAATATTCTCTTATAATCCTTTATATTTCTGTGGTATTTGTTGCTGTTTCTCCCCTTTTGTTTCCTATTTTATCAGAGCCCTCTCTCCTTTTTAGAGTGAATCTAGCTAAAGGCTTGAAAGGATGCCCATTCTCCCCACTCTTATTTAACGTACTAAGAAAACTCAGCCAGAGCAACAAGAAAAGAAAAAGAAATAAAAGGTGTTTCAATTGGAAAAAAAGAATTAAAATTTTACTATTTGTGGATAGCATAATATTATACATAGAAAACCCTAATGATGCCATCAAAAGACTATTAGAAATAATAAACAAATATAATGACGTTTCAGGATGCAAAATAAATATACAAAAATCTATTGCATTTCTGCTACTACTGCTGCTAAGTCGCTTCAGTCGTGTCCGACTCTGTACGACCCCATAGACGGCAGCCCAGCAGGCTCGCCCATCCCTGGGATTCTCCAGGCAAGAACACTGGAGTGGGTTGCCATTTCCTTCTCCAATGCATGAAAGTGAAAAGTGAAAGTGAAGTCGCTCAGTCGTGTCCAACTCTTAGCGACCCCATGGACGGCAGCCCACCAGGCATCTGCATCCATGGGACTTTCCAGGCAGAGTACTGGAGTGGGGTGCCATCACCTTCTCTGTTCTAGCAAAAAGAAAAATTAAAACTACCCAATTATAATCATAATAAAGAATAAAATACCTAGTAATAAATAGCATAATATTATACATAGAAAACCCTAATGATGCCATCAAAAGACTATTAGAAATAATAAACAAATATAATGACGTTTCAGGATGCAAAATAAATATACAAAAATCTATTGCATTTCTGCTACTACTGCTGCTAAGTCGCTTCAGTCGTGTCCGACTCTGTACGACCCCATAGACGGCAGCCCAGCAGGCTCGCACATCCCTGGGATTCTCCAGGCAAGAACACTGGAGTGGGTTGCCATTTCCTTCTCCAATGCATGAAAGTGAAAAGTGAAAGTGAAGTCGCTCAGTCGTGTCCAACTCTTAGCGACCCCATGGACGGCAGCCCACCAGGCATCTGCATCCATGGGACTTTCCAGGCAAGAGTACTGGAGTGGGGTGCCATCACCTTCTCTGTTCTAGCAAAAAGAAAAATTAAAACTACCCAATTATAATCATAATAAAGAATAAAATACCTAGTAATAAATTCAACCAAGGAAATAAAAAACCTATACACTGAAAACTCTAAGACATTGTTGAAATAAATCAAAGATGGCACAAAGAAATAGAAATATATTCCATGTTCACGAATTGGAAGAATTAACATTATTAAAATGTGCATATTACCTAAAGCAGTCTTTAGATTCAGTGTGCTGCTGCTGCTAAGTCACTTCAGTCATGTCCGACTCTGTGCGACCCCACAGATGGCAGCCCACCAGGCTCGCCCATCCCTGGGATTCTCTAGGCAGGAACACTGGAGTAGGTTGCCATTTCCTTCTCCAATGCAGGAAAGTGAAAAGTGAAAGTGAAGTTGCTCAGTCAGTGTACTCCCTATCAAAATCTGAATAGTATTTATCATAGAAATAGAACAAAAAATCCTAAAATTAGTATGGAACTAAATAAGACTCCATGAAGCCAAATTAATCCTGAGAAAAAAGGAATAAAGCTGGAGGTATCATACTCCCTGGTTTCATATTATTACAAGCAGCATGTATTGGCAGAAAAACAGGTATATAGATCAATGGAACAGATTGGAGAGCCCACAGATAAATCCACACATATATGGACAATTATGTGACAGAGGAGCAAAGAACATATACTAAAGAAAAGGATAATCTTTTCAATAAACAGTATTGGGAAAACTGGACAGCCACATGTCAAAGAATGAAAGTAGACTACAATATCACAGAAATGTACACAAAAATCACCTCAAATAGTTAAAGACTTGAATGTAAGAGCTGAAACCATAAACTCCTAGAAGAAAATATAGGTTGTACACTCTCGGATATTGGTCTTAATAACGTCTGTCTAGATATGTCTTCTCAGACAGGGGAAACAAAAGCAAAGATAAATAAATGGTACTACATCAATCCAAAAATTTTTTCATAGCAAAGGAAACTATCAGAAAAAATTTTTCAAAAAGCCTACCAAATGGAGGAAGATCTTTGCAAATCATATATCCAATAATGTATGATATTCCTAATATATAAGTAACTTATACAACTTAAAAAATGACAAAACAGCCCATTTTAAAAATGGACAGAGATCTGAATTCACATTTTTCTAAAGAAGACATACAGATGACCAATAGGCACATGAAAAAAAAAGTTCAACATTTTTTATTAAAGCCAGAATGATATATCACCTCATGCCCCTTAGAATGGCTCTTATCAAAAAGGCAAGAAATAACAAGTGTTAGCAAGTTTATGGAGAGAAAAAAAGTCTCATACACTGTTGATGGGAATGTAAAACTTAGTGTAGCCACTAAAGAAAACAGTATGGAGATTCCTCAAAAATAAATAAATAAATAAATAAATAAATAAATAAATAAGGAGAATAGAACTACCATATAATCCAAATGTTACTTTCAGGATATTTATCCAAAAAATATAAAAACTTTTTAAAAAGGTTTATGCAGTCCTATATTCATTGTAGCATTATTTATTTATAATAGCCAAGATATGGAAACAATCTTAAGTGCCTGTCAACTGACAAATGGATGAAGAAAATGTGGTGTATGTATACAATGGAATACTATTCTGTTACAAAACATGAAATTTCGCCATTTTCAACAACATGGATTTGTTGTTGTTGTTGTTCAGTTGCTAAGTTGTGTCCAATTCTTTTGTGACCCCATGAACTCTAGCCTGTCAGGTTTCTTTGTCTATGGGATTTCCCAGGCAAGAAACTAGAGCGGGTTGCCATTTCCTTCGACAGGGTATTTTCCTGACCTAGGAATTGAACCCATGTCCCTTGCATTGGCAGGTGGATTCTTTACCACTGAGCCACCTGGGAATGCCATAACAACACGGATAGACCTTGAAAATATTCTAAGTGAAATAAGTCATGTGGAGAAAATAAATACCATATTATTTCACTCATAAGTAGAATATAAAAACAAATGAGCAAACCAAACGAAACAGAAAACAAACACACGCATACAAAAATCAGAGTAATGGTTACCAGAGGGGGAGTGGGTGGGTAGGACAAAATCGATAAAGGGGATCAATTTTATAGTGGTGGGCAGAAACTAAATCTTTGGTGGTGAGCACACTGTGATGTATACAGAAATTGAAATATAACATTATACAGTGAAACTTGTATGTTATAAATCAATGAAAAGAATATTTTATAAAATAACAAAACCAAAATAGTACAAAACCATACCTTGCATGTTAAAATATTTTAATCTTCTCATTGCACTTGATTGTGATTTTTAATAAATATGAGGATGAGTTGAAACTTTCAGATGACAATTTAATTCAAGCATATATCTTTTATTTTATTTTTTTAATTAATTTTTATTTTTTTAGTTTGTTTTGCTTTACAATACTGTATTTGTTTTGCTACCCATCGACATGGATCAGCCACGAGTGTACGTGAACTCCCAATCCCGACCCCCACCTCCCCCCTCCCGCCCCACACCCTCTCTCTGGATTATCCCCGTGCATCAGTCCCAAGCATCCTGCATCCTGCATCAAACCTGGACTGGCGATTCGTTTCACTTATGATATCACACATGTTACACTGCCACTCTGCCAACCCATCCCACCCTCTCCCTCTCCCACAGAGTCCAAAAGGCCGTTCTATACATCTGTGTCTCTTTTGCTGTCTTGCGTACAGGTTTATCATTACCATCATTCTAAATTCCATATATATGTGTAAGTATACTGTATTGGTGTTTTTCTTTCTGGCTTACTTCACTCTGTATAATCGGCTCCAGCGTCATCCACCTCATTAGAACTGATTCAAATGTATTCTTTTTAATAGCTGAGTAATACTCCATTGTGTATATGTACCACAGCTTTCTTATCCATTCATCTGCTGATGGACATCTAGGTTGCTTCCATGTCCTGGCTATTATAAACAGTGCCGCAATGAACATTGGGGTACACGTGTCTCTTTCAATTCTGGTTTCCTTGGTGTGTATGCCCAGCAGTGGGATCGCTGGATCATAAGGCAGTTCTATTTGCAATTTTTTAAGGAATCTCCACACTGTTCTCCATAGTGGCTGTACTAATTTGCATTCCCACCAACAGTGTAAGAGGGTTCCCTTTTCTCCACACCCTCTCCAGCATTTATTGCTTGTTGACTTTTGGATCGCAGCCATTTTGACTGGTGTGAAATGGTACCTCATTGTGGTTTTGATTTGCATTTCTCTGATAATGAGTGATGTTGAGCATCTTTTCATGTGTTTGTTAGCCATTTGTATGTCTTCTTTGGAG
The DNA here is from genome assembly GCA_006408695.1 of Aepyceros melampus. NCBI lineage: Eukaryota > Metazoa > Chordata > Mammalia > Artiodactyla > Bovidae > Aepyceros > Aepyceros melampus. The sequence continues at coordinate 441,951 of SJXQ01012979.1, read as the reverse complement.
AAATGTCTATTTAGTTATTTGGCCCATTTTTTGATTGGGTCATTTTCATATTACCTTTTATTATCAGATATTTCTAATGAGAAGTTTTATGGCAATTGATTCTTATTTTTTCCCCTCTCACTATCCCCTACCCTAGGAAACATGTAGGCTTTCCTCTTTATAACATAGATGCTTTTTCTCCATTTCATTTTTCATATACACTTCCAGAGTCCTTTCAAACTGAAGATGTGTTTCCTTCTACAGTTTTAAGGGGCTTTTTCTATTATTTCTTTTATTGTTCCATTTCTGTCTACTTTCACATTTTTTTTTCTTCATGAAACTATTATCAGTCACTTTTTAAAATTTTTTTGATCAATCAGTAGACTTGGGTGTTGCAGATATTTTATGGAAAATGCCAGGTAGTGAATACTTCAGGCTTTGTTAGTGAAGTGGGAACTTGGAGAATATTGTGTGGTATTTACACAATAAGAGGGAAACTCTGGCTCTGCCTGCCCTGTTTATCTGTGACAGATCCCACTAAATGGTAGGCATGTTTTGCACCCAGTTGCTAAATACTGGAGACACTGGAAGATAAAGAAAAAAGAGCCAGTATTCAGAGAGGGAGACATAGGGTGGATGAGGTAAGTGAGGGTGGAACAGGAAGCCACCTGGGTCAGTTTCATTCACTGCCTCAGTGATAATTAATCTTTCTGTTCCTCAGGAAAGCCAAGCTCTCTCAAGTTGGGAAGTTGCCTGGAGATGAGGAAATTTGCTGCTTCTCTGTGTCCCCAAATAGATTTAAGGGACTAGATTGGATAGAATTCCTGAAGAATTATAGATGGAGTTTCGTGACATTATACAGGAGGTAGTGATCAAGACAATCCCCAAGAAAAAGAAATGCAGAAGGCAAAATGGCTGTCTGAGGAGGACTTAAAAATAGCTGAGAAAAGAAGAGAAGCAAAAGGTAAAGGAGAAAAGGAAAGATATACCCATTTGAATGCAGAGTTCCAAAGAATAGCAAGGAGAGATAAAAAAGCCTTCCTCAGTGATCAATGAAAAGAAATAGAGGAAAACAATAGAATGGGAAAGACTAGAGATCTCTTCAAGAAAAATAGAGATACTGAGATCTTTGCATTTTTTCATGCAAAGAGGAGCACAAAAAAGGGAAGAATGGTATGGACCTAACAGATGCAGAAGATATTAAGAAGAGGGGGCAAAAATACACAGAAGAAATGTACAAAAAAAAGATCTTCATGACCCAAATAACCATGATGGTGTGATCATTCACCTTGAGCCAGACATCCTGGAATATGAAGTCAAATGGACCTTAGGAAGCAAAAGCTAGTGGAAGTGATGCAATTCCAGCCAGTCTATTTCAAATCCTGAAAGATGATGCTGTGAAAGTGCTGCACTCAATATGCCAGCAAATTTGGAAAACTCAGCAGTGGCCACAGGACTGGAAAAGGGCAGTTTTCATTCCAATCTCAAAGAAAGGCAATGCTAAAAACTTTTCAAACTATTGCACAATTGCCCTCATCTCGTATGCTAGTAAAGTGATGCTTAAAATTCTCCAAGCCAGGCTTCAACAGTACATGAACCATGAACTTCCAGATATTCAAACTGGATTTAGAAAAGGCAGAGGAACCAGAGATCAAATTGCCAACATCTGTTGGATCATAAAGAACGCAAGAGAGTTCCAGGAAAGCATCTACTTCTGCTCTATTGACTATGCCAAAGTTTTGACTGTGTGGATCACAACAAACTGTGGAAAATTACCTTCAAGAGATGGGAATACCAGATCACCTGACCTGCCTCCTGAGAAATCTGTATGCAGGTCAAGAAGCAACAGTTAGAAGTGGACATGAAACAACAGACTGGATCCAAGTTTGGTAAGGAGTATGTCAAGGCTGTATATTGTCACCCTGCTTATTTAACTTCTATGCTGCTGCTGCTGCTGCTAGATGAAACAAGGTGGAATCAAGATTGCCAGCAGAAATAACAGTAACCTCAGCTATGCAGATGACACCACCCTTATGGCAGAAAGTGAAGAAGAACTAAAGAGCCTCTTGATGAAAGTGAAAGAGGAGAGCGAAAAAGTTGTTTCAAAACTCAACATTCAGAAAACTAAGATTATGGCATCTGGTCCCATCACTTCATGATAAATAAATGGGGAAACAATGGAAACAGTGAGAACTTTTTTGGAGGGTTCCAAAATCACTGCAGATGGTAACTACAGCCATGAAATTAAAAGACTCTTACTGCTTGGAAGAAAAGTTATGACCAACCTACACTGTATACTAAAAAGCAAAGACATTACTTTGCCAACAAAGGTCCATCTAGTCAAAGCTATGGTTTTTCCAGGAGTGACATATGGATCTGAGAGTTGGACTATAAAGAAAGCTGAACGGCGAAGAATTAATGCTTTTGAACTGTGATGTTGGAGAAGACTCTTGAGAGTCCCTTGGACTGCAAGGAGAGCCAACCAGTCCATCCTAAAGAAATCAGTCCTGAGTGTTCATTGGAAGGACTGATGCTGAAGCTGAAACTCCAATACTTTGGCCACCTGATGTGAAGAACTGGCTCCCTGGAAAAGACCCAGATGCTGGAAAAGATTGAAGGTGGGAGGAGAAGGGGACAAGAGAGGATGCAATGGTCGGATTGCATCACTGATTCAATGGACATGAGTTTGAGTAGCTCCGAGAGTTGGTGATGGACAGGGAAGCCTGGTGTGCTGCAGTTCATGGGGTTGCAAAGAGTGGGACACAACTAAGCAACTGAACTGAACTGTGTTCCCAACTGAAATTCCACCATTTGGTGCTTGGTAATTGCCAACTGCAGTGTTCCCTACATGCTTGAGCATCATTGTTGCTAGTCCAGAACTGGAGATGGAGCAGGAATAGGACCAGAGCAAGATGCCCTGGCTTGGTTTCTGGAACTCACAGTGGTCACATCCTTGAACAGTGTCCAAAGGCAACAGAAAATGGCAATAGGCAATAGTCTGCCACCTCTTCCACCAAACCTTCATTTTCTTCTTCCTATATACCATTTTTTGTCATGTTCTGAAAAGATTTCTTCTGTATATTCATTTGTGCTTTATTTTGCTTTCTATTTCCAACTGCAATTATGTTTCCAAGATTACTTTCTGTAACTGTTTTTTTTTTTTTTTGATGCCATCTTATTTGGGATTTATGAATCATCTATCTTTACAAATCCTCTAGGAATAATAGCTTCTGTGTGTCTGGGCTTGTCAGATTAACAAAAAAGTAAAAATAAATAGATGAATAAAATTTTGTTAAAATGCAGAACTTCCAGTATTGCATGGGACATACTTATAATAAATAAATTTCTTATTTAAAATTAAATTTAACTGAAGAGTTTATTTTGTTTGGTAACCCTCTCTCTAACCATGAGATATTTCAGTTCCCTTTTCAATTTACTTTATACCTTCAAGAAATTTATTGAAATGTCTTATTCATGGAAAGCTCCCTTCAGATTGCCTTTATTTTTGCCAGCTTATGATTTATTTTTATCCCTTATTACCCTATAAATGAGATTCAGGGAAAGAGAAAAGTAAATGTTCTTGTGTAGACTTTAATGTTGAAATGTAAATGCTTTCAAACAACCTCCCAAAATACTAAGTAGGACTACTCACACTGCAAAAATTTTAAATGTTTAAAATTTTCATGTTTTAATAATCCCTTTGTGATTTTGACACTATTATATCCCCGAAGTCTAAATCATCTATTTATTTAAAAGAATATAATTCCTTTTGGTTTAGTCTTTCTCATTTTTATCTTCAGAATAGAAGATATGGCTTTTGTCATAATAATGATACCTCGGGGACTGAAATCAAGTGGTCTAGGACTTAGATATATTCTTAACTAAACATAAGTAGTTCTTACAGAAAACATCAGCTGGGACATTTCTCAACACAATCAACTCAATGATTGTCTCATCAAAAATTAATGAATTTTCTAGAAATATGCAGTATTTTATTCTAAGATATAAAATTATATTTTTTTCTGAAATTTAGATATCTCATTATTAATAGTAAGAAGAAAGCTGTTCCCTTCCATAAAAAGTGTATTAAAATATAGTCATCTTATATGTATATATGCACACTTAAACCACATATAAAAATATTTTTATCCTACTAGAACCACATTTTCTTGGTGATACCAAATGGTATCTCAAGTTTGAATTTGCATTTTCAGGTTGAAAAGAAAAAAAAAATATTGTGGCATTTAAAAATTTTCCTAGCACTCACAACCAGACTATGTCATTCTATTAATAATTGATATAAGTAACTTCAGAGAGTATTAATATCAGAGAAATTTACCCTGAGACCAAGATGAATGAGACAAAGCAAGACCATTTCATTATTTTTGTAAAAGTGCCACCAAGACACAAAGCAACTGTGCTACTCAGAAAATGCCAGATGCCCTCTCTCTTGGCCAAAATGAATAATTGTTGTTTATTTACCAATGATACTTTTATCCTCTTTCTAATCTTTTCTTCCTATAGATAAGATTTGTTATTTAACTCCGCATAGAATTACCCCTGCTTTCTGATAGCAATGAATATAGAGATAACATCTTCTGTATACCCTCTCCAAATCACCAATCAAAGCCTAAACTGTATAATAAGTATTGTAATACTTTTTTTTACTGAGACTTCATGGTCCCCCACATGTATGTTCTCTCACTGCAATGAGTAATAAACCAATTTGCATAACAGCATGTATTTCTGTACATCTTTGTCTAAAGAATATTGACAATTATTATTTGAAATATTTTTATTTTTATTTTTTTAATTAATTTTTATTTTTTTAGTTTGTTTTGCTTTACAATACTGTATTTGTTTTGCTACCCATCGACATGGATCAGCCACGAGTGTACGTGAACTCCCAATCCCGACCCCCACCTCCCCCCTCCCGCCCCACACCCTCTCTCTGGATTATCCCAGTGCATCAGTCCAAAGCATCCTGCATCAAACCTGGACTGGTGATTAATTTCACTTATGATATCACACATGTTACACTGCCACTCTGCCAACCCATCCCACCCTCTCCCTCTCCCACAGAGTCCAAAAGGCCGTTCTATACATCTGTGTCTCTTTTGCTGTCTTGTGTACAGGTTTATCATTACCATCATTCTAAATTCCATATATATTATTTGAAATATTTTTAAAACATTATATTCTGATGTAAACAACAATATTCAAATGAAATTATGGCATCCTGAATCACCTATCATTTTTGTAAACAATTAAATGCAATAGGAATCCCATAAGAATAACAGCTGATCTTTCAATAGAAACTCTTCAGACCAGATGGGAATGGCAAGACATACTTAAAGTGAAGAAAGAGAAAAACTGACAACCCAGATTACTGTACTCAGCAAGGATCTCATTCAAATATGAAGGAGAAATCAAAAGCTTTACAGACAAGCAAAAGCTGAGAGAATTCAGCACCACCAAACCAGCTCTCCAACAAATGATAAAGGATCTTCTCTAGACAGGAAACACAAAAAAGGAGTATAAACTTGAACCCAAAACATTAAAGTAAATGGCAATGGGATCATACTTATCAATAATTGCCTTAAACATAAATGGGTTGAATGCCCCAACCAAAAGACAAAGACTGGCTGAATGGATACAAAAACAAGATTCCTTTATATGTTGTCTACAAGAGACCCACCTCAAAATGAGGGACAATGCAGACTGAAAGTGAGGGGATGGAAAAAGTTATTCCATGCAAATAGAGACCAAAAGAAAGCAGGAGTAGCAATACTCATATAAGATAAAGTAGACTTTAAAACAAAGGCTGTGAAAAGAGACAAAGAAGGACACTACATAATGATCAAAGGATGAATCCAAGAAGAAGATATAACAATTATAAATATATATGCACCCAGCAGAGGAGCACTGCAATATGTAAGACAAATGCTAACAAGTATGAAAGGGGAAATTAACAATAACACAGTAATAGTGGGAGACTTTAATACCCCGTCACACCTATGGATAGATCAACTAAACAGAAAATTAACAAGGAAACACAAACTTTAAATGATACAAGACCTAATTGATATCTATAGGACATTTCATCACAAAACAATAATTTCACATTTTTCTCAAGTGCACACAGAACCTTCTCCAGGTTAGATCACATCCTGAGCCATAAATCTAGCCATGGTAAATTCAAAAAAATTGAAATCATGACAAGCATCTTTTCTGACCACAATGCAGTAAGATTAGATCTCAGTTACAGGAGAAAAACTATTAAAAATTCCAACATATGGAGGCTGAACAACATGCTGCTGAATAACCAACAAATCACAGAAGAAATCAAAAAAGAAATCAAAATATGCATAGAAATGAATGAAAATGAAAACACAACATCCCAAAACCTGTGGGACACTGTAAAAGCAGTGCTAAAGGGAATGTTCATAGCTATACAGGCATACCTCAAGAAACAAGAAAAAAAGTCAAATAAATAACCTAACTCTACACCTAAAGCAACTAGAAAAGAAAGAAATGAAGAACCCCAGGGTTAGTAAAAGGAAAGAAATCTTAAAAATTAGGGCAGAAATAAATGCAAAAGAAACAAAAGGGACCATATAAAAAAAATCAACAAAGCCAAAAGCTGGTTCTCTGAGAGGATAAATAAAATTGACAAACCATTAGCCAGACTCATCAAGAAACAAATGGAGAAAAATCAAATCAATAAAATTAGAAATGAAAATGGAGAGATCACAAAAGACAACACAGAAATACAAAGGATCATACGAGACTACTATCAGTAATTATATGCCAATAAAATGGACAATTTGGAAGAAATGGGCAAATTCTTAGACAAGTATAACTTTCCAAAAGTGAACCAGGAAGAAACAGAAAATCTTATCAGACACATCACAAGCACGGAAACTGAAACTGTAATCAGAAATCTTCCAGCAAACAAAAGCCCAGGTCCAGATGGCTTCACAGCTGAATTCTACCAGAAATGTAGAGAAGAGCTAACACCTATCCTACTCAAAATCTTCCAGAAAATTGCAGAGGAAGGTAAACTTCCAAACTCTTTCTATGAGGGCACCATCACCCTAATACCAAAACCTCACAAAGATGCCACACACACACACAAAAAAGGCCAATATCACTGATGAACATACATACAAAAATCTTTAACAAAATTCTAGCGATCAGAATCCAACAACACATTAAAAAGATCATACATCATAACCAAGTGGGCTTTATCCAAGGCATGCAAGGATTCTTCAGTATCCACAAATCAATGAATGTAATTCACCACATTAACAAATTGAAAAATAAAAGCCATATGATTATCTCAATAGATGCAGGGAAAGCATTTTACAAAATTCAACATCCATTTATGATAAAAACCCTCCAGAAAGCAGGAATAGAAGGAACATACCTCAACATAATAAAAAATATGTATGACACACCCATAGCAAACATTATCCTTCAGTTCAGTTGCTCAGTCGTGTCCAACTCTTTGCGACCCCATGAATCGCAGCACGCCAGGCCTCCCAGTCCATCACCAACTCCCGGAGTTCACCCAGACCCACGCACATGGAGTCAGTGACACCATTCAGCCATCTCATCCTCGGTCGTCCCCTTCTCCTCCTGCCCCCAATCCCTCACAGCATCAGGGTCTTTTCCAATGAGTCAAGTCTTTGCATGAGGTGGCCAAAGTACTGGAGTTTCAGCTTCAGCATCATTCCTTCCAAAGAAATGCCAGGGCCGATCTCCTTCAGAATGGACTGGCTGGATCTCCTTGCAGTCCAAGGGACTCTCAAGAGTCTTCTCCAACACCACAGTTCAAATGCACCAATTCTTCGGTGCTCAGCTTTCTTTATACTCCAACTCTCACATCCATACATGACTACTGGAAAAACCATAGCCTTGACTAGATGGACCTGAGTCGGCAAAGCAATGTCTCTGCTTTTGAATATGCTATCTAGATTGGTCATAACTTTTCTTCCAAGGAGTAAGCGTCTTTTAATTTCATGGCTGCAGTCACCATCTGCAGTGATTTTGGAGCCCAGAAAAATAAAGTCTGACACTGTTTCCACAGTTTTCCCATATATTTCCCATGAAGTGGTGGGACCAGATGCCATGATCTTCGTTTTCTGAATGTTGAGCTTAAGCCAACTTTTTCACTCTCCTTTTTCACTTTCATCAAGAGGCTCTTTAGTTTCTCTTCACTTTCTGCCATAAGGGTGGTGTCACCTGCATATCTGCGGTGATTGATATTTCTCCCACTAATCTTGATTCCAGCTTTTGTTTCTTGCAGCCCAGCATTTCTCATGATGTATTCTGCATAGAAGTTAAATAAGCAGGGTGACAATATACAGCCTTGATGTACTCCTTTTCCTGTTTGGAACCAGTCTGTTGTTCCATGTCCAGTTCTAACTGTTGCTTCCTGACCTAAAAATTGAAAGCATTTCCCCTAAAGTCAGGAATAAGACAAGGGTGCCCACACTTACAACTACTATTCAACATAGTTTTGGAAGTTATGGCCACAGCAATCAGAGCAGAAAAAGAAATAAAAGGAATCCAAATTGGAAAAGAAGAAGTAAAACTGTCACTGTTTGCAGATGACATGATCCTCTACATGCTGCTGCTGCTCCTGCTAAGTCGCTTCAGTCATGTCCGACCCCATAGACGGTGGCCCACCAGGCTCCCCTGTCCCTGGGATTCTCCAGGCAAGAACACGAGTGGGTTGCCATTTCCTTCTCCAATGCATGAAAGTGAGAAATGAAAGTGAAGTCGCTCAGTCATGTCCGACTCTTAGCAACCCCATGGACTGCAGCCTACCAGGCTCCTCCATCCATGGAATTTTTCAGCAAGAGTACTGGAGTGGGGTGCCATTGCCTTCTCTGGATCCTCTATAGAGATAACCCTAAAGGCTCCACCAGAAAATTACTAGAGCTAATCAATGAATATAGTAAAGTTGCAGGATATAACATCAACACACAGAAATCCCGTGCATTCCTATACACTAATAATGAGAAAATCAAAAGAGAAATTAAGGAAACAATTCCATTCACCATTGCAATGAAAAGAATAAAATACTTAGGACTATATCTACCTAAAGAAACAAAAGACCTATATATAGAAAACTATAAAATATTGGTGAAAGAAATCAAAGAGGACACAAATAGTGGAGAAATATACTGTGTTCATGGATCAGAAGAATAAGTATAGTGAAAATAGGTATACTACCCAAAGCAATCTATATATTCAGTGCAATCTCTATCAAGCTACCAATGGTATTTTTCACAGAGCTAGAACAAATAACTTCACAATTTGTATGGAATACAAAAAACCTCAAATAGCCAAAGCAATCTTGAGAAAGAAGAATGGAACTGGAGGAATCAACGTGCCTGACTTCAGACTATACTACAAAGCCAAAGTCATCAAGACAATATGGTACTCACACAAAGACAGAAATATAGATCAATGGAACAAAATAGAAAGCCTAGAGTTAAATCCACACACCTATGGAACCTTATCTTTGACAAAGGAGGCAAGAATATACAATGCAGAAAAGACAATCTCTTTAACAAGTGTTGCTGAGAAAACTGGTCAACCACATGTAAAAGAATGAAACTAACTTCCTAACACCCTACACAAAAATAAGCTGAAAATGGTTTAAGATCTAAACGTAAGACCAGAAACTATAAAACTCCTAGAGCAGAACATAGGCAAAACACTCTCCGACATAAATCACAGCAGGATCCTGTATAATCCACCTCCCTGAATATTGGAAATAAAATAAAAAATAAGCAAATGGGACCTAATTAAAATTAAAAGCTTCTGCACAACAAAGAAATCTATAAACAAGTTGAAAGGCAGCCTTCAGAATGAGAGAAAATAATAGCAAATGAAGCAACTGACAAAGAATTAATCTCAACTCCTGCAGCTCGGTTCCAGAAAAATAAACAACCCAATCAAAAAATGGCCAAAGAACTAACAGATATTTCTCCAAAGAAGACATACAGATGGCTAACAAACACATGAAAAGATGCTCAACATCACTCATTATCAGAGAAATGCAAATCAAAACCACAATGAAGTACTGTTTCATGCCATTCAGAATGGCTGCTATCCAAAAGTCTACAAGCAATAAATGCTGGAGAAGGTACATGGTTGATGGGAATGCAAACTAGTACAGCCACTGTGGAGAGCAGTGTGGAGATTCCTTAAAAAACTGGAAATAGAACTGCCTTATGACCCAGCAATCCCACTGCTGGGCATACACACTGAGGAAACCAGAACTGAAAGAGACACATGTACCCCAATGTTCATCACAGCACTGTTTATAATAGCCAGGACACGGAAGCAACCTAGATGTCCATCAGCAGACGAATGGATAAGAAAGCTGTGGTACATATACACAATGGAGTATTATTCAGCCATTAAAAAGAATACATTTGAATCAGTTCTAATGAGGTGGATGAAACTGGAGCCGATTATAGAGAGTAAAATAAGCCAGAAAGAAAAACACCAATACAGTATCAGTTCAGTTCAGTTCATTTCAGTTCAGTCGCTCAGTCGTGTCCGACTCTTTGCAACCCCATGAATCACAGCACGCCAGGCCTCCCTGTCCATCACCAGCTCTCAGAGTTCACTCAGACTCACGCCCATTGAGTCAGTGATGCCATCCAGCCATCTCACCCTCTGTCGTCCCCTTCTCCTCCTGCCCCCAATCCCTCCCAGCATCAGAGTCTTTTCCAATGAGTCAACTCCTCACATGATGTGGCCAAAGTACTGGAGTTTCAGCGTTAGCATCATTCCTTCCAAAGAAATCCCAGGGCTGATCTCCCTCAGAATGGACTGGTTGGATCACCTTGTAGTCCAAGGGACTCTCAAGAGTCTTCTCCAACACCACAGTTCAAAAGCATCAGTTCTTCGGTGCTCAGCCTTCTTCACAGTCCAACTCTCACATCCATACATGACTACTGGAAAAACCATAGCCTTGACTAGATGGACCTTAGTTGGCAAAATAATGTCTCTGCTTTTGAATATGCTATCTAGATTGGTCATCCAATACAGTATACTAATGCATATATATGGAATTTAGAAAGATGGTAGTGATAATCCTATATGCGAGACAGCAAAAGAGACACAGATGTATAGAACAGTCTTTCGGACTCTGTGGGAGAGGGCGAGCGTGGGATGATTTGGGAGAATGACACTGAAACATGTATAATATCATATGTGAAACGAATCTCCAGTCCAGGTTTGATGCATGATACAGGATGCTCAGGGCTAGTGTACTGGGATGACCCAGAGGGCTGGTATGGGGAGGGACGTGGGAGGGGGGTTCAGGATGGGCAACAGGTGTACAGCCGTGGTGGATTCATATTGATGTATGGCAAAACCAATACAATATTGTAATTAGCCTCCAATTAAAATGAATAAATTTATATTAAAAAAGAATCATTATATATCTTAGGTTAGATATTTAAGATAAGTAATATTTGGGGTCAGGATGGACAACATTATCCTGAAGAAACAAAGAAAATCCAGAATCTCAGTGTCTTCATAATATTTACCCTTCTCATCCTGCCTTTTTTTTTTTGGTGTGTGTGTGTGTGTGTGTGTGTGTGTGAATCAACAAGGAGTTTTATTCAGTGTAGTCATTTAGGGACTCAAGATAATGGAGAATCATTTTTGACATGTGCTTCTATGACTACTGAGGTCAGGAAAATAGGACACTGTGAAATGTGCAGTAACCCCTAAATCTTCTTCCCAGTGATGACATTCCTTACATTTCAAGATGACATGATACAGTTCCACGCTTAATCTCTTTGTCTCTGAACAATTTTGTCAGATTCAAAAGACTAACTTGTAAATATCTAAACCTATTCAGAATTTTAAACTAACACTGGTTACTAGGTCTGGCATTTAAAATTTTTATTTACTTTTACTGTGAGAATGAATTTTATTGGATGTATTTGATATATATTTGAATTTTTTTCATTTATTATTCAAAAGTTGCTCAAAATACGTTTTTTTTTTCCCCCTTTCTTCCTCCTAACTCTTGATTTTCAGTTGTTAAGTCGGGTCTGACTCTTTGCGACCCTATGGACTGCAGCACACCAGGCTTCCCTGTCCTTTACTATCTCCCGGAGCTTGATCAAATTGTGTTAATTGAGTCAGTGATGCCATCCAACAATCTCATCCTCTGTTTCCGCCTTCTCCTGCCCTCAATCTTTCCCAGCATCGGGGTCTTTTCCAGTGAGTCAGCTCTTCACATCAGGTGGCCAAAGTATTGGAGCTTCAGCTTCAGCATCAGTCCTTCTAGTGAACATTCAGGAATAATTTCCTTTAGGACTGACTGATTTAATCTCCTTACTGCCCTAGTGACTCTCATGAGTCTTCTCCAGTACCACACTACAAAAGCTCGATTCTTCAGTGCTTAGCCTTCTTTATAGTTGAACTCTCATATCCATACATGACTACTGGAAAAACCATAGCATTAACTATATGCACCTTTGTCAACAAAGTGTTGGCTCTGCTTTTTAATGTGCTGTCTAGGTTTGTTTTAGCTGTTCTTCCAAGGAGCAAGTGTCTTTTAATTTCGTGGCTGCAGTCACTGTCCACAGTGATTTTGAAGTCCAAGAAAATAAAATCTATCACTGTTTCCACTTTTTCTCTTTTTGTCAGTTCCCTGGTGGCTCAGCCAGTAAAGAATCTTCCTGTGATGTGGGAGACTTAGGTTCGATTCCCAGGTTGGGAAGATCCCCTGGAGAAAGGAAAGACTACCCACTCCAATATTCTGGCCTGGAAAATTCCACGGACTGTATAATTCATCCAAATAGTCGGATATGACTGAGCGACTTTCACTTTGTCCTTGATAACTCTGTATATCCCTGCATCTCTGGATTTTCTTCTATTCCTGTTCAATACTGTTTGGAAAATGAGCATTCATATTCTGAATTTGCATGTATCTGTTATTATTTTGTTAAAAGAATCCTGTAATCACTAACTTATGATTTAACATGCTCTTTTCCAATATGTTCACCTAAAGCTCTAAATTTACGTTTTCTACCTCAAGTTATTATAGGTGAGTTTTACCAAGTGTTTTGTAACTGCCTGTCACTCATTACCTTCCTCCCTTTCTCTAAAACTGTTTCTCCAACCACCATTGTTTATACTGACTACATCCCGTGGCTTGAACAAAATTTTTTAAAAAAACAATCAAGGTAAATTTGCTTATGCTTCTGGTAATGAATTGTCTTAACATCTCAGTGGCTTAAAACAGCAAAACTTATTTCTTACTATTTATCATTCCATATAGGCAAGGAGGCTCTGACTTTAGTGGCAGTTCAGTTGCCCCAAGAATGCGAAAATATGAAGCTGGGAATTCTATACTTCTGTCCGAAAAAAAAAGTCTTAATTCTATTCATATTTTCTTGGCCAACTCAAGTTATATTGCTATACCTTATTTCAAGCCAATGAAGAAGTGGACTCATTGTGTCCAGAGTGGAAAGAATCAGAAGACTTATGTACAGCTCAAATGACTACTACAATGGTGAAGTCAATTAATAATGATATTCCAAACATCTATTAATTAAAATCCCATTAATTTTTAAAAAGGGCAGTTTAGCATTCAGAGATACACAGTTAACTTAAGGGAAGAAAGTTAAAGGAACAATGAAGCAACAAAATGAAGAAAGAAATTAATAAATAATTCTATTTTTCTTCCATTTTTCTTTGAAATTATATTTCTCAATTCTGATGTATTGATATTAGTGCACATATCATCAACTTTTTTAAAATAAAGAACCTGATAGAAAATATTTTAGGCTTGGCTTTGTCAACTGTATGGCTTCTATCCTAATCCTCAACTCTGTTAAAATGTAAAAACAATCATGGACAATATGTTAATGTATAGGTGTAGCTGTGTTCCAATAAAACTTTATTTACAAAACCAGGTTGCATGTCAAATATGGCCCACAGGCAATATTTTACTGACCTCTGTAGTAAGAATCTGTATGCATACACATATTTTGACAATGTGTTATCCACTAATAGTCAAACTAGAATGGTAGAATCTATTTTTATTGAAGTATAATTTATGTACATTGCTATATATAGGTGTATAATATAGTGTATATTATATAATGTATATTATACACAGTTACATGTATATAATATAGTTACTGATGGTTTTTAAGGTTATGTTTCTTTTATAGTTATTATAAAATATTGACTATATAGTCTGTACTGTAGAATATATTCTTGTAGTTAATTTTATATGTAATATTTTGTACCTCTTAATCCCCTAAGCTTATATTGCTCCTTCCCCCTTCAATCTCCCTAAACTGGTGGTTACCATAAACTGGTAACCCTAGTTTGTCATCATATCTGTGAGTCCTCTTCTTTTTTGTTAAATTCATTAGTTGTATTTTTTAAATTCCACATATGAGTGATATCATATAGGATTTGTCTTTCTTTGTCTTGCTATTTCACTCATCAAAACGCCCTCAAAGTCCATCCATGTTGCTGCAAATGACAACATTTCAATCTTTTTCATATGGTAAAATTTCATTCTTTTCCATAGCTGAGTAGTATTCCATCACATACATACATACATACATATACATATAAATATGTGTGTGTGTATATATATATTTATACACATACACACACACATCACACATCTATTTTTTTTCTTCTTTATCCATTCATCTATTGATGTACTCTGATGAACACTTAGGTTATTTTGATAACTTAGGTTACTTCCACAACTAAGTGACACACACAGACACACAAATACTCAAGCGGAATTTCTACATCATGCTGTTTTGCTGTGCTTATTTCCCCAGTCATGTCTGACTATTTGAAGCCCCATGGACTGTAGCCTGCCAGGCTCCTCTGTCCATGGGGGATTCTCCAGGCAAGAATACTGGAGTGGGTTGTCATGCCCTCTTTCAGGGGATCTTACCAACCTGGGGATTAAACTCAGGTCTCCCACATTGCAGGCAGATTCTTTGCCATCTGAGCCACCAGGGAAGCCCAAGAATACAGGAAAGGGGGCCTATCCCTTCTCCAGGGGATCTTCCCAATCCAGGAATCAAACCAAGGTCTCCTGCATTGCAGGTGAATTCTTTATCAGCTGAGCTACCAGGGAAGCTGTTTCTGGGTCATATGGTAATTCAAGTTTTATTTTTATGTGAAACTTCCATACTATTTTTCACAGCAGCTGCACCAATTTACATTCCCACCAACAGTGTAAAAAGGCTCCCTTGCCTCCACATTTTGGCCAACATTTGTTATTTTTGGTGTTTTGATGACAATCATTCTGAAAGGTATGAAGTGTTATCTCATTGTGGTTTTGATATTCATTTCCCTAATGACTAGCTATGCAAATACTCTGGGGGCTTGTCTTCCCAGTGTAGGACCCCCAGGATGGAGAGAGACACATAAGATTCAAAATTCTCATTCCTGTGGGAGAACCTCTCCAATATAATTATTCTCCAACTTGTAAGTCTCCTACCTGGGAGATATGGAACTTGACTATATCAAAAGTATGCCTCTCCTACCTGTCTCCTTGTCATTCATTCTCTTTTTATTCAGTTGTAGAAAATCTTTCCAGATGGATTCTGGTTGTTTCTTTCTTTTTTTTTTAAATCGGTGATTGTTCTGTAATATCCAGCATCCATTTATGATAAAAACTCTCCAGAAAATGGGCATAGAGGGAACATACTTCAGCATAATTAGGCTGTATATGACAAACTCACAGCTAAGATTACAGTCAATGGTGAAAAATCAGAAGCATTTCTTCTAAGATCAACAATAAGACAAAGATGCCTGCTCTCTCCACTTTTATTTAGCAAAGTATTGGAAGTCATAGACACAGCAATCAGACAAGGGAGGTATATAAAAGGAATCCAAATTTGAAAGGAAGAAGTGAAACTGTCACTGTTGACATAATACTATGCATAGAAAATTGTTCATGTATGTTAGATATAATGCCAGGCTCCTGTGTCCATGGGGGATTCTCCCGGCAAGAATACTGGAGTGGGTTGCTGATGATATAATACTATACATAGAAAATGTAAAGACACTACTAGAAAACTACTGGAGCTCATCAATTAATTCAGTAAAGCAGCTGGATACAAAATTAGCATACAGAAATCTGTTGCATGTCATTACACAAACAACACAATATCAGGAAGATAATGAAACAATCACATTTGCTATCACACAAAAACAATAAAATACCTAGGAATGAACCTACATAAGGAGGTAAAGGACCTGTATTTCTAAAACTATACTATAAGACACTGATGAAGAACATTGAAGAAAACACAGATGGAAAAGCACATTGTGATCATGGATTGAAAGAATTAGTACTGTTAACATGACCATACTACCCAAGGACATTTTAAGATTCAACACAGTATATAAAAACAAACTCAAAATGAATTAAAGACCCAAATGTAAGAGTAGAAACCATAAAAATCTTAGAGCAAAACGTAGGCAAAACACTCTCTGACATAAAGTGTAGCACTTTTTTTTGTTGTTTGTTTGTTTTTGGCTATATCTCCAAAAGCAAGGGCTTCCCTTGTGGCTCAGTTGGTAAAGAATCCACCTGCAATGCAAGAGACCTGGTTTCAATCCTTGGGTTGGAAAGATCCCCTGGAGAAGGGAAAGGTTACCCACTCCAGTATTCTGGCCTGGAGAATTCCATGGCCCGTATGGGATCACAAAGAGTCAGACATGACTAAGTGTCTTGAAGGAAGTATGGTATTAATATGCTATACAATTAATATTCAGAGACATTGAGCATGTAATATGATAAAAGGAGATAATAAGTTAGGCTTATAGATCTAATGAATTTGCAAAACCAACTTGTTCTTCCCCATAAACTCTCTGAAACTGATAGCTAGGTAAAAAATCTCTTTGCTGTCAGCTATCTTCCTTCAGTGTGAAAATCTATAAAAAATTATACTCATGTACAAATGTAAAATATTCTTTCTGTTATGCCTTATAGAGACTAGTTGTCTATGGGTCCACAGAAGATAAATGAGATTGAAGCATTTAAGCATATTTGGAGATCTAATTTATCTATCTATTTATCAGAATCAAATGTTCTAATTAGATAAATTGAGCACTGAAGCATATTTACTATAAAGAATGCCAAAATGATCAAATTAGCCATGCATTGATCTTTAGAATCATGTCTAATTATACAGTATTTTTCCCTGATAGAACTTTGATTTGGGAATAGCATTTATAATTAAGACTGATAAGGAATGAGTTCTGCTTTAATGATTCATCTGGGTCATTCTAGACTAAGAATAAAGAAAGATGAAATGGCTTGGAAAATCAGAAGTTATTACAGAAAATCATGGAATAATTGTTTCTATAGACTATGAAGATATTATAACTTATGACCTAGGAGTTTTCCATTATGTTTGTATAGAAGACACATAGGAGAATACTTAGTAATATGGTCCATTTTAACAAAATTCCAGCAACTCAGTGTTCATAAATAACAGAATAGATACATAAATAATATATTCATATATGAAAATAGTCTACTTCAATAACAATGAGAAAACTGCAACTGTTGCATTGATATTAATTATTAAAAACATAATGTTGAGCTAAAGATGCAACTCATACAAGAATACTTACAATATGATTTCATGAATTTGAATTTTATAAGCATCAAAATTAAAAGCAAACATTGCTTAGGGATATAGAAATAAATAGAAAACTATAAAGTAATGGAAGGAAATAATTGACACTAAAGTTAAGACACCATTTAACATAGAGAGGATAGGTAAGGATTAAGAATAAGATTAAGAATAATAATATAGGGAATATCTAAATATATTAATTTTCTGTCTTAACCTATCTGAGTAGGCTAAATTACTTTTATTCTATGGCTTTTTTAGGGGGCTTCCCAGATGGCTCAGATGGTAAAAGAATACCTGTAATGCAGGAGACCCGGGTTCAATCCCAGGGTCAGATAGATCCTCTGCAGAAGGGCATAGCAAACCACTCCAGTATTCTTGCCTGGAGAACTGGCAGGTTACAGTCCAACGAGTCTCACAGAGTCGGACACAACTGAGCAACTAACACTTTCACTTCATGGTCTTTTTTACGGCCAATTAATTTCACAATTAACTAATAAAAATATAATCTCTGACACTCAAAGTTGTTAATATATTAGAGGCAACTATCCTTCCATAAATTAATTTCAAGGAACATCAGATACGCAAGTCTTCTTGTCTTAATAACCTGTCCCTTTCGCATACACACATATGCAAACACACAGAACCTACATTTTATTCTCTAGTCCTAAATGCAGTTTTTGACAATTAACAATAAATATCAAATTTCCTCTGTTGCAAAACTCAACATGAGCAATCAATTGACCTAATTGACCAAAATCACATTTTCTCTAAAGTAATTTGTTCCTCTATAGAAGCCCAATGGAATAAACATAGTAAATCTTGTGCTATAAAACCAGTGAGGCAAGCATAATATGTATAAAATTTATGAAACCTAGCTTAGAAACTATGCATTAAGCTTGAGGGAGGCTTGGATTGACTAGGAAGAGCAGAAATGTTAGAAAAAAGCCTGAAAATCTCACTGGGGAATGAGATGAAAGGGAACTCTCTAGAAAGGACTTATTATAGATCTGTTATATTAATACTACAAGAAGTGTGCTAATTTTAGTGCAAAGATATGTAATGATAGATCTGATACTTGCTTGGGATAAGAATTAGAATGGATAGTCATTGCTTCCCTAAAAATTAACCCTAGAGAAATTATAGAAGGGAACGAAGAATTCAGAAAACAACATCACAACCAAGAAAAGTGCTTCTAACAAACTAATGTGCTAAGTAACTCAGTCATGTCTGATTCTTTGTGACCCCCATGGACTGTAGCTCACCAGACTCCTCTGTCCATGTGAATCTCCAAGCAAGAATACTGGAGTGTGTTGCCATGCCCTCCTCTAGGGGATCTTCCCAACTCAGGGATGGAACCTGGATCTCTTATATCTCCTGAATTGGCAGGTGGGTTCTTTACCACTAGCGCCTCCTGGGAAGTCTAAGGAAAAAGGAAGAGATCTCTTCAGTTCAGTTCAGTTCAGTCAGTCATGATCGACTCTTTGTGACCCTATGAAGCACAGCACACCAGACCTCCCTCTCCATCACCAACCCCTAGAGTCCTTCCAAACCCATGTCATAGAGTTGGTGATGCCATCTAAACAACTCATCCTCTGTCGACCCCTTCTCCTCCTGCCCCCAGTCCCTCCCAGCATCAGGGTCTTTTCAAATGAGTAAACTCTTGGCATGAAGTGGCCAAAGTATTGGAGTTTCAGCTTCAACATCAGTCCTTCCAAAGAACACCCAGGACTGATCTCCTTTAGAATGGACTGGTTGGATCTCCTTGCAGTCCAAGGGACTCTCAAGAGTCTTCTCCAACACCACAGTTCAAAAGCACCAATTCTTCGGTGCTCAGCTTTCTTTATAGTCCAACTCTCACATCGATACATGACCACTGGAAAAAACAAAGCCTTGACTAGACAGACCTTTGCTGACAAAGTAATTTCTCTGCTTTTTAATATGCTATCTAGGTTGGTCATAACTTTCCTTCCAAGGAGTAAGTGTCTTTTAATTTCATGTCTGCAATCACCATCTACAGTGATTTTGGAGCCCAGAAAAATAAAGTCAGCCATTGTTTCCACTGTTTCCCCAACTATTTGCCATGAAGTGATGGGACTGGATGCCATGATCTTAGTTTTCTGAATGTTGAGCTTCAAGCCAACTTTTTCACTCTCCTCTTTCACTTTCACCAAGAAACTCTTTAGTTCTTCTTCACTTTCTGCCGTTAAGAGTAGTGTCATCTTCATATCTGAGGTTATTGATATTTCTCCCGGCAATCTTGATTGCAGCTTGTGCTTCCTCCAGCCCAGCATTTCTCATGATGTACTCTACATATAAGTTAAATAAGCAGGGTAAAAATACACAGCCTTGACATACTTCTTTCTAGTTTTTCCCATTCTTTTGACTTCCTCTATTTCTTTGCACTGATCACTGAGGAAGGCTTTCTTATTTCTCCTTGCTATTTTTAAGAACTCTGCATCCAAATGGGTATATCTTTCCTTTTCTCCTTTGCTTTTCACTTCTCTTCTTTTCACAGCTATTGTAAGCCCTCCTCTGATAGCCATTTTTGCTTTTTTACATTTCTTTTCTTGGGGGGGGGGTGATGGTTTTGATCACTGCCTCATGTACAATGTCACAAACGTCCATCCATAGTTCATCGGGCAGATTATCAGATCTAGTGATGGTTTCCCAGTAGTCATGTATGGATGTGAGAGCTGGACTATAAAGAAAGCTGAGCACTGAAGAATTGATGCTTTTGAACTGTGTTGTTGGAGAAGACTTTTGAGAGTCCCTTGGACTGAAAGAAGATCCAACCAGTCTATCCTAAGGAAATCAGTCCTGATTATTCATGGAAGGACTGATGTTGAAGCCGAACTCCAATACTTTGGGCACCTGATGCTAAGAGCTGACTCACTTTTGTAAGAGAGCAAAAGAAACACAGATGTAAAGAACAGACTTTTGGACTCTGTGGAGAAGGGAAAGGTCGGATGATTGGAGAGAATAGCAATGAAACATGTATATTTCCATATGTGTGAAAAAACTGATAAAGAATAAATTAAAATCTGAGTAAGTCTATTAAAGTAATTGAACTCATCATCAAAAACCTCTCAGTGAAAACTTTGGGTACATTTAAGCTTGTTGGTGAATTTCTTTATTATTAAAGAGTAAGTGATTCCAATTGTATACAAACTCTTTTAGAAAATAGAAGAGGAGGACACATCTCTTAATTTGTTTTTCAAGACCTGCAGAAGGGTAGCCAAAATTGGACAATAAAATAAAATTATAGACTAACATTTCTCATGGACAGAACACAAAAGTCTTCAATAAAATATTATTAAAATGAATCCAAAAAGAATAACTGATAAAACATAATAGAGCAGGTGGGATTTATCTTAGAAATGCAAGGTTCTTTAATAACAAAAAAATCAGTCAATGTACTTTACCTAATTAACAAAGTAAAGAAAAAATAATGATTATCATCATAAATATGTTACATGAAAGCATTTGACTAAATCTAACAGCCATTCATCATTTGAAAAATAATCAGCAAAATAAGAATACAGAGACTGTTTTCTAATATGATAAAAAAGCACCTGTAATGCTCTCTACCTAAAACTGCATAAAGGAGAAGATGATGGTGCTTATTACTTCTACTTAGTGTTGTATTAGAAGTCTTCTTGAGAACAACAAGGCAAGAAAAAGAAAAATGCAGCACTGTCTTTATTCACAGATGACCAGACACAGCTATAAAAAGAAAACCATAAAAATCTGTAAAGCAACTTCTGCATCTTATCAATGAATTTAGCAAGACCTTTAGCAAGGTCTAGCAATGACCCTAGTTCATTAAACAAAATAAACTCTATTTCCATTTACTCAATGCAGTGTATTGAATGATGTCCCTCACCCCCAAATTTATGCCACTCAGGACCTCAGAATATGATCTTATTTAGAATGAGAACCTTTGCAGTTAGGAGATGGTCAGACTGGATTACGTAGACTCTAAATCCTACAATTAATTTCCTTCCAAGGAGATGAATGGGCATAGAGACACACAGAGAAGAAGCCCATGTAAAGATGGAGGCAGAGATTGGAGTTAGGCTTCCCTGGTGGCTCAGATGGTGTGAATCTGCCTGCCATAGATGATATCTGAGTTTGATCCCTGGGTTGGAAAGATCCCCTGCAGGAGGGCATGGCAACCTACCCCAGTATTCTTGCCTGGAGAATCGCCATAAAGAGAAGAGCCTGGTGAACTATATAGTTCCTGGGGTTGCAAAGAGTCGGACATGGCTGAGCAACTAAGTACACACGAGCAAGGAATATCCTCTGCCCCCACCCACCTTGAATAGACAAGGAAGGGTTTTTCCTTAGAGCCTTCAGAGGGAGTCTGGCCCTATTTACACTTTGATCTCAGACTTCTAGGCTCCAAAACTGTGAGAGAATATATTCCTGGTGTTTTAAGTCTCCTACTTTGTAGTACTTTGTTTGGAAGCTCATATACCAGGAATAAAATTTTAAAAAATAAAATGGTAACATTCTATTTATACTAGCATCAGAAATACTTACAAATGAAGCTTTTAAATATGTGAAATTTCTACATGGAAAACTACCACAAATCATTACTAGAAGAAATTAAAGATAAGTTAATAGTTACATTTATATATTGGAAGACTGAATGTTAAAATGCTGTCTCTATAAATTAATCTATGAATTCAACATGATCTCAGTAAAAATCTAGTCTTTTAAAAAATAGAACTTTTCAAGTTATTTCTAGATTTTACATAAAAGAGAAAACAAAAGAAAAAGAACACAACATTTTATATGCAAGTTCAAAAATAATATTATATTTAAAGGGCTTACAGTTCAGTGCAACCCCATGGACTATAGCATGCCAGGCTTCCCAATCCATCACCAACTCCTCAAGCTTGCTTAAACTCATGCCCATCGAGTTGGTGATGCCACCCAACCATCTCATCCTCTGTCATCTCCATCTCCTCCTGCCTTCAGTCTTTCCAGCTTCTATAAATTAATCTATGAATTCAACATGATCTCAGTAAAAATCTAGTCTTTTAAAAAATAGAACTTTTCAAGTTATTTCTAGATTTTACATAAAAGAGAAAACAAAAGAAAAAGAACACAACATTTTATATGCAAGTTCAAAAATAATATTATATTTAAAGGGCTTACAGTTCAGTGCAACCCCATGGACTATAGCATGCCAGGCTTCCCAATCCATCACCAACTCCTCAAGCTTGCTTAAACTCATGCCCATCGAGTTGGTGATGCCACCCAACCATCTCATCCTCTGTCATCTCCATCTCCTCCTGCCTTCAGTCTTTCCAGCATCAGAGTGTTTTCCAATGAGTCAGTTTTTGCATCAGGTGGCCAAAGGATTGGAGTTTCGTCTTCAGCATCAGTCCTTCCAATGAATATTCAGGACTTATTTCCTTTAGGATTGAATGTTTTGATCTTGCTGTCCAAGGGACTCTTAAGAGTATTCTCCAACACCACAATTCAAAAGCATCACAAAGGTAGTCTTATACAGTGCACTGTTGGTACAAGGATAGACAAAGTAGGGAATAGAATAGAATAGAGGCTCCAGAAATAGACCAACATGTACACATGCACCTGTTGATTGAGATTAATTTTTTTTCTACCTAGGTACCAAACCAATTGAAAGAGGTAGAGTAGTCTGCTCAACAGATGGGAATGGAAAAATTAAATAAACTTAAGGGAGAAATACAAATAATCATTATATCATAAAAATTAATTTCTGATATATCATAGTTATAAGCACAAATTAAATCTAAATCTTGTAAAAGAAAACCTCTATAAGAGAATATCTTTGTGACCTTGGATAGGCAAATATTTCTTAGAATACAAAAGGAACTTTTAGAAGGAAAAAAGTATATTAGACATAAAACCCCTTCTATCTAAAAACATTGTTAAGAATATGATACTGCAAGTTGCAGATGAGAAAAAAATGAAGTAATTATATCTAAGTACTGCATATGTTTTCTCTCCCTTTTAATAAATAATGAAAAGACAAATAATGTAATTATATTGATCAAAAGGCTTATTGTCCCAAAGCATGGGAAAAGGTGCTTAACATGTTTAATTTTCATTAGCGAAGTGAAGTCGCGTCGCTCAGTCGTGTCCGACTCTTTGCGATCCCATAGACTGTAGCCTACCAGGCTCCTCTGCCCATGAGAATTTCCAGGCAATAGTAATGGAGTGGATTGCCATTTCCTTCTCCACTTCATTAGTGAAGTTGCTCAGTAGTGTCTGATTCTTTGTGACCCCATGGACTGTAGCCCATCAGGCTCCTCCATCCATGGAATTTTCTAGGCAAGAGTTCTGGAGTGGGTTGCCATTTCCTTCTCCAGGGGATCTTCCTGACCCAGAGGGCAGATGCTTTACCCTCTGAGCCACCAGGGGATCCTCATAGACATACAATTAAATTTTAAAATGAGAAATCATTTTTTAAATTAGAAATCATTTTACATCAAATAGAGTAGTTAAAAAATATAAGAACTTGCAGCACAAAATGTTGACAAGGACATGGATTAGTTGGAACTCTTTCTTTGCTCATAGGAGTATAAATTAGTACAATTACTTGGCCAACCTTTTGTTCTGTACTTTTAATGTATATTATTTATTGTATAGAATTGGCTGTGCGGTATTTTGACACGTGGTATTTTCTATCTTTTTTGCAGCATGTGAGGTCTTTTAGTTGTTGCATGTAAGATCGTTAAATAAACTTAAGGGAGAAATACAAATAATCATTATAGGAATATAAATTAGTACAATTACTTGGCCAACCTTTTGTTCTGTACTTTTAATGTATATGATTTATTGTATAGAATTGGCTGTGTGGTATTTTGACACGCGGTATTTTCTATCTTTTTTGCAGCATGTGAGGTCTTTTAGTTGTTGCATGCAAGATCTTTAGCTGTGGTATGCCAACTCTTAGTGTGGTATGGGATCTAGTTCCCTGACTGGGGGTGGAACCCAAGCCTCCTGCAGTGGGAACACAGAGCCTTCACCACTGTACCACTGGGGAAGTCCTTCTGCTGTTTTGTATAGTGCTACATGTGTACTGACCCAAGACCCAACTGTAAGATAAATGAAAATATAAGTCCTTAAGGAAAGAAGATTTGTGCAAGAAAGTTCATATAATGTTTTCATTTTATTAAATAATAACCACAAACGGGAAAGAGTCTAAGTGTTCCTCAATCAGGAAATTGACAAATTGTGATATGAAATACTAATAAACCCAACAGTGTGGATGCATCTCAGAAGCCTAAAACTAAGTGTAAGTGGTCAAACACAGAGGGTATACTGTAGGATTCCTTATATATGAAATTCTGGAATGTTCCTTACTCGTCTATAGAGGTAGAAATTAGAACTATGGTTGCCTATGGAAAAAGGGAAATTGCTTTTAAGGGGCCTCAAGAACACTTCCTAGGTTGATGGATATACATATTTTACCTATATATATATATTTTTTTTTTTTTAAACACACATTCCCAGATTTTGTTGTTCATCAGACTCTGCCCTACCAGTCAGTTTCAGTGGATACGTTCAACTCCAAGAATGATGTGTACGTGGCCATCGCTCAGCCTAGCATGGAGAACTGCATGGTGCTGGAATGGGACCACATCGAAATGAATTTCCGGAGCTATGACAACATACAGGTGTGTTGTGGCTTTGACTGGATGTACTGACCTCATTTCAGAGTAGTCTAAAACCCAGGAGAGAAGAAATGTTCTTTGTCATCCTGAGAGGGAGCTTGGCTCTCCTGCTTGGTTTGATTTGGGAACACTTTCCAGCCTACTCACTTCTCTCCAACTCTTTCTGGATGTGGTGAGTTATGATGCAAACGGAAAGCTCAGGTGGTGATTCTACTTACTGTTGGTGATCCTTTTTGTAAAGGGAGAGGGTGATGGGGGGCCTGTGGTGGGAAGCACTTTCCTGAAACGGGGAGAAGTCACTTCTAGAATCCCTTGATCTTGAACAGTCCTGACAGCCTAAGACTGCACCAGCTTTCTAGCGGCTGTACGCATCCATTGGCTTTTGTGATGCTGGTAACTAGAATGTTAATACATACACACACGCACACACACATTCTCATGCACACATGTATAGACACTCACAACACACAGACACATACTCTAAAGCTGTTTCTACTGCCCCCTGGCCAGGCCCTGGTGATCACTGCTTCGTTTTAGTGTGTGTGTGCCTAGAAAATCCCATGGACACAGGAGCCTCGCTAAGAGTTGGACACGACTGAATGACTTCACTTTCACTCTTCACTTTCATGCACTGGAGAAGGAAATGGCAACCCACTCCAGTATTCTTGCCTGGAGAATCCCAGGGATGGGGGAGCCTGGTGGGCTGCTATCTATGGGGTTGCACAGAGTTGGACACGACTGAAGCGACTTAGCAGCAGCAGCAGCTAAGTCGCTTCAGTCGTATCCAACTCTTTGTTACCCTATGGAATATAGCATTCCAGGCTCCACAGTCCATGGGATTCTCCAGGCAAGAACACTGGAGTGGGTTGCCATGCCCTCCTCCAGGGGATCTTCCCAACCCAGAGATCAAACCCAGAGATCTTTTATGTCTCTTTCTTTAGCAGGCGAGTTCCACCTGGGAAGCCCTTCCTTTTAGTAAATACATACAAAATAAGCATAAATGGCTTCCTTAATTCACACCTTGGGATAAGACTTGGTGGTTCATTCAATGCTGTCATTGAATCCCAATGTCTTAGAACTACTAAAAATGGACCATCTACTTGCTTTTTAAATAAGTGGATAAAGTCAAAATAGTCTTTCAAAGATTTCTTTATTGAAATGCAATCTGATCATAATACTGACTTTACAAACAGCACCGTTAACTGTGGCCCCATGTGAGGGTTTTCTTCTGTGATTCCTGGTCTGATTGCAGCAGCATCTTGCTGCTGCAGAGGGGCCATGTCCAGGTAGCATTTCGGGGTCCAGAGGCTCCTAGGAACCTCTCAGGCTCAAGGTGGCCTTGCCGCAGGTGCAGGGATGCAGGGAGAGAGACGCTCACCATTGGAGGCAGAGCTGCTAATGAGCCTGATCTGGCGAGAGGTCTGTGAGACATACATCTCGATGCTCCAAGATGCCATCTGGCCTCCCAGTGCTGAGCCCACATTCCTGGGGAGCAGCCTTACTCGCTCCAAGTGCAGACTCAGCACAGGTGAGTGCTGCGCAGCGCACGATGGAGGGAAGCCCAGGCCCCAAGACCCTAAAGCCAGTCCATGTTAGAGGAAAAAGGAGGGTGAGAGAGGGACTCGCTTTGCTACCTGCAAGGTTTTTCGCTTGTGTCTTTTCTCTGATATGGAAGATCGGTGAGGGCTAAGTGAACCAGTCACTCTGCCTTCTCTCCTGCCTCCCACCTGAGGAAGTAGGAGCAGAGTGAAGTCGTGCCTTAAAGCAAGGAGTTCTGATGCCAGTGCTTCATGCTGGCCCTGGCTGTGGGCTAACGGAGATCCAGGCACTGGTTAGTCTCATTGGAACTCACAATAGCTATTTGAGGCGTTACTGCAGGTCCCCTGCCCATAGGTAGAGGACAAGCACCATTCGTTCAAAAGAGAGGAGGTGTATAAAGTATAAAGAGCTCAGATTTTGAAAACCTATGAATGTGGGTTCTACTCCTGACTCTGCTATGTGCTAGGAAGTAGCTGTGGCCTCTGAGCCTCAGCTTTCTCATCTTGAAATAGGCAGGAGGTTTGCCTCACTTGGATGCGAGGACTGGGTAAGTGCAGGCACAGCGCAGGCAGTTCTTAATGCCAACTTCCTTCTCACCTTTATGAATGAAGAGATGGAGGCTCGGGTATGTTGAGCCACTCTGCTGTCACTTCCAAGGCAGAGCCCATCCCACCCTTTCCCTCTCCCATTTGACCTTGGCAGGAAGCAACAGCACTGCCCTCCATCTGCCCTTCCTACATATGCATAGGTCACACCACCAGGTTCTTCAAGCCATTTGTTCCCTCAAAATCTCTTAAGCACTTGCTCTGAGCCAAGCCCAGTCCAGGTGCTGGGGCCATAGCAGTGAACAAGCCACAGGAAAACCTCCACCCTCAGGGAGTTTGTATTATAATGGTGGAGAGAAAAAGAGACAAAAGGCAAATAATTGTCATACATACAAAGCATTAGATGGCAGCATGCTAAGAGGGGAAGAGGCTGCAGGGAGGAAAGATTTGAAGTGCTAGGCGTGGAAGGATTGAAATGTTACATAGAGTGTCTGGTAGAGGCTTCATTAAAGGAGGCGTCTGAATAAAACCTGTGGGACATGAGGGCTTGATGCACATGGACAGCAGGGGTGGGGGGAGGTGGAGAACGTTCCAGACAGAGGGAAGAGCAAGTGCAAATGTCCAGAGGCAGAAGGGTATTTTTCCTGTTTGATGAAAATGCAGGTGGCTGGTGTGGCTTGGACAGAGTGGTCCAGGGGCCGTTGCAGGAGACAAAGTCAGAGAGGTTAAAGAGCTGCTCCTGAGGGCTTTGCAGGTCCTGCCAAGGACTTGGGTTTTTACCTGAGTCATGGAGGACTTTGTGCAGCCATCAGCCAGTCTACACGGAAGATTTGGGTGCCTGCTACAGAATGCTAGGTTGTGTCCAGCTGCTGAGTGGAGAGTAGTCTATGTGTGGGGAGGGGACAAAAGTGGAATCTGAGAAAGTAGTTGAAGGGCTGTTGCAAGGGTTCAGGCAAGTGACCTGGCAGAGGCCACAGAGCTCTGGGTAGGAAGTGGTGAGGGCAGAGTGGGTGAGGCTAGAGCCAGGACTGGAGCTTGCTGGTTTCCAGGGACTCCTTGGCCTCTCAGGGTCGAAGTCAGAATCTTCTGAGAGGTGGCAGCTGGACACAAAGCCCATGGTGATCCTCCTTACAGCCAAGCCCAAGAAATAAGCTACAACAGCTCATTAAGCTTTGTGTTTGTTAAGCTTAGGAATGCCAGCATGACACTGTTTTTTCATAAAGCTGGCTCTGGATCTTTCTAACTGGTGACTTTGGCTGAGTTTTAATGTCCATGAGCCTCTTTCATCTGTAAAATGGTAATTTCATGAATTCCCATTTCATCTGTAAAACGGTATCATAGTGTTGGGCCCACGGGAATTTAACTGGGTAGCTTATATAACACTTAGCATGGGGCCTGGCATATAGTAGATTCTTAACAATTGGGATATCAGTTGAGGATAAAAAATAAACATGTGATTCTCCTTCCTTGCTGCCACCACTAGGGAGATCCACCAGCTTCGGATATTTTACTTTTCTTAATTTATGAAAGCACACAGAATTCATACATAAGGGTCCCAACACACCTTTCCAAATACATATTGCCAATTTTCTGTCAATGCTTTCTGATCACATCTTATAATTCAGCCACCCCTCACTTTTGTTCCAGGATTTCCAGGCTCAAATGCAGCCTCCTACAGGGAGCATTCCTTGATTACCTTATTGGAATGATTTATCTGTTCTTTTTGCTCTCTTAATACATGAATTTCCATTAAACACAAATAACATTCACTGTCACATAATTTTTCACTTAGAGGAAGGCAGCTCATATTTATGTGCTCAGTGATTCATAAATCGTTTCTTACCTCAATCACACAGCCTCATAGTGTGTACTATTGTCTATATTTTATAGTGAAATAAAAACAACCACCAGAAGCAGCTCTCCTTCCCCCATAGACCCTAACTCTTTGACTTTAGTAAAAATGTCTCTACAACTTTCTAAGTGTAGGAATGCCAGGACCAGCAAGAATGGCCTGAGGGAAGCATGGGAGAAGGATGGTTACAGAAGCAAGGAGATCAGTCGTTCTTTGGAGGAAGGAGTGTGACTCGCTAGAATTCAGCCTGGTGTGAAGAAAAGCTCTGTAGCTCACACAAGCTGGGCATACGACAAGTGGATGAGCCAGGGCACAGCCCTGAACCACTTGCCTTAGCCCAGGCCAAGGCAAATGTGGACTATTCTCCCCCTCAGGGACGTGCAGGCCTCATTTATCATCTTGTTTGATCACAGGGTGATCCCAGAGTCAGCAAGGGCTGGGTAGGCTTTTCTCCATTCATGCCTGGCAAGTCTGGGGCTCCAAGGAATGGGGGGGACACATGCTTCCTCTTCTGTGGCCCTGCTGGGCATCATGCAAAAGGGACATCTGTCTTCTAGTAGGAGAGGGAGACCCAGGATCATGACTCCCATCCCCCGCTTGCACCTTACACCTTCTTTCTACATATCTTCTCAACTCTCCTGTTTTGGGTTAATTTCATTTGCCTTCTGATTTCTGTCCACTAAATATGTTGCAGCATCTCTCCTCCTAGATTAAAATACACACACACACGCGCGCACACACACACACACACACGATTTTTGCTGCTGTTGCAACTCCATTGCTACAACTTCATAAGCTACCCCTGGACAGAGGTATTATGGAGCATCTCCAAGAAAGGAATTCTTTCTGTCTCATACGGCCCCCTGCTGAGACCCCAGCGCAGGGACGTCCATAGCTAAGGCCTCAGGGGAACAAGGAGCATGCACCTCAGTTAGCGTTGGCAGGTGGGAGTCAGAAGTTTCTGAGAAGCGGTTTAGTAGTTTAAACTCAGAAGTCTTAAAAATGTGCACAGCATCTGCCCTGCAATCTCTCCACTGCCAGATGGTTTTCAAAAACAGATTTCCCTACAGGGAAACATACTATTTACAATAATGAAAAACTGAAAATAACTGCAATGTCCAGCAGTAGGGGATTAGTTAAGTAAAATATGGTGTCTCCATGCAATGGAATATTTGTAGTGTTAAAATCAAGTTGTAGAAGATGCAATAACATGGGAAAATGTTCACAACATAATGGTCAAGGGGAAAAAGTAGCCTATAAAAAGTCCATGTATAATATAAGTGCATATCTATTTTTTCCCCATGTCCTTTTCTTTAAATTTACTTTTTATTGAAGGATAATTGATTTACAGAATTTTATTGTTTTCTGTCAACCCTCAACATGAATCAGCCATAGCTGTACATACATCCCCTCCCTTTTGAACCTCCCTCCCCTCCCCCTCCCCATCTGATCCCTCTAGATGGATACAGAGCCCCTGTTTGAGTTTCCTGAGCCATACAGCAAATTCCCCTTGGTTATCTATTTTACATATGGTAATGTAAGTTTCCATGTTACTCTTGCTCAAGTCTATTTTTAAAAAGCACCTTTGAGTATTTGCAGAGATTGGCAATTAAAGAACTATATCAAGATATTAAGTGTTATTTCAGCATTTTCAGTTCAAATGATTTGTTTTATTTCCTTCTTTGTGCTTTTTGGTACATTGGTAGTGGAGTGTGGACTGGAATGAGACTCCCTGGATTTGGTCTCAGACTCTACCACATGGTATAATAGGTGTGTGACTTTATATAAGTTACTGAATTTCTCTATGCCTTTATAGAATGAGGATCGTGGTGATGGTAATAAGAGTACCAGCCTCATAAGACTGTTGTAAAGATTCACTGGGTATATACTAAGTATATAATAAGCATGTAAAAGACTTAGAATAGTGCCTTTATAAATGTTACCAGTACTTTGGCCACCTCATGCGAAGAGCTGACGCATTGAAAAAGACTGTGATGCTGGGAGAGATTGGGGGCAGGAGGAGAAGGGGACGACAGAGGATGGGATGGCTGGATGGCATCACTGACTTGAGGGACGTGGGTCGGGTGAACTCCGGGAGTTGGTGATGGACAGGGAGGCCTGGTGTGCTGCGATTCATGGGGTCGCAGAGAGTTGGACACGACTGAGCGACTGAACTAAAGTGTTACCTATTATTATTTCAAAATTTGCTTTGATGAACATTAAAAAATTAGTTTTCAGCAAAGGAAAGGGACCAGATTCTTGCTGGGAAGCCAAAGCAATGGAAGAGAAAAGTAAATACCACCCTATACACCAGTTACCATGTTCCCCCAAAGTTAATACTAAGAGTAGAAATTGGGTAATTATCCTTGTAATTTACAGACCAAATTCACTTTGGTCCAAATTGCCTAGGAAATAAGAAGAAAAAACCTAGATGGAAGGTCAGTACTATTTGAGATGTGGATGGTGCTATTGTTCTCTGGCTAGAATGGGAAGACTGAGGAGACTTTGGGGGAGATTCTGGGTGCAGACGGGGAGAGGATGGTGTGAGCTGACCCAGACAGAGGAGTGATGACTGAAAAGCTTCCCCTTTTCCTGCAAAGTTGTGGTTTGGTGCTGCCAGAGTCACTCAGGATGGTGGCTCATCAGCAGGTATTCCTGCAGCGCCCGCTCTGGGCAGTCGCTAAAGAGTCGCCTCTAAGTCCTGATTCCTAGTGTTTTAACATCAAGCGAAGAAACCCATTTAATTGCTTCATTTTGACCTGTGGCCCTAGGAATAGCATGCAGACAATTTGTGTCTTAGTGAATTTCCTGAGTTATGTACCTGCCTCTAAAGACACCATAGGCCAAGGTGACCAACACTTACCTATTTCTATGGAGATACATTTAAACTATTTTTTTAATTGTGGGAAAATATACATAATATAAAATTTACCATCTTAACTGTGTTTGTGTGCTGTCCAAGGCATGCATCGATCCCCAGAATTCATCCTGAAAAACTGAAACTCGGTGCCTATTAAACTGTAACTCCTCTTTCTCTCCTGCTCTCAAACCCTGGGTACCACCCTTCTGCTTTTTCTCTCTATTGACTCCTCCAGGGACCTCACATGAGTGGAATCAGACACTGTTTGCCTTTTTGTGACTGCTTACATCAGTTAGCCTAACGTTTTCAACATTCATCCATGACACCGCATGTGTCAGAATTTCCTTCCTTTTTAAGCGGTACAATATTCCATGATGTGTATACACCACACTTTATCTATTCATCCATCAATGGACACTTGGATTGTCTCCACCTTTTCACTATTGTGAATGATGCTTCTGTGAACATGGTGTTCTTCAAGACCCTGCTTTCAATTCTTTGGGTCTAAACCCAGAAGTGGAATTCCCAGATCATATGGTAATTCTTTGTTAAGATTTCTGAAAACTGCCATACTTTTTTCCACAATGGCTACACGTTCACAAGAGTACCAGTTTCACAAGGGACAAGCACTTTTTTTTAAATTTACCGAAAGACTTCATTAGTTACCAATTTTTAAATACCAGTTAGATTTACATAATTATTTATCCTTTTCATCCTCTTGATTAAACTCAAAATATTCTGATTAACATTATTTAATACAGTTGATTTACCTGAAGAAATTCTTGTTTTATATAGTTTGAATTAGTGAAGTCGCTCAGTCGTGTCCGACTCTGCAACCCCTTGGACTACTGTATAGTTCAGATTTACATAAGCAAGTATTTACTCTGTCCATTGTTGTTTGTTATTTCTCTTTTAAAAAATTGAACTGTAGTTGGTTTACAATATTGTGTTAGTTTCAGGTGTACAGCAAAGTGATTCCATTTTGCATACGTACGTATGTATTTCAGATTATTTTCCATTATAGATTA
Source organism: Aepyceros melampus (assembly GCA_006408695.1). Lineage (NCBI taxonomy): Eukaryota > Metazoa > Chordata > Mammalia > Artiodactyla > Bovidae > Aepyceros > Aepyceros melampus. The sequence continues at coordinate 408,797 of SJXQ01012979.1, read as the reverse complement.
TTGCAAGACAGTGACCATAGTTCTTTGTGCTGGACAGCAGGTCCTTGTTGTTTATCTATTTTATATACAAAGTATGTACCTGATAACCCCATACTCCTAATTTATCCCTCCCTGCTTTCCCCTTTGGTAACCGTAAGTTTGCTGCCTATGTTTGTGAGTCTGTTTCTGTTTTGTAAATGAGTTTCCTTGTATTATTTTTAGACTTCATGTGGAAGTGGTATCATATAACATTTGTCCTTCTCTGACTCTGGACAAGAGTTTCTCACAGTGGCTGTCCTAACCCGCCTCTCTCCTCTTCTGGAGCACAGGTCAGTCCATCGTGGGCTGCAAGGCCATCCTCATCGAAGACCAGTCTTTGTGGTAGTGGCCCAGCTCTTCGGCGGCTCTCACATTTACAGATACGACGAGAGCTGGACCAAGTTTGTCAAATTCCAAGACATAGAAGTCTCGCGCATTTCCAAGCCCAACGACATCGAGCTGTTTCAGATCGAGGATGAGACGTTCTTCGTCATCGCCGACAGCTCCAAAGCCGGTCTGTCCACCGTGTATAAATGGAACAGCAAAGGGTTCTACTCGTACCAGTCCCTGCACGAGTGGTTCAGGGACACGGATGCGGAGTTCGTGGATATCGATGGAAAATCACACCTGATCCTGTCCAGCCGCTCCCAGGTCCCCATCATCCTCCAGTGGAATAAGAGCTCGAAGAAGTTTGTTCCCCACAGTGACATCCCCAACATGGAGGACGTGCTGGCTGTGAAGAGCTTCCGCATGCAGAACGCCCTCTACCTGTCCCTCACCCGCTTCATCGGGGACTCCAGGGTCATGCGGTGGAACAGCAAGCAGTTTGTGGAGATCCAGGCTCTTCCGTCCCGGGGGGCCATGACCCTGCAGCCCTTTTCTTTTAAAGAGAATCACTACCTGGCCCTGGGGAGCGACTACACGTTCTCCCAGATATACCAGTGGGATAAAGAGAAGCAGCTCTTCAAAAAATTTAAGGAGATTTATGTGCAGGCGCCTCGTTCCTTCACAGCCGTCTCCACTGACAGGAGAGATTTCTTTTTTGCATCCAGTTTCAAAGGGAAAACAAAGATTTTTGAACACATAGTTGTCGACTTAAGTTTGTGAGGGTGTGATTGGTGAAGTTAAAAGACACGTAGCTTTAGCTCTTACATGAGAGAACTGGGGGGGGGAGGGGGGGGGAGGAAAGAAGCGAGGTTCACATCTCTGAAACTGAAAATGCACTAGGGAAATAGAAGTTTGCGAACTTTTAGAACTCATATTTTAATCAGGGATTTTGCTGGCTGTGAAGAGCTTCCGCATGCAGAACGCCCTCTACCTGTCCCTCACCCGCTTCATCGGGGACTCCAGGGTCATGCGGTGGAACAGCAAGCAGTTTGTGGAGATCCAGGCTCTTCCGTCCCGGGGGGCCATGACCCTGCAGCCCTTTTCTTTTAAAGAGAATCACTACCTGGCCCTGGGGAGCGACTACACGTTCTCCCAGATATACCAGTGGGATAAAGAGAAGCAGCTCTTCAAAAAATTTAAGGAGATTTATGTGCAGGCGCCTCGTTCCTTCACAGCCGTCTCCACTGACAGGAGAGATTTCTTTTTTGCATCCAGTTTCAAAGGGAAAACAAAGATTTTTGAACACATAGTTGTCGACTTAAGTTTGTGAGGGTGTGATTGGTGAAGTTAAAAGACACGTAGCTTTAGCTCTTACATGAGAGAACTGGGGGGGGGGGGGTGGGGGAGGAAAGAAGCGAGGTTCACATCTCTGAAACTGAAAATGCACTAGGGAAATAGAAGTTTGCGAACTTTTAGAACTCATATTTTAATCAGGGATTGCATTTATTGGCTAACTGCATGACACGTCCATTCTCCCACTTAAAAAGACATCCTAAAGCCTGTAATTACTGAGAAAAGAGTACAGCATTAACTCTTACCATCTAGGGAAGTAATAAGCTTTTTTTTTTTTTTTTCCTTTTTAATGAGGAAGGAGAAAACTCAATAAGTTGGGACCGCCGGTATAATGGAATAAAAACAAACAGACAAAAAGACCGAACACACTTTGGGCCCTTCTCATTCCATTGTAGCAGTCTATTGGGTAAGAACACTTAAAGTCTGAGACAGCTGAAAAGATTTGCTGATGATCAGTTTGAAATCTGATAACAACTCAGCAGTGCTATTTTGAGCCTTTCCAGTTTCCTGAATCCCCCCTAATAGCAGAGCCTTGATTATTTCATTGGTTCCTGTAGATGGATCTTCATCATGGGTGTGTTAACAAAATAAGGTTTAACATTGCTTTCTCTGCTACAAAGAAAGTATTCTGCTGACACACATACTGGTCTATCACGGCTGCGGGCCCAGAAGTGAGACGAAGGCGATTCCTCCTCTGTGCTTCAAAGCTGACCCCTGCAGTGGCCAGCGCAGTCCTGCTCGTTTAATGCTCTCCATGACTCGTGCTTCTCTAGACCCATCCTTTGAGTGCGTGGGTAACCTGCAGACAGGCCAACAACTGAATGGTGCTTTTTATTCTGTCCTAAAGCAATAGAACAGGAATTTTCATCTGATGAGCATTTGGTAGAGTTTTTGAAGTCAGATTTTGTGGAGTCAGAAAGGGTTTTGTACAACTCTCGACGTTCTTTGAAACCTAGAGATGAGTCTGTGATGGATGCATGTTTTGCCCTCTGGGCAACTTAGTATGTCAAGTAATTGAAATACTACCTACCTCCCTGCTCTCTGCCTCCCCCCCTGCTCCTGTTCCAGTCCTGCTTGGTCCGTTTGCTGGTACGGCTGCCACCAGTCCAGTCCTTCTGAAGGTGCTGCTGCATCAGACTGCAGAACCCCGGCATTCATGGTGGCAGTGCCCCTTCCCCTCCCAGCCCATTAGCAGCAGAAACCCACACCCTCACATGGGGTCATGTGCCAGCAAGGCCTCACCCTGTACAGGCTGGGCTCTAGGGGGTGAGGGTCTCTGGCTGATCCAGAGGGACCGGGTTTGGAGCCAGACACAATGAATCCCCATCCACACTCAGGGGAAACGGTGACCTCTCTGGTCTGGACGGTGTGGGAAGCTCATGGGGTCTGGTTTTGTAGGAGGTTCCAGGTGGATAGTCTGCCTGGCTAGGGGGTTCTCTTCAGAGTATATGAAGTGGAAGCTTTCAGGGGTGGCTCTCCAGTAAGTTCTCTTCTGGCTGCAAAAGTAGCACACTCATCTTATACTGTATTGCTGTTTTTTAATGATTGTTTGCCAAGTCATGAGTAGGTAGATGTTTTGTCACAAATATGAATGTGTTTGTTGTTTCCAGACTTTGAGCAATGCAGATCAAGGCAATAAATAGCACTTAGAGAACGATGCCCAGGGTCACAGCAGCACTCTTGGGGACGTTCTGGGACTGCAGGCTCAGGGCTTCCAGCCCAACTCACCCACACACAGTAGCGTTCTGCTCCAAACTTTTCTACTAAACATGAGTGAACAGGGAAAAAAGTGGTTTGTTTTCATTTTTAAGTGCAAATCATTCTTTTTTCTATGTTTTTTGCCTTCCTGGTTCATTTGAATTGACTACAAATACCAGATCCTCAGGCTTCCCAGGTGGCTCAGTGGTAAAGAATCTGCCTGCCAATGCAGGAGACATGGGTTCAATTCCTGGGTCAGGAAGATCCCCTGGAGGACGAAATGGCACCCCACTCCAGTATTCTTGCCCAGAGAATCCCATGGCTGGCGGAGCCTGGCGTGCTGCCGTCCATGGGGTCGCAAAAGTCAAACACGACTTAGTAACTAAATAACAACAAACCCAAATCGTCACATCAGAGGCTGCAAGTGGGACAGGTCTGCCTTTCCCCCCAGCTGTCAAAATGGACTGGCTATGCTTTCTGGCACCTGGAACCCCTCAGATGAGCCTGGCAGAAAAGCAAGCACTTGACAAGAAGTGCAGGAGGCATTTAGACCATCCCAGCATTTGCGCCAGGTCGCAGTGATGGTCCTGATTCCAGCTGCTGGTAGAGGAGGCAACAGGGCATCTTCTCCATTGCTGCCTCCTCAGAGCAGTGACCACCTTCTCAGCCTTGCCTTTCAGGGTGGAGTTGGGGGCTGTCTTCTGCCCTCACCACACTGGGAACCATTGCCTGGAATCTGGAAAACCCGGGAAGCAGAGGGGACGGGGCTGAGGGTGGGCGGGGACTTGCTGAGTCCGGATGAGACATGGAAGAGTGAAAGAAAAATCTAAAGCAACTGGTGGTGAGGAGGGGTGTGGGGATGAGAGGGTGGGAAACCCATTAGCGGCAATCAGTTTTTCTTTTAAAAAAACTGTAGACAGGATGGGAAACTTCAGTCTACAGAGTCCCCATGCCGAGGGACGAGGTATTTGTTCTGGCTGACTTACCAAAACAGCATAGATGTTCTTGGCACGAGGCTGTGGAAGCTTTGCTTCATTAATCTTACTGCTCCCTCCAAAGAACCCTAAGAAACAATTCCTGCAAGAAGCTTTCTTCCAGTAATAATGGAAGTCAAAAAACAAAACAAATAGAAATGCCCCAAACAACAACAACAACGAAAACTCAAAGCAGAGAAACATGTAGGCCCCTCCCCTGTGGGGCTGGCCTTAGAAGACATTGCCCTGGCTTCTCCATGCCTCTCCATCAGCCACTGGTTGATCATCTTTGCAGTTGATTTCTTCCTTACAAACACAGTGTTTAGGCACCCATGTCAAGTCCCTGCGTGTGGCCATGTGGCCAAGCCCCACAGCCTTAAAGGGAGAGGACTTGTCCCCACACTCCATGGGTCAGGCATAGCTCTCTCACAAACACTCTGAAAACAACCTTAGGTGTGAGTATTATGGTGTTCTCAGGAACATGATTAACAACTAAAAGCTACAGAACTGCTATTACATGCAAGATCCTTGTAATTCTGCCAGAAGTTACAAATAATTTTCTGTTCTAAGGAGTGTTTTTACCTAGCATAATGGGTGAAAAGACAACCCTGCGTTTTGGGAAAACTTTCTGTATTTCCAATGTACAATTGTGTTCATCTCAAATTTTCAGTGTTTGAAAGCATACTGGAGGGCAGATACTATTCTAATTTCAGAGAAAGAAGTAGACACAGACAATCTTAAGTCAATTGCCTGCTCAAGATTATCCAGTTGTGAGTGACAAGGCTAGAGCTTTCCTCTGAGCAGCAGGCTTTGTGTTCTCTTTCTGTGACACTGCCATGCCCTTCCAGTAAAGACTTTTTAGTCCCAATTTTGACTATAGCAGCACCTTGAGATAAAATAAAAAATGCAACAAAATGTGCATAGACAGAGGAAAAATCATCCTAAACACATGCCATTCAATCAATTGGTCCATTTAATAATTAAACACTACAGAACCGCAGTTCTGTGCAAGACTCTTTAAAATCTACCGAAGTCACAGATAATTTTCTGTTCTTAGGAGGGTTTTTAGCTAGCATGATAGTTCCTCCCCACCCCACCCCCTGCCCCTTCCCCAAGCTAGCTATGGTGAGGGGCTGTTAAAGTTAAGACACATCTGGTTCTTATCACAATGTCCATAAGATAAACAAGAAGAGTTCCATGAGGGAAATGCCAAAACCTCCAATGCACGAATAATGATGAATTGCTCCCGGGTCGTCATCAGCCTTCGGGGAGCATGCTGGAAATGGCAGTGTTGCATTTTTCTTCTCCATGGAGTGAGAGGCTGTGTATTTTTAGGCAAGAAATCAGCATGGGATGCTGGAGGTTTGGCTGCCAGGAACACTCACAATGGAAATTTCTCCAACCTGGGGTATAATGAAAGAGAGACGAAGGTTGCAGGAGGGGAGTCTTATTTGCATGCCATCCAAAGAAAAGCTCTTTAGCCAGCTTTCCCATTCTTCTGCAGAATTAACAGCCCCACAGTCACAGTTTTGGAAGAGAATTCTTCAATTAGAGTGTGGTCAAAAATTCTGTTAAACAGGATTATGGAGTGGGCTGCTATAATCTAGGTGTTGATACAGTGAGCAAAGTGACCCAGACTTGGGGACACTGGAATAGGCAGAAAGGCAGGGCAGATGGCTGTGAAAGAAATGCTTTTGGGAAAGTAGAAATAAATTGGAAGAAAACAAAAAGTAATAATGGTATTCTTTGCCTCAGCCAGGCAAATGGAGGGTGGAAAGACCAGGCAAATTTAACAGTATCCCAATTATTAAAGAAGGGAACCAGTTGTGATTTTAATTAAAATGAGAGTTATATTGTAAAACTACTTAGCTCTACACTGAGGCACTCTGGTCCTGACACTGTTCCACTGCTTGTATCAGAATCTCCCTTTTTCTAGTAGGAAGCTATGCATTCTCTACCAATCTCTTTGACTTATCAGGAATGTATAAGAACTGTGGTAAAATTGGCCAGTATGCCATCTGGTACCATTTTATGGATTTAAAATACATAACTTAAATCAAATAAGAATAGTTTATATGTATATGAAAGCAAATTTTTCCATCTATAATGCAAGCTACCATGGATGAATTTTAAGGCTGAATACACATTTAGCTTTGGCAAATAGACTTACTGAATGATGTGCCTCTTAATTCAACATTCTGTAAGCCTATGAATAAAAAGTAGCCCTGCCTGATATGGCTTGGATTTCTGGTCTGCTTGAATCTGGATACGCCCACTTGAGTCAGAGTTGAAGGGCTGCCCACAATGGGCTCCTGAGGAAGGGCAGTGTGTATCCATCCTCTTGGTGGCTTCCTCCTCTTTGACATGGAAGATGGCCACAGCAGGGGCCTCTTGCTTCTTCTACTTGCAAACTTAAAAGCCACGAAGAACTTTTACAGTCACACTTCTGCCAGACTGCAGAATCATAATCTTGACAGATGACAAAGAAGTCTAGGGATGTTTGGGTATTTTCTGATTGCATTGCTGGTGAGAAGGGGATGATGTTACAAGATCCTGCTGGCTGGGTTGAACCACAATCATCTTGAAGGCTTTTGATTTGTTCTTTGCATGTCTGAGACCTAAGTGGGTACCCATTAATCATGCAGTCAAAGTTTATCCCCTGTACCTATGTCTTTAAGACCCATTTGGTTTAACTGAACAAATAAAGGGTCAAAGCCTCCAATCACTTATGACTGTGTCCCTTGTGTGTCAGGTACTTTGATATACTGGAGGGCTTTTTAAAAAGTAGAACAGAGTTCTTGCTCTTGTGGTAAAGAGGAAAGTAAAGAGGAACAGTCATAATTGCATTAAGCTATAATTACAACACAGAGTCTAGGGGATATTCTGCAAAGCAATGTACGACTCATTGTGCAATGAATGGGACAAGGAGGGATGACAGCTAAATTGACTATTGGTATGGTGTATGCCCTGAATTAGTTTAATATATGACCGCACCCAGTGGCTCCGCAGATAAAGAATCTGTGTGCAATGCAGGAGACACCGGAGTTGCAGGTTCAATCCCTCGGCCGGGAAGATCCCCTGGAGGAGGAATGGCAGCCCCCTCCAGTATTCTTGTCTGGAAAATCCCATGGACAGAGAAGCTTGGCGAGCTACAGTCCAAAGGGTTATAGAGTCAGACATGACTGAGCACAGATGGGACCAGATGATGACCACATCTTAAAAAGAAAGATGGCTTCCAGTTCCCATGGGTCAGAAGCCATGGTACGTCGGCTTCCAGTTCCCATGGGTCAGAAGTCCTGGCATTGCTCACCTGGTCCCCTGCTTAGGCTGTCGTGAGGCTGCAGTCAAGCTATCAGCCAGACTGCGTTCTCATGTGGAGGCTGATGGAAAGATCTGATTTCAAGCTCATTCAGGAAGTTGGTAGAAGTTATTTCCTTGAGATCACAGGACGGAGGGCCTGTTTTCTTGCTGGTTCTGTTAGGAGAACACCTCCAGCTCCACAGTTGCATGCCACCAACCTTCACCATAGGTCTCCTCATAGCGTGAACCTTTGGCTTCTTCATGGTCATCAAGAATCTTGGGCCTGATGTCCTGTCACCTTTGCCTTGTTCTATTGGTTTGAAGCAGGGCACAAGTCCCACTTACTCACAGGGAGGGGATTATAAAGAATATGACCCCTGGAGACAGATCACCTTAAAGTGTGTCCACTACAAGCACCAACCAAACAGAATGGATGCCCTGCTGATCATAGTAGACACTAGTCGTAAACAAACTTGACAGCACATTCCAGTCAAACATGAGCTATGAACACAGATGGTACAATCATAGGAGGAAAGGCCACTTCAGGCCAGGACAAGAACTCTTGACCAGGATAGAGGGGAGAAGGGCCTGGTTCCTTTTCCTGGTTTCTGTTTGGTGTTTGTGGGGAAGTGCATGGAAGAAATTATTTTCTCTAATTCTGCAAGTCAGAAGCTCATTCATCCCAGTCTGTCAGTGCATTTCATCTTAGAACTAAAATGCTCCATACAGATTGCCTGGTCCTGACCATGTGCCCATGAGATTATGGCCAAACGAATCCATTAATTTGAGGAAGTTTCAAAACCAATATATACCCATGCCATACCCCCCCTACACACATACCACACCACACACACACGTGCGCAACATACAAACACATCACACACCATGCCACATCAGATACAAACATACAAACACGTACCACATGTATTAAACCCCTACAAGCCACCCACCACATTACCATACCCCCCAACACGCACATAAATACACATACACATTGTGTAAGTGACAGGTGCCATTTCCACAAATAGTGCTTGACTAGGTTAATATACATTTCCTGAGTAAACATTTGTATTAAAATTAAAAGGAGAAAATATTCAGTTGAGCTAAAAAACCAATGGGTGTTACTTGAAGGTATTTGAGCAATGTCTTGACTAAGAATTGACTAAAAGACACATGCTCCTTGGAAGAAAAGCTATGGTGGGCCTGATGTCCTGTCACCTTTGCCTTGTTCTATTGGTTTGAAGCAGGGCACAAGTCCCACTTACTCACAGGGAGGGGATTATAAAGAATATGACCCCTGGAGACAGATCACCTTAAAGTGTGTCCACTACAAGCACCAACCAAACAGAATGGATGCCCTGCTGATCATAGTAGACACTAGTCGTAAACAAACTTGACAGCACATTCCAGTCAAACATGAGCTATGAACACAGATGGTACAATCATAGGAGGAAAGGCCACTTCAGGCCAGGACAAGAACTCTTGACCAGGATAGAGGGGAGAAGGGCCTGGTTCCTTTTCCTGGTTTCTGTTTGGTGTTTGTGGGGAAGTGCATGGAAGAAATTATTTTCTCTAATTCTGCAAGTCAGAAGCTCATTCATCCCAGTCTGTCAGTGCATTTCATCTTAGAACTAAAATGCTCATACAGATTGCCTGGTCCTGACCATGTGCCCATGAGATTATGGCCAAACGAATCCATTAATTTGAGGAAGTTTCAAAACCAATATATACCCATGCCATACCCCCCCTACACACATACCACACCACACACACACGTGCGCAACATACAAACACATCACACACCATGCCACATCAGATACAAACATACAAACACGTACCACATGTATTAAACCCCTACAAGCCACCCACCACATTACCATACCCCCCAACACGCACATAAATACACATACACATTGTGTAAGTGACAGGTGCCATTTCCACAAATAGTGCTTGACTAGGTTAATATACATTTCCTGAGTAAACATTTGTATTAAAATTAAAAGGAGAAAATATTCAGTTGAGCTAAAAAACCAATGGGTGTTACTTGAAGGTATTTGAGCAATGTCTTGACTAAGAATTGACTAAAAGACACATGCTCCTTGGAAGAAAAGCTATGGCCAACCTAGACAGCATATTAAAAAGCAGAGACATTACTTTGCTGACAAAGGTCCGTATAGTCAAAGCTATAGTTTTTCCAGTAGGCATGTATGGATGTGAGAGGTGGATCATAAAGAAAGCTGAGTGCCAAAGAAATGATGCTTTTGAACTGTGGTATTGGAGAGGACTCTTGAGAGTCCCTTGGACTGCAAGGACAGCCAACCAGTCCATCCAAAAGGAAATCAGTCCTGAATATTCATTGGAAGGACTGATGCTGAAGCTGAAACTCCAATACTTTGGCCACCTGATGCAAAGAACTGACTCATTTGAAAAGACCTGATCCTGGGAAAGATTGAAGGTGGGAAAAGAAGGAGATGACAGAGAATGAGATGGTTGGATGGCATTGCTGACTCAATGGACATGAGTTTGAGTGGGCTCTGAGAGTCGGTGATGGACAGAGAAGCCTGGAGTGCTGGATGGGGTCACAAAGTGTTGGACATGACTGGGCAACACTAGACCCCTAGAACCAATTCTTGACTAAGAATTGAGTATGGAAGAGGAATGCATTGCCTTAACTTCCTTAACCACTTCCAAGAAGGAGTCTTAGTGACAGTGTGGCTTGTTGGCTGTGGCTGACCTAGAGCAGGATATCAGTGCTCTGAAGGCCATCCAGGATACCTCAGAGACATCTTTGTCAACTCTTGGGCTTTGAGGTAACTCTCACTAGCTGTGGACTGAATATTTGTTTCCTCTTAAAATTCATATAGAAAAGATCTCAGTCATGTCTGACTCTTTGTGACCTCTTGGATGGTAACCCACCAGGCTCCTCTGTCTGTGGAATTTCCCAGGCAAGAGTACTGGAGTTTGTTGCCATTTCCTTCTTCAGGGGATCTTCCTGGCCCAGGGATCAAAACTGCTTCTCTTTCATCCCCTTCATTGGCAGGCAGATTCTTTATCACTAGTGCCACCAGGGAAGCCCAAAATTCAAATGTTGAAGACTACCCTCCAGTGTGATGGTATTTGGAAGTGGGGCCCTTTGGGAGGTGATGAGGTTGTGAGGGTGGAGCCCTCAAGAATGACATTAGTGCCCTTATAAAAAAAAGAAAGAGGAGGAGACCTAGGATCCCTCTCTCTGTCACATGAGGATATTAAAAGAAGACAGCTATCTGCAAGCCAGGAAGTGGAGCCTCACCAGACACAAATCTGCCAGCACCTTGATCATAGACTTCCAGCCTCCAGACTGAGAGAAATGAATGTGATTGAAGCCCCCTGGTCTACTATTCTGTTACAGCAGCCCAAACAGACTAAGACACAAGCTTCTGTTCTCTGTCTGAAAACTGTGCCCACTGAGAAATAAGAAAATGCCAGAATAGCATCTCTCTAACTGATAAGGGTCATCTTGGAGACTGTGACATTATCTGCAGGCACGTGGGTTTCCTAACACTGAACGCTGAAACTGACTGTTTGGTCATAGACTGGCAATACAGAGGAGCAAGAGACACACTTGCTCTTGGCAGGTAGACCAGGGCGGGTGGAGGGGGGGTGTTGGTGAGATTGGGTTTAGTGCCTTCCGTTTCACATCCTAAGTACCAGTCTCATTAGGACACCCCCTACCTTGTCTAGGGTGGAGAGGGTGAAGCCGGCATACTGGTACCAGGAGTATCACACTCCTGGGCTCCTTCCTTGTGGAGGGAAACATCAGGAGAAGGAAAGGAGCCTTTTCTCCACTACTGTCAACAGCTCAGGACATATCACTATTTCTTGGTCCTTGAATAGATCTGGAGAGCTTGACTTCCTGTTCCTTATCTCTATTTGCAAGTTATCCACAGAGACCATAAAAATATAGTCTTAACCACTTGGCAAAGATGTTTTGGTATAAAATGCTGCTGCTGCTGCTGCTGCTAAGTCGCTTCAGTCATGTCTGACTCTGTGCGATCCCATGGATGGCAGCCCACCAGGCACCCCATCCCTGGGATTCTCCAGGCAAGAACGCTGGAGTGGGTTGCCATTTAAATAGACCAGCAGAAAAGGGAAATTTGCACACATTGAGGCAGGGTCCTTCCTGCAGGTGATGGAACTAGATATACCCCAGTAAAGCTCTGTTTTCTTCACAATCATGTTCTAATTTTTAATTTTCTATTCTATCAGCTTTTCATATCACATAGCACCAAATTTAGTGAAATATAATGTCACTCCCGGGTCCTGAAAGAAGAAGCAGGTCAATTTTAAATGTCTTTCAGTAACGTAGAAAGTCAGGTGAATTTTCTGGCATTTCATATACTCAGCGAAGTGGAGTATCTGCTCTACTTACTAAAAATGACACTCTCTCCCCACCGTTTCCATCTGCATTTACATACTGTGGGTACTGCTGAGGTAGCTATTTTCCCTGATGTTTACTGCCAATACATTTGCATTTTCTGTCACAATAAATAACCCAGTAAAAACCTCCAATGAGTAGATTCCAGCCCTGGCTCTTTCTAAGCATGGAATCACAGACAATGATTTATAGTCATGAATGCCCAGAGGAAGGGATAAGTGGACACTTGCAAAGGAAACATAAATGAATTCAAACAAAAGCTCAGTGGCTGTTAGGAAATTAAAGATGTGAAACTCTACAACCATTCAAGTCATGGGTGGAGAAGGAGGCCATGGCAGGAAGAAGCTCTCATCACACGGGCTGTGTCTAGGGAACACCCCAGCACCTGCTATGTCACCAGCGTATGAAGCGGCACTCTCATATCTCCACTTCGCAGATGAGAAAATGGAGGCTTGAAGAGTTTGAGGGCTTCCTGGGTCGCACTGCTCAATTCAGTTCAGTTCAGTCGCTCAGTCATGTCTGACTCTTTGTGACCCCATGGACTGCAGCACGCCAGGTTTCTCTGTCCGTCACCAATTCCCGGAGCTTGCCCAAACGCATATCCATCAGGTCAGTGATTCCATCCAAACATCTCATCCTCTGTCGTCCCCTTCTCCTCCTGCCTTCAGATCTTTCCCAAAGAGTCAGTTGTTCACATCAGGTGGCCAAAGTCACACTGCTAAAGAGTGGCGAACTCAGATGACTTGTTCAAGTTAGTACAGTGATTAAGACCTGGAATGGGAACAGAATTACATAGTTCACCACCAGAATAGGGTTAAAATGCAGGATGCCCAGTCAATTTGAATTTCAGATAATAACTTTTTTTAAAAAAGCATAAGGATATCCCAAATATTGCACGGGATATACTTACACTAGTGGCTCAGCTGGCAAAGAATCCACCTGCAAGGCAGGAGACCCAGTTTTGATCCCTGAATCAGGAAGATCCCCTGGAGAGGGGAATGGTTACCCACAACAGTATTCTTGCCTGAGAATTCCATGGACAGAGGAATCTGGTAGACTACAGTCCATGGGGTCACAGAGTTGTACACGACTGAGCAACTTTCACTTCTCACACTTTTATGCTAACAAATGATCCTTTGTTTGTCTGAAACTCAGATTTAACACATACAGTATCCTGTACTTTTATTTGCTAAATCTGGCAACCCTAATCCAGAATCCACACTTTTAAGCACTACATTGTTTTAAGATGCTCAAAGTGCAGCTGGAGAAAAGCGTCCCCATTCTGATTTTAGTTTGTGCATCTGGATAGTTTGCACATACATAAATGTTTGCACCTTATCCTCATAACCAATGGGAAGGGTCGATTTTGTGAGGAAGCTGAAACCAAACAGCTCATGTTATTTGCCTAAAATCACAGAAAATACTAATCTTATCCAACCCTGACATGGCACTTTGGCCAATGCCGGGTGCTATTTTATGAGTTTTTTACCTATCTTCTCACTTAGTCCTCAAAAATCCTGCAGGACAGGTCAAATCATTATATCCATTCACAGACTGAGCAAAAGAGACACAGAGGGGTTAAGGAAGTTGTCTGGGTCACACAGTCAGCAAGTGGAAGAGTCTGGCTTTGATGCCAAATTTAAGATAGTATACTTTCATCCTCTGTGCTACACTCTTGCTTTAACTAACAAATACAAAAGAGCTGTAGCTTTGTTGATGCCCAAGGCTGTTCCACACGTGCTTGACTACAAAGTCCATGTTGCTTCTGTAACTCCATTGTAAGTAAAGCCTGTATGTGTGGTATTAGAGCAGGAGAACACAAAGAATGCTGTATGGGAACATGAAAAGCTGAAGAGGTCATCCTTGTCCCCAGTCCTCACTGCAGCAGGGACTCCTGGGGATCAGTGCTGTTTGATTTTGTAAATAAAATTTTATTAGAACTCATCCATAAAAAACTTTATTTACATGATGCTTTCGAACTATGGTGCTGGAGAATAGTCTTGAGAGTCCCTTGGACTGCAAAGAGATCAAACCAGTCAATCCTAAAGGAAATCAATCCTGAATATTCACTGGATGGACTGATGCTGAAGCAGAAGCTCCAATACTTCAGCCACATGATGCAAAGAACTGACTCATTGGAAAAGACCTCGATGCTAGGAAAGATTGAAGGCAGGAGGAGCGGATGACAGAAGATGAGGTGGTTGGATGGCATCACCGACTCAATGGACATGAGTTTGAGTAATCTCCAGGAGATGGTGAAGGACAAGGAGGCCTGACATGTTGCAGTTGATGGGGTTGCAAAGAGTCAGACATGACTTAGCCACTGAACAACACAACGAACACAGCCACGCTCACTATTTACATGTCACCTGTGGCTGCTTTTATGCTTCAACCACAGAGCTGAATAGTTGAGACAGAGTTTCCATGACCTACAAAGCCTAAAATATTTACTGTCTGGACTTCTATACAAAATGTTTGCTGCTCTCTGGTCTAAACAATATACATTTGTGATCATTTTACACAGGAAGAAACTGAAGCCCTCAAGGGTTAAGTAAGTTGTTCAAAGTCAAATAGCTAGTGACTAGCTCAGCTAGAATTCCAAACCAGTACTATCTGACTCTCAAGTTTAGGTCAAATAGCCCCTTTGATAAGCCAGGCTAAGAATTGATGTTAAGTCATAAGTTGACTTGCACTCCATTTAAACAAGTGAAAAATTAAGCTTCTGTATTTTTTCCTCTTATTGAACTAACTTTTTTTTTTTTTTTAGTGGATCCCACACCAGTAGGTAAGTGTAGGCCAATACAGTAAACTCAGTCTAATCCTACAGTTTTAATAGTCTCATTAGATCATTCAGGCTGTGGTGAGTCAAACACAGTATTTCAGATTTCCACCCTCTCGGCTGTTTCTTCAGGAGAGCTTTCAGGGTCCTCATGGCACTATGAGTGGGGTTAAGGAAAGATCTTCACGTGTATGTAGAATTTTCTAGATCCTGGCTCTGGGACCACTAAGATCTGGCTTATGCCATCTATTCTCTCTCAGTGACCTTGGGCAGGTTCCCTTATCTATATAGTTGGGATCATAATAAAAGATCAGTTCAGTTCAGTTGCTCAGTCATGTCCACTCTTTGCGACCCCATGAACCGCAGCATGCCAGGCTTCCCTGTCCATCACCAACTCCTGGAGTTTACTCAAACTCATGTCAACTGAGTTGGTGATGCCATCCAACCATCTCATCCTCTGTCATCCTCTTCTCCTCCAGCCCTCAATCTTTTCCAGCATTAGGGTCCCTTCAAATGAGTCAGTTCTTCACATCAGGTGGCCAAAGTATTGGAGTTTCAGCTTCAACATCAGTTCTTCCAAGAACATCCAGGACTAATCTCCTTTAGGATGGACTGGTTGGATCTCCTTACAGTCCAAGGGATTCTCAAGAGTCTTCTCCAACACCACAGTTCAAAAGCATCAATTCTTCGGCACACAGCTTTCTTTATAGTCCAACTGTCACATCCATACACGACTACTGGAAAAACAATAGCCTTGATTAGATGGACCTTTGTTGGCAAGGTAATGTCTTTGCTTTTTAATATGCTGTCTAGATTGGTCATAACTTTCCTTCCAAGGACTAAGCATCTTTTAATTTCATGGCTGCAGTCACCATCTGCAGTGATTTTGGAGCCCAGAAAAATAAAGTCTTCCACTGTTTCCCCATCTATTTGCCATGAAGTGATGGGACCAGATGCTACTATCTTATTTTTCTGAATGTTGAGCTTTAAGCCAACTTTTTCATTCTCCTCTTTCACTTTCATCAAGAGGCTCTTTAGATCTTCTTCGCTTTCTGCCATAAGGGTGGTGTCATCTGCATATCTGAGGTTAGTGACCTCTTTGTCCCCCTGTCAGTCCTCTTGGCCTCTGCAGCCCTGCTTTCCAGGGCATGTAGACACTGAGATCCCAGAGGGCCAGAAGCTTCTCCATAAGATTCACCATCCCTCCACTGGAGCCATGTTGGAAGAAGGCACTCATTAACTTAGACCCTGCAGTCTCCACTGGGACTTGGGAGAAGGGGGCCCCTGGCTCTTCTGAGTTCTTGGCTCTTGCCTTGACCTCTGCAGCACATCCTCCAGTTCTAGGACCTTGGCTGGTCCTTGGCCTCCCCTGCCTCTCTCCCCTTCCTCCCATAATCTGCCAAAATAAAAGAAATGAACCACCCATCTTCTCTGCTTCATACCATGGCTTCTTTTTCCTCTGTCCTAGGGCAAAACTCTGTTCTAATCAGTCAAGCTCTAACATATATTAAACCTAGAGGAATTCAGAAAAATCCTTTTCTTTTGACAGTGCCTGGCTATGAAGACTATTGACTTGCTAAAGAGGTCAAGGAATGCAGCTTAAGGCTCCAGCTGATCAATGGCCTTTTTCTTCCAGATAGAACCTGCTCTTTCTTCCCTGGGGCAACTGGGATTTATTATTATCCCCACTAGAGAAGCACTCTGGCAGGTCCACTAGGTGGTGATGTTGCAGAAGGGAACCGAGCCCGGATGTCTGATTGGCCTGAGTCCTCCAGGGGCCTTCCCCCCTGGGAGGACTGGAATCAGGTTTCCTGCCCTCAGCTGCGGTGCCAGGGGGGCTTCCCAGGTGGCGCTAGAGGTAAAGAACCTGCCTGCCAAAGCAGGAGACATAACAGACCAGGGTTCAATCCCCGGGTTGGGAAGATCCCTGGAGGAGGGCATGGCGACCCACTCCAGTATTCTTGCCTGGAGAATGCCATGGGCAGAGGAGCCTGGTGGGCTACAGTCCATAGGGTAGCAAAGAGTCGGTCACGACTGAAGCGACTTAGCATGCAAACACGCTCTATATTCAGTTGCTTGCTTGCTACCTAGTCCCCACACCACCCCATCTCCTCCCAGAATGTAAATTTCATAATGGCAAACTTTGCCTCATCTTTCAGTGCCTGGGCTGGTATGGATCTTCAATACCAACTTTATTATTTCAGCTCTTGATGGCTGATCTAACAGCTGGAGGGAGGCCAGGCAAGAAAACAAGTGTTCAGAAGAGGTCAGAAGAGCAGAAACCATATAGAAATAGGGCAGAGCTGATCCTTAACGAGCTCACAGTTCAATGCCATCTTTTACCCTTGAGGAAACAGACGCCCAGAGACGAGGACTTGAATGACGCGGGGGGTTAATGGCAGAGCTGACCCCTAGAACCAAGTCCCCTGATCCTGCCTCCAGTCTCCTCCCACCAGGTCACATTCATGGTGAGTGAATCCACACAAAGGCACCGGTGTCCACCCTGCTCGCTTGGTCTTCTAATATAGTTTAGCTGAACATGGACAAATTAAAAGATATTTCTTATTACTTCTTTTTATTTCTCTATTAAAATACAGTTAGAGCAACATATTGATTAAAAAAAAGTGTGGAGGTAGGTTATTAAGAATGAATTTCATTTCAAGAGAGTCATGGGGATCATCTCAGCCTGGGTCCCCAGAAAGCAGGGCCTGAGACAAAAGCTTTAGTGCAAGGGGCCTGTGACTCCTGGGAGCAGGACTGAGGAACAGGGGGAGGAGACAGGCTGGCCTGTGACACAGGGACTGCTACTCGATCCCACGAGGGACAGCTAAGTGCCCATGTGATCTGAATTTCAGAGCTCCTTGCTGAAGGGCTGGAAGCATTTATCTATCAGCTCTCAGCCTCCACTGGGCAAGGCTGGCCTGGCAGGCATTCCCTGTTGCCCTCTTCTGCGTTGGGCAGTCTCTGGGGTGCCCCATGCCATGATATCAGTATGCATGTCCTCCATCCCAAGGTGGATCCCACACGAAGTGTCCAGTTGCCCCTGGGCAAAGCTGGTCAGCATCTGCCTGGAGCAGAGGCAGCTGGAATAAGAGGTGAGGTCCAGAGAGATTTAAGGAGGATTCAGGAGGGGTCTGATCCCCAAACGTCTGTTCTTTCCCATGCAGATGGGTGTCAGCGTCCAGAAGATGAAGGTGACTTGGAGCTAGGAGCCTCCAGTGTTTCTGGCTAATCACATGGCCTGGATTTCTCATTGAGTTCTCTAGGAAATTCCATCTGCAGCATCAAAGTCACAGAAGTGCAATGTGCCCTGACATTTGGAAAGAACTGAAACAAAATTCCACCTCGGGGAATTTGGGGTTGCCTAAGTTTTCCCACTTCCTTGAAGCTGCAATAGGTGTCAAATTTGTCCCCAGATGGGCCCTGACTATATGGAGGTTAGTGAGCAAGCAGGAGCTTAGCCTGTCAGGCAAGATGCTGCAGGAAAAGTAACCTGCACCGACGTGGAATGGTTATCATTTGCTGAGATGATGCTATTTCCAGGCACCAGGCTAAGATCCCAAGAGCCATTTTCTCATTTGATTCTCAGGGCAAACCTTTGAGGTAAATATTATTTCTATTTTATAAAGTAGCAGGACTAGCTACACATTTGCAAGGTCCATGAAAAATGAAAATGCTGGGCTCCTTGTTCACAATTTAAGAATTTCCAGATGGCAACAACAAAGTAGGAAACAAAGCAGGGAAAATTCTAAGCAGAGGGAGCCCTGTGTGACCTCAGTTTACATGATCAAGAAGGCGGTTCTGTAAAAGAGGAAACCAGAGCTCAGAGAGGTTAAGATCTGGCTAAGGTCACACAGTGGGTTAACAATTGGTGCAATGATTTGAATCCACACTGTCTATCTCTACACACATTTGCTTAGGCTGAAGGTGGAGAGGTGAACTGGAAAGTGTATTTTATTGGGAGTCAGAAGGCTGAGGTTTGAGCAACTCCTCACTTGTTAGGTTTCCCTATGCAGGTCTGGTCTTTACCTTAGTTTCTTCATCAGTAACTCAGCTCACAGATCCCTGCCTTGTGGTGACCTGAGAGATGGGCAGGGGTGCCAAAAGTTGTCTTGCCTTTTGCCCGTGTCACAGATGTCCAAAGGAAGCACCTGATCTCTGGTCAGTCATTCCTAAGGGTTCATATGTCTTTCTGGGGGGAAACCTGGAGTTCAATAAGAGACTCTGGAGGAACAGGACCCTCACCAAATCACAATTGTGTTTATTGGGCTTCTAGCTTACAGGCTGTATATGCTGACTTGAGCTGACTAAGCAGAAAGGTGCTTACTCAACGGCAATTGGGGCATAACCCACAGATTCCCTCTCTCCAGTTACTCTGAACTGAAGTCTCTGTCAGTCTGATTGCGAGAGTCTCATGAGGGGAAAGGCCTGAGCCATCATGTTTTCTGAGTTCTGCCATAGAGAAGCCCAACTCTTAGTGCCAGAATGTCCCCAAACAGATCAAGGATGCCCTAATGTTTGGGACAGAGTGAAAATATCCACTGTATTGACTCCAAAATGTAAAGATGGTAATTGGTTAATCTAATGTTCAGTTCATATAACAGAAACCCAACTGCAGGAGCCTACTCAAAGGAGGTTCTGCTTACAGCTCGAAGAGTTCAGGGGCGGCTGCGTTGGGTTAGTGATGCTGCTCAAGCAGCCAATTTCTTACTGCTCCCGCCATTCTTAGAGAATGCCTGTCAACCTCACGGTTTCAAGAAGGCTGCTCTGGCTCCAGACGTTGTGCAGCATTCCAGGCAGGGAGAGGGGCAAGGAGCCACGGGCAAAAGGCACTTGTCAGCCAAATCCCCCTTTTCTCAGATTAGCAGTAGTTTTCTCGGATGCCTCATCCAGTCGACTTCCATTTGTACCTTTGGAGCAGGAGCGAGGTAACCTGGGAAGCTAAGGAAAAGGGCATTTTTCCAAACTCAATCAAGATATTGTTAGGACAGAAGAAACAGAATACAGATATTTGCTGGGCCATTCTAGCAGTGTCTGCCCCAGCAGCTCTGACACCATTATGACTCTGAAACCTCCCACAACATTCCAATCCCTACTGCTGCTGCTGCTGCTAAGTCGCTTCAGTCGTGTCCGACTCTGTGCGACCCCATAGACGGCAGCCCACCAGGCTCCGCCGTCCCTGGGATTCTCCAGGCAAGAACACTGGAGTGGGTTGCCATTTCCCTCTCCAATGCATGAAAGTGAAAAGTGAGAGTGAAGTTGTTCAGTCGTGCCGGACTCTTAGCGACCCCATGGACTGCAACCTACCAGGCTCCTTCGTCCATGGGATTTTCCAGGCAAGAGTACTGGAGTGGGGTGCCATTGCCTTCTCTGCCAATCCCTACTAGCAATGCCCGATACAAATATAACAGAAACTACAAATGCAAGTTATGGTCTACTTCAACATTTTCTAGTAGCCATTTTTTAAAAGTAAAAGGAAACAGGTGAAATGAATCCAAATGTCTTATTTAATATACTGTTTTCAAGATATTATCATTCCATTGTATAATCCACATTACAAAATATTCATGAGCTATTGCAAGGTTTTTTCCATGCCAGGTCTTTAAAATCCGGGGTGTATTGTTTTACACTCACAGTGCATCTCAATTCAAACTAGCTTCATTTCAAGTGCCCCATAGGTACACGTGGCTGGAGCTTTTGCATTGGACGATACATGCCTACACTTAACAAAAGGGTTCTCAGCTGGATATTTTAAAAGAAGTACAGGGGTTGAGCTGTCATATGACTGGAGATGCACTGGCCATGCTTAGTGGGCAGAGAGGCTGAGGATCTTCAAGGACCTTGACAATCATGCGATGCCTAGGACAGTCCCAAAGAGCATGAACTATGAACTGTCCCGCTCAGGAGCGGAGAGGTTTTGTTGTTGTCTGTTTTTTGTTTCTCGGAGAATCACTGCTTTAATGCGTGCAAAGTGCTCAGAGCTCAGTGCAAGTTTATCATCATCATTAGGCAGTCAAGTGCAGCCTTCATCTTCTAGCATGAAAAACCCTCTATCTAGTCTGATCCCTACTCCTAAGAAACTACATACACATGCACCCACAATACCCGTAATAATATATATGGGTCGTTGCTATATCTACCATATATACTATATGTCTGTATATCCATGTATCTCTATCTATGTCTACATCTAGCTATCTCTAGGTTATTCATGTTTCTTTCCATTGGTACTCAAATAGGAGAGTATTATTTATCCCATTGTACAGATGAGAAAAGTAGGCCATAAAAGTTAAGCTGTTTGCTTAAATTCATACAACTGATGAGAAAAGACTTCAGCCCTCTTTGTGACAGATTATCCATAAATCTGGGAATCATAGGAGGACCAGTGTTACTGGCATCATGGCTGAAACCAGTCCATCTTTCATTTCCAATGATCTGCCAAGCCCTTCCTCCGGCAACAATCAGAACAATCCTCCCCACCCCAGCCTCAAGCTCACCAGACTGTTTCTCTCCTGTCCTAGAAATGAGCTTGGAGCAGGCGGCAAAGAGAACCTTCCCAGTGCAATTGCAGCCCCAACAATGACAACTGATGAGGCACAATAGCGGGATCTGGCCTGTAATCAGTCTCAAACGATGCTCAGCTATTTAGGCATCCATTCTGTGGGCTCCAGAGAGAGTGAGGGGAGAGGCACGCACCCCCAACTGCAGCTCCTGCTCATCATCGCATTCACCGCTGCCGGGAAAGGACCCCTTTGTGACAGTACCACAAATTACAGCCCGAGCAATCTGGAATCTCAGCTAGAGCTGATTCTCCTCTTCCTAAAAGAAAAATATGTCTTAAGCTTAATTATAGTCTGTCATTACCAGCAATCTTATAATGATCCAAAGTGCCTGGGAAAATGATAATAATAATAATAAATGAGAGAATCAATTTAAATATGAGTTAAAAGACCCAGACAAGTGTAGGGAAGGGAGATGATGGTGGCATTCTTCATACTGATTGTGAAATGAGGATCAGAGCTTTAGAATAGTTATTCTGGCATGATTGTCAATTTACCATGCCAGGGGCTCAGTGTTAACTTTACTCTTTCTGAATCTTTAATCTTTTTGCTCCAGAATTCACCTTGTAAAATGTAGGGCCAGCTCCCAAGATAAACTGATATCCAGAATCAAATGACCTAGATTTAATAAGGCAGTGCTTCTCAGATCCCAGGTGGATGCACTGAACACACTAAAAGTATTCAGTGATTGTTCTTGGCATGTTAGCAAGAAGATGCTAAGGTTTGTAGGAAGACACCTTTTAAGTCAAGTTTTCTTTGTCAGTTTCCATGAGCTGGACAATCATTTCCTTTCAGGTACAGAAAATCATTGGGAGCTCCCTCTGGTGGTCACATCAGGAATGGACCTGTGTCTCTTTTCCCACCTCCCCACTCATGCCTCCAAAGCAAAACTGAGAAGAGAAATTGCCCCAAGCTGGTAGGTCCAAGATGTGATACATAGAGAGGCAGGCTTCTGGGGAGTCTCAGATGTTACGTTAAATCTTCCTGGATTCCAGATGTCCTCCTGAATCCATCAATCTTTGTGAAATGATGCGAATTTCAAGAGAAATTTCTTTTTCTAACTTCTTCCTTAGTTATTCTTCATCAATTATTTGCGTAAATAAGTTTTTTATAGTGTATATAAATAACTCCTTCATTATTTTCCATTTATTATTCTGTAAGAATTCCTGAAGCACAAAGAAATCTTTTAAAATTAAGCCTTTGTGCTTTTTTTAAAGCAAGATTTTTTATGTGAATTCAGCTTTCTGGAATAAACCCTAAAGCATTAGATATGGGGTTCAGATTGGAACACGGAGCTGACTGTGTTTGGAGAGAGGTGGTGGGGGTTCCCCAGTGTGGTCTGTTTACTAGAATGCTGCCATGCCACGAGAAGAACTTGGATACCGCCTCAAGCAGCTCCTCATTCACCCGTTGCACTCCTGTCTCAGGAAGGAAATAATGGCATGATTTACTTATCAGCCCTGGTTTTGAACCACAGGGAATCTTCTTTGTGGGAACAAAGTTAGGAAATAAACAAATTAGAAGTCAATATATTGCACATAACAGAAAACTCATCTCAAACCAGTTTAAATAGTATATGGAATTTATAGGCATAGGTCAATGAGAAGTCTAGATGTTGCCTTCAGGTACTGCTTGATCCAACAAACCAGAAACATCATCAAGGATCCCACTTCTCTTCATTTCTCTTCTCTGTCTTCTAAAATGAAGCAGCTACTGTGCTTTGTTCGTTTCCCTGCAACTTTTTCTGAAGGTCAGTTGCTGACATTTCTTATATACTCTAAATACTGTTGCCTGCATCTTTCTGCCAGAGGGCACTCACTATCTCTTCATTGAAGTATGAAGTGTTAGTCGCTCAGTCATGTCCAACTCTTTGCTGTCCCATGGACTGTAGCCTGCCAGGCTCTACATGGAATATATTAGGCAAAAATACTGGAGTGAGTAGCCATGCCCTTCTTCAGGGGATCTCTCTGACTGAGAGAGATCAAACCTGGGCATCCTATACAGCAGACAGATTCTTTACCATCTGAGCCACCAGGAAGCCAGAGTTAATATTTCACAATTGACCCTGATGAAAGAACAAAAGTTAGAGAGTAAGTATCCCAGCTTACTCGCCCACAGCTGGACTGTTATGAGATGTATGCCACACCATTTCTCATCGTGTTCCCAAGGAACTGAGTCCCCTTTTCCTACAGTGGTTTACCAACCCAGCCTGCATTGCCTTCCATCCTTTCTCTGTCTCATACTGTTTCTCCCTCACAAAGTTTTTTGGGACTTCCTCCTCCCTAAATCACAACTCAAATCCTTTTCTTAGTATCTCTTTTTGGAGGGTAACACAGACTAAGAAAAAAGCACATGGCTTCCAGAAGGGGGACATGGACACTGGACAGCAGACCCTTATGTTACTCTGTCAAGAAACCCTGAACACTCCCAAGTCCGAGAACCCAGATGCTCCCTTCTGGATGAGGGGCATTTCTGGGAAGGAAACTGGGGTGAATGAGGAGCTCAGCATCTGCAGCAAGACTTCCAGTGTTTCCACTGTGCCAGCACATAGGATGCTGGGTGGGTGGTGATGGGTGAGGAATGGCAGGAGACAAGACAAAGCGGGGAAAGGACAGAAAGTCCATTTTATTCACAGGGGAAATCAGAGAAAACAGCCAAAGGAGACTGCTCCCAAAAGTCCCTCTCTGCCCACCTCATCACCCAATCTGAGCTTTGCCTGATTTTCTTGACTGCCCCAGACCTCACTGACCTTCCATACCAACACACCATCACTCACAATTTAGCTGAAGGGCATCTGATAGAAATGTAATGGAAACCCCAGATGCAAGCCAAACATATGATTTAAAATTTTTTAGTATCCACCTCAAATGAGGGAAAAGAAATGGTGAAATTAATTTTAATAACATTTTATTTAACACACTATATCACATATATATATTTAACAATGTATCACATGTATCATCCTTTCCAGATATCATCCATATGTAAGTTATTAATGTGATATTTACTTTTTTGAAGATACTAAGTCTTCAAAAGCTAGTGTGCATTTCACCCTCACAATACATTTTACTTTAGCCTAGCCACATTTTAAGTGCTTGGTAGCTGCATGGCTAGAGGCTAATGTGCTAGACAACAGAGATTTGGAACACAGTTTGTTACTAGAAATGCACTGCGCAACCCTGTCTCCAAGATGAGGGCAGCTCGTGATGGCTCTGGTGCCGTGTGAGAAGTTTGGACTTTCTCCAAGTGCCAGGGAAAGCTACCAAAAGGCTCCAGACAGGGGAGTGGCATGATCAGAATCACATCCACAGGTCTGCAGACTGAGGCTTTTGATGGATCCACTATGAGGCCTCAATTTTGACACCATGTGGGTCTCAAAAAAGCAAACATACATACAGGGCAGCAAAGGAGACACAGACGTAAAGAACAGACTTCTGGACTCAGCGGCAGAGGGAGAGGGTGGGATGACTTGAGAAAATAGCACTGAAATCTGTACCTTACCATGTGTAGACTGGGTGACCAGTGCGAGTTCGATGCATGAAGCAGGGAACCCAGGGCCACTTCTCTGTGACAACCTGGAGGGATGCAGTGGAGAGGGTGGGGGCAGGGGGTTCAGCCCGGGGGAGACACATGGATATGATGGCCGATGCATGTTGATGTATGGCAAAAGCCATCATACTACAGTAAAGTAATTATCATCCAATTAAAATAAATAAATTTATAAAATAAAAGCATTAATAATGTGGATTTATTAAAAAATAAGCAAATACAAGTGGAGATCCCATAGATTCAAAGAAGCTTGGCACAAACTTTTGAGTGGACAGTCGAAATCCTTCAGAATCAAGGAGTCTGGAACCCCACAGAACTAGTGCAGCTGAGGCCAAGTTCAGTCCTATGCTCATTCAACAGGCATTTTCAGAACACCTACTGTGTGCAGGCTTTGGTGTGGGGGGTGCAGAGGCAACTAGGACATGCTCCTCCCATCTGTTCCCATCAAACGCATGCTTAGGAAACTCAGAATCTAGTGAGCAGGGAAAGGACAGTTCCCTTCCTACGAGCTGGGGAAGTACATCACGAAATCCTTAGGATAAGCTCACCCGAAAGAAGTGGAAGTTCCAGTGGTTTCCGGTGCCACCAAGGAACCAGGAGGAGGCATTAGGTCTGCCTAGTTCCAAAGTGGTCGCGGTGCCTTCTACATTCACACATTTATTACTTGGCGAGACCACATCTCCTGGAGTCATGACCAGTGAAGCAGTGAGGCTTACCTTTGTGGAATTCAGGGGTTTGGGTTGGGGTGGGGGTGCACCCTTGTGGAATTGAGGAGCACAAAGTCAACGACACCCTAAGTCTCTCCCAGGCCTGGATGTCGCAACCGCAGATGGCTGATTGGTGGGGAAAGAAGCGAGCACCTGCAGGTCATTCGGGAGCAAACTGTCAAAGCAGTTGTGCCTGAGGCTGACCTAGTTTGACAGTGTCCACACACAGATGCTCTCCTTTTCAGGATTTGTTCCAGGTGTTTGTTTATTTGCAAACCATTCTATTTGCTGCTGAAAAGTACTCCTCCAGAGCAGAGGCACAACTGACTGTGATTCTCTGTGAGACAGCCCAGCACGCAAGCACTGAAGCCTCCTCCTCACGCCTCCACACTCGGGGAACACCACGGTCTGAATACAGGCAGCACTGATCACTCCTGCAATCCCAAAATGAATCCCCCCCCCAGGATATATGCTAATTAGGAAGGGCCTCTCAGTTTTTCTGTTGGACTGTGGACTATTTTATGGGACTCTTCAGTTGCAACAGAGAAAACTCAATTCAGACTGAGTTAATCTCTTCCTCTCTCACATACACACATACACACAAAGAGATGTTTTGCTTCAGTGAATAAATAAAAATGTCAGGGATGGTTTCAGGCACAGCTGGATCCAGGTGCTTAAGGTGTCACCAGAATCCAGCCTTCTTGCAAGTTCTATTTTCCTCTAGGTGGGCTTGACTCTCAAGCAGGTTTTCTCCTCACAGTGTCAAGATGACTGCCATGAGTCTCAAGCTTACAAACTCTGCTCCAAGTTGAACCAGAAGAAAGCTTTTTTCCCTCACTAATTTTTAATGGGTATGTTGAGGTGTAACTGATATACAGTAAACTGCACACATTTAAAGTGTACAATTTGATGAATTTTGATATATGTAGTCACCCAGGAAACCATCTCCACAATCAAAATAGTAAATATATCTACGACTCAGAAGTTTCCTTGGGCCCCTTGTAACCCCTTTTATTACTTCTCCTTTTCCCCATTCCCAAGCAACTACTGATCAGCTTTCTGTCACTTTAGTTTGCATAGTCTAGAGTTTTACATAAATGGAGTCACACAGCATGTACTGCCTGTGAGGGGAGATCCTGGGTTACTTTGAGACTCATTGGCCCTTGGATTTCTAGTTTCTTAAGGCGGAAGCTGATCGTAGACCTTTCTTCTTGTTTAACATGGGTGCTTAGTGCTATAAACTTCTCCCTAAGTTCTGCTTTGAGTGAGTTCCACAAATTCCAATATGTTGTGTTTTCATAGTCATTTAGTTCAAAATACTTCTCAATTTAGGAACTAGAACTGCCATATGACCCAGCAATCCCACTGCTGGGCATACACACTGAGGGAACCAGAATTGAAAAAGACATGTATACACCAGTGTTCATCGTGGCGCTGTTTATAATGGCCAGGACATGGAAGCAACCTAGATGTCCATCAGCAGACGAATGGATAAGAAAGCTCTGGTACATATACACAATGGAGTATTACTCAGCCATTAGAAAGAATACATTTGAATCAGTTCTAACGAGGTGGATGAAACTGGAGCCTATTATACAGAGTGAAGTAAGCCAGAAAGAAAAACACCAATACAGTATACTAATGCATATATATGGAATTTAGAAAGATGGTAATGATAACTCTGTATGCGAGACAGCAAAAGAGACACAGATGTATAGAACAGTCTTTTGGACTCTGTGGGAGAGAGAGAGGGTGGGATGATTTGGGAGAATAGCATTGAAACATGTATCTTATCATTTGCCAAACATTTCACCAGTCCAGGTTCGATGCAAGATACAGGCTGCTTGGGGCTGGTGCACTGGGATGACCAGAGGGATGGGATGGGGAGGGAGGTGGAGGGGGGCTCAGGATGGGGACACATGTACACCTGTGGCATATTCGTGTCAATGTATGGCAAAACCACTACAATATTGTAAAGTAATTAGCCTCCAAAAAATTAATTAATTAATTAAAAAAATTAAAGCAGTAACAAATTATACTGAAAACATTACCTTCGAGTATATTAAATGAAAAAAAATACTTCCCAGTTTAATTGTCAATTTCTTCTCTGATCCATGTTATTTAAAAGTGTGCAGTTTCGTTTCACACATTTGGGAATTTTCCAGATGTATTTCTGTTATTTATTTCAAACGTATTTCCCACTGTGTTCAGAGAATATATTTGGTATGGCTTGAATCTTTTAGTAGTTTTAGTGATCATTCTAGGTATTGTAGTATACCTAGAAGTGTGACCTTGGTTGATATCTGTGGGCTGAGTCGCTGGTCCACTTGACTGTTTCATGTCTCTTCTGCAGGAGATGTCGCCAGTGAACTTGAATGTATTAGCCAAAGTTATGACACTTTATGTCCAGTCCCATTGCGTCCTCCTTAGACCTTTCTGTCTCCAGGTTCCCAATCTTACTCTTTCTTCTTTTCAACCACCCAACAGTTGGCAAAGGGCCAGGTAGCAAATATTTTACACTTTGCTCAATGCTACCATTATAGTGCAAATGCAACCACAGTTAGTTCAGTCAGTTCAGTCGCTCAGTCATGTCCGACTCTTTGCGACCCCATGAATCGCAGCACGCCAGGCCTCCCTGTCCATCACCCAACTCCTGGAGTTCACCCAAACTCACGTTCATCACGTCAGTGACACCAGCCAGCCATCTCATCCTCTGTCGCCTTCTCCTGCTGCCCTCAATCTTTCCCAGCATCAGAGTCTTTTCCAATGAGTTGACTCTTCACATGAGGTGGCCAAATAATTGGAGTTTCAGCTTCAGCATCATTCCTTCCAAAGAACACCCAGGGCTGATCTCCTTTAGAATGGACTGGTTGGATCTCCTTGCAGTCCAAGGGACTCTCAAGAGTCTTCTCCAACACCACAGTTCAAAGGCATCAATTCTTTGGCGCTCAGCCTTCTTCACAGTCCAACTCTCACATCCATACATGACCAGTGGAAAAACCATAGCCTTGAAAACAAATGAGTATGGATGGGTTTCAATAAAACTTTATTATAAAAACAAGCATGGGGCTGGAGTTGAGTCTCGTTGGCCAACCCGTGATCTGAGTCACTTGCCATTACCCATGAGGATGTATATTCCCTTGACTCTACCTCTTCTTATGCCATACAAAGTGGTTGACCAGAGGCAGTGCCCTGAGGCACTTCTCTCCCCGCTCCTTCCAGGGCTACTGTGTGGGGCTGTACAGTGGTGATGTTCCATTTCAGGTCCATACCTACAAATCACGTCAATGAATCAGTGCACTGAGCTTGGGCTAATTCTTCCTCCTTTGGAGAGTTGTAGGGAAGCCCACATCGGGTGTGAACTGTGAGCCATGAGAACAGAATCAGAAAATACTGACAGGTAGTGTGAGGATCTGGGCCACTTGTTTGTGAAGCTTCCTTGCACCCTCTGACCCCGCTTATGTCTGACCCCAGAGGTAGCATTTCTTTTTTCAGTGTATTACCACTGGGTCTGTCTGTCCTATTGTTTGGCTGGTTTGACAGCTCCCAGCTTAAGACAGGCAGTGCTGGTCACATGGTTGCTTAAAGTCCCACAGTCAGGTATTCAGTTTCTATCAGAGCCCAGTTATGTGCCAGGAGCTGTGTTTTGAATGGTGCATAGTTTCCTTTCACAGACTTCATGACCTTGTTCCAGAACTCCAGGGGTGCAAGACTGCTATGTCTCTACTTTTGAGAGCAGAGTTTCCATGCTGTATCTTTCTCTTGCACCAATACCTCTAGTTCCATGGGGTTTCTTGGTTATGTAACCCAAACAAGGATGCTTATCCTACTAAGTCCTACTACAGAATCTTTTTGTGCTCTGGGTCCAACTCAGAGCTAGAAACTTTCCAAGTCCTCTGATGAACTGGATTCTATTGGTTTTCTCACATAAGACATGCTGCCTCCAGAAAAGAAGCCCATCAAGTTTGTGCTTCTTTCTTGGTGACAGGAGGGCCAAGGTGCATTTTGGATGGACTGGCCCAGCCTGCCTCAGATCACTGCACATCTCTGAAGTTTACCAATGTGGCAGGCCCTGACTCTCTGTAGGGTTTATCTCCTAGCCCCTGCCATGTCCAGCTCTGGCATCCACAGTACTTCTTGCTCACTGGGTCAGATTCATATGATATCACTGATAAGATGGACCAATGCATTGTTCTTCAGGATGGCGGCACAGCCAAGGTCCCTTCAGACTATATCATGATAGAAATTAGGATACTCTCAGGCAAACCTTATAAATTCAGAGCAAAACTGTGATTATGTCCTATAGCCCACCTCATGAAAATTCTAATCCTCCTTCTGGATCAATGGGGTTTCCACTGAAGCATATTCACCATATTAATAGCCACATACCATGTTCCTAAGTTATATTCCCACGTTGTGCCAATTTGCTCTAGAAAAGATACCCATTTAGCACATTAGCTGAAACAGTGACTATTACTTGATTAAACTTGGGTGAAAATGGTGGTAGTCCCTTTTCATCCACCATTATCCATCTGATCTTTGCAGGGGCCAAACTGGTGCATTCACTGGGAATATGATGGGGACCCTGATGTGTTGCAGTTGATGGGGTCTCAAAGATTCAGACATGACTTAGCAACTAAACCAAAAAAAAAAACTAATGGGAGCAGGACCCCTTCATCCTTATAAGCCATTGAAGATGGCACTGATTTCTCCATACCCCTCCCCCAGGGTCAGATAGATAAAGAAATAAATATATCTATATTTATAAAAATCTATATGAAATATATATACTATCATGTCATGGGAGGAGTGGGGAGATGTTGAAATTTTAGGCGCTTTCACTTTGTGTTTACAGACAAGAAGCCAGTGTGAAGGCTCAATCAATTGTTAAGTGTGCCTATTAGCATTATACTTTTGGAAACCAGAGAGAATATCGATGGGTAGCTTCACAGACCCAGTGCCTCACTGTGAAACAGACCTGCCCCAAGAGTCAATTATCGCCTGACCCCGTATGACTATGCTAACAGAGTTGCTTTTTGCCTCTGAGTTTCAGTGTCAAGTTAGACCTTGTATCCAAAACCCTTGAAATGTCTGGTGTTCCCTCTTCCCCAGGTTACTCGAATTGATGGACATAGACCGTTGAGGAAAGATGACGCTTGTTCAACTGCTGCAGAATCTATCCTTTCAAGCCTTTTCCTCAAAGCAGAGGGTTCTGGGTCCCAGAAATAACCCGAATCTGGAAAGCAGCAGAGGGTTATGACTTTGTACAGAGGTGGCCGACCTCAGTTTTCTCTTGATTTTCCATATTAAACAGTTATCCTTGAGCCAGAGAAAGTGGTGAGGGTCTGGGGTAGCAGGGGGAGGATGTGTGTTGATCACTAAAATAATTCGCATTGACAGCACGAATTCGCTCAGACCTGGTTCAGTCCTCATAGGATGACCATGTGGCAGATTCACAAGTTCAGGCTAAAGGATGCAGTCAGACTGTGATCAGCCTTTAAACAAAACAAGACAGCTTTAGAAGTCACTCAGAAAGTCTTTGTATATGTTAATAGAGGGTCACCAAGAGGGTATGTGGAGATGAGCTGACCCCAGGCAAGTTCAAATAAATCCTTGTTGTGGGGTCAGGTTGGGTTAACTAGATTTTCCGTCATCTCCCCCAAAACCATTTTTGCTTCTCCCTCAGCACAGGGAGAAATGACTCAGCACAGATCCAGTTAATTTGGTAGAAGATACATGAAAACGTTGAGGTTTATATTTTGGCCTCTCACTATTCTAATGATGGTGCCCAGTTTCTTTCAGAACCACCTCTCGAGTCTAATACATGCATTAAGCTTCCCTCCACCTTCTTGGCCAAAGATTAAAGCAAAGGTTTTTTCCCTCTATTTGGGGAAGGAGGGCAGGTGTCATTTAGCTGATGTTCCTAGGAGAATTTTATCTTTGTTTCTTCAAACAGTTTCCTTCAAGTGTAATCTAGGAATGACATTCTCCTCCCTTTCTTTCCATCAGGGGAAGCTGGTCTTCTTCTGTTGTTCTGGAAGGAGTCATCTTGGTCCATACGGCGCTTCCAGGACAGACCATAACCTGGGGCACTATTTTAGTAATCCAGAAGGGGAAGGAGATTGCAGTGTGGAGTACCCATCAGCCTCAGCTCCAACGGAGCCCCCACCAGATGGGACAGAAGAGCTCTTTATCCCTTTCCCAGCTGCCACCCACTTGGCATCCTCTCCAGACCAAATAGACAATGGATGACAACCGGAAGAGGAGAGGTTCAGTCCCTGGGAGCTGAACACTTTACTACAGCCATACAGAAGTATCAGCTATGTCTCCATTGACATCATGACCATCTCCTAACAGAAATCCTCAAAACCAACCTCCTTATAAAAAAGGCAAAAGACAAATGCTCTATGAATTCCCCTATATGAGTTACCTAGAGTAGTCAGATTCATAGACACAAAGTAGAATGGTGGTGAGCAGGGACCTGGAGGAGAAGAAATGAGAAGCTATTGTTTAATGGGTACAGAGTTTCAGTTTTACAAGCTGGAAACTTCTGGGCAATTTGGGGAGGGATGAATAGGCAGAGCACAGAGGATCTGGGGTATAGTGAAAATACTCGGCAAGATACCATATTGATTGACACATGATACATTCCAAAACCCATAGAATGTACAACACCAAGAGTGATCACTGATGTAAACTATGGACTCTGGGTGAGCATGTGTGTCAGCACAGGTTCATTGATTGTAACAAATGCAGCCCTTTGTTGAGGGATGTTGCCAACAAGGGAGGCTATGTATGTGTGGGGGCAGGTCTGTGAAGATAGCTTTATCTTCCTCTGAATTTTACTGCCAACCCAAAGTTGCTCTAGTAAACTGTCTTAATTTTAAGCCTCCCCACCAACAACCCCACCCCACCAAAAGTTCTGGAGATCTGTTTTTACAGCAATGTGAATACGCTTAACACCACTGCACATTTAAAAATGCTTCTGGGGCTTCTCTGGTGCCTCAGGGGTGAGGAATCCGCCTGCCAATGCAGGAGACACGGATGCAATCCCTAGTCCAGAAGGATCCCACACTTCGTGGAGCAATTGAGCCCATGCACCACAACTATTGAGCCTGTGCTCTAGAGCCTAGAAACTCAACTACTGAAGCCTTGTGCCCTAGAGCCCGGGTTCCACAACAAGACAAGTCACCACAACGAGAAGCGTGTGTGCAGCTACAGAGTGGCCCCTGCTGACCACAACTAGAGAAAAGAGCCTGCACAGCGACAAAGACACAGCACAGCCAAAGGGAAATAAAATCATTTTTTAAATGCTTCTGATGGTAGATTCTATGCTGTGTGTTTTTACCACAGTAAAAAATATTTTTAACAGTCATCTAAACTTCACTTACTTCCAAACCCAGGTAGCTCCAAACAGTTAACAACAGAATACGCATAGTGACATGTATGAATCAGGCTGTGTGTCCAAGGTGTGCCCATTTGCACACATGTGATTGTGCACACATATGCCCCACAATACTTTCATGAGAGTGGAGTTGTGCGTGCCCCAAAGTCAAATGGAGTAAAGTTGGGATACCAGAAATCAGTGCTCTCGTGCTGGGAGCCATGAGATTGGGGTGGGCTACTTAACCTCAGCCACTGAGGCAGAGTGGAGTAGGACTCCCGGGAAAAGGATGATAGAGAGAAAAAGGAAGGGGCTTGCCCTTTACCCAGCCTTACTGTCCTCTAGCATCCGAGGGGCCACACTTATTTATTTACAGCGGTGACCCTCGGCAGAGTTTCAGAGGATACATCCGCAGTGTGAGCTTTTGTGAAGACTTGGATTAAGATGCAAATTAATGATCACAATTCCTGGCCCTTAAATGGCACGTCTTCCTGAAAGCCCTCAAAGAGCTGTCCTATTTGCTGTTCAACAAAATGCTTCTTTCTCTAACAACACTGTGAAGTATAAACAGCCACAAGCCACTATCAAAAGAAAATGTTTTAAATACAGTCACTATCACAGGTGCATTTGAGTTGGGAAATGTATTTGCTCCTATAAATTATTATCAGCTAAGTTTTCCCTTCTTCTCTCCCTTTTTAAGCCAGCATAAAAACCCAGAGTAAGTTACCGTGAAAAGCTATAATAATGCTAATTTTGTTCCAATTTCCTGGCTTTTTCCCCAGACCTGAGGCTCTTTATTATGACGGAACATTTTTTTTTTCCATAATCATACCCTTTCTCCCGGGCTCTGCTCTTTTGAAGTTGTATTATTATTTCCCTCTGTGACTGACTACGGCATATTTGATGTTTCAGATAACGCCTAATGCATGAAAGCACATTCCCAAGGGCTACACTGTCCACCCTGTAGTTTAAAAGCTTCCCCAAATGAGTGGGGATGCGTCACTCTGAATGAAATGTTCGGGGCAGCTTGCCCCGAGACCTCCTTGGGAGCAGGCAGGTCTGAAGCTGGGAGCATAGGTGTATGAGGAGGCGTGAGTCTCGTGTGTCGCTCGCTGCCTATCCTCCTGATCACTGCCTGGTCACAAGCGGCGCCCACACGTGGGGAAAGCAATCACTGGGCGCAGCAATTCCCTGCGCGTTCCCTTCACGTCCCCCTCCGCGGCCCCCCAGCATGATTACAGCTGCTTTTTCTTCAGAAGGGATCCCTGAGGGAACACTGATGCTGCTGAGCGGAGGCTTTGAGGGACTCTGAACCCTTGAGTCTGGATGTGAGAAAGACCGGGAGCATCTAGCTCAGAAGTAAGAACTCTGTCAACTCCTTGTGGCAACTTCGTCCTGGTGGCTCAGTTGGTAAAGAATGTGCCTGCAATGCAGGAGACCCCGGTTCAATTCCTGGGCCAGGAAGATATGCTGGAGAAGGCATAGGCTCCCCACGCCAGTATTCTGGCCTGGAGAATTCCATGGACTGTATAGTCCATAGGGTCACAAAGAGTCGGACACGACCGAGCCACTTTCACTTACTTTCACTTACTTTCACTTTCACTCAACAGGAGGCCTTGAAGGACCATTACATGTGCCTGAGTCCCACTCCCAGAGTGAGACACAAGTTTGTTACTTTAATAAACACATCTAGGTTGATGGGGGGAAATCTGTTTATTGAATAAATGAATGACTGAGCAAATGAAAAAGAGAGGAATGATTTGCATTAAGTCCCGCCAAAACCCTCAGAGGGAAATGCCTCAGTAATGTCCATTTTATAGATGGAAAAACTAAGGGTATGAGAGGGTGAGCTCTTGCCGAGATCACAGAGCTGCCTGAACACAGCTGACGGTCCAGCATTTGTCTTACTCCGGGAAGCTCCACTATCCCTTCCAAACTTGTGCTCAAGCTCACGAGCCAAATTCCAACCTCGAAGTCCACTTAACTCAGGAGCCATCCTGAAGTATTTTTTGTTTACAACTGAGTCACTAGTAAGTGGAAATAGCAGAGTGGTATGAAGTAATGGGACTTCCCACGCGGCGCTAGTGGTAAAGAACTTGCCTGCCATGCAGGAGACATGAGACATGGGTTCAAGCCCTGGGTGGGGAAGATCCCCTGGAGGAGGGCACAGCAGCCCACTCCAGTATTCTTGCCTGGAGAATCCCATGGACAGAGGAGCCTGGCAGGATACAGTCCATAGGGTCGCAAAGAGCTGGACACGACTGAAGCAACTTATCACACTCTCCTATGAGGAGTAATAAGATTTAACATTTGTATAGCACTTACAAGATGGAGGCACTATTCTAAGCCCTTTGCATATATATAGTTGTTTTACAATGTTGTGTTAGTTTCTGATGTACAATGAAGTGAATCTACTATATATATGTGTGTGTGTATATATATATGTGTGTATATATATATGTGTGTATATATATATATATATATATATCCCCTCCTTCTTAGATCTGCCTCGAAACCCCAAGTTGTACCCATCCCACTCCTCTAAGGCACCACAGAGCACCAAGCTGAGCTCCCTGTGCTATATTGCAGGTTCCCACAAGTTATTTATTTTACACATGGTAGTGTTCTTGCCTGGAGAATCCCAGGGACGGCAGAGCCTGATGGGCTGCCGTCTATGGGGTCACACAGGGTCGGGCACGACTGAAGTGACTTAGCAGCAGCAACAGCAGCAGTGAATATATGTCAGTCCCAATCTCCCAATTCATCCCACTCCCCCTTTCCACTCTTCCTGTATTAATTCATTAATTACTTTAAAAAATTTTTGAATCTTCACATCCCTCCTCTGATGTTGAGTTAGGAACTGCCTTTACAGGTGCGGAGACTGAAGACGGTAAGTGGCTCGTCAGCAGAAGGCAGACTGGACTAGCTGCGCTGTCATCTGTGATGGGGGAGGCGTTCCTGCGTGTTGCCTCTACCCCCTCATGTGGCTGAAGAAGCTGAGGACCATTCCTGCCTCTTCCCAGCAGGGTGAACACTGTCCCTCCCACTTCCCCAAGTGAGGAGAAGGCGCGGCAGAGGGCTGGCCCTGGCATTCGCATGGTGCCTTTGGCTCCCACCCAGCGTGAGCCTGGCTCTCTAGTTCTCTGCACAGCACCCGGACTCTGCAGCCCACCGTTCTGTTTCTGTGGATCTGTAGGTTTCTAAAGCAACCATCCATCTGAGCCAAGAGCCCTGGGGAGTCCATGCCTGAATCCCTGGTAGCATCTGGAGGAAAGACCTCCTCTGTCTCACCCTTCTGCCTCTGACCTCGTGTCTCAGGAGAAGCTGGGTCCTACAGCATGATTTATGGCTCTTGCTCAGAGGTGGAGCCTTCTTTTGACCTCAGGGGACTTTCTTGGCTTCAGTGCAGGTAAAGACGAGAACCTGAATTTTTAGTATCTGACTTGTGTGTTTTCAGAATGTGTGTGAGCCCCCAGCTTGTTTATCTCTTAACCTCAGAACCTAGCACAGAATCTGCCTCACTGAGGTGTTCTACTAAATATAGCTGAATAAGTGAATAGATTAATATAAGGGCTCAGTATATTTGATTTCATTGGATAAAGGAGGCCCCCTCACCTCTCTCCAAGTGATGACTTGGAAAAACATCTCGGAAGTTTCTCCCTTCAGGACACTATGAGGCACATGGAGATGGGGTGCACCATGGGCAGGGCCAGAGTGCCTGCCACAGCTACAATCAGAGTAGCTCTTCTCTCTTCTCTTTCACCTAAGAAGTATCTGTGTACATGGGTCCCAGCAGGAAAGAAACATCACATTTCTATGGAGGCAACTGAGGAGAATTTAATAAGAGGTTATTTATAAAGGTGTGAGTAGGATTAAAGGAAACCCCTAAAGGATGGTGAGCAGCAGCAATTGCTCTGCATGTCTAAAGGGATAAGGATGGGATGGTTCTGGAACCCACAGGGAGAAACAGAGAGGTGTGGCTGAGGCAGAGGGGCACCAGCCACTGCCAACCTAGGGGCCTGGCGGAGATAGAGCTGACTTGATCTCTGTCTCCTCCCATCCTTCAGTTGCCTGCTGGTTACTCCGACTGGCTGGAGCTGAATAGAAGCAAGAGGGTCTGATGATGTGGTCCTCGGCATCTCAGGGCTCAGGGCAGGGTGAAGAAAGCAGATGTCTTAGTCCATACAAGCTGCTGTAATAAAACTGCCCATAGACTGGGAGCTTTAACAGCAAACAAGTATTTCTCACGGTTCTAGAGGCTGGGAAGTCCAAGATCAAAGTGCGGACTGATCCACGGTCTGGTGAGAGAACTCTTCCTGGCTTGCAGATGGCTACCTCTCCTTGTGTCCTCAAGGAGGCGGTGGAGAACAGAGACAGAAATCTCATGCCTCCTCTCCTTTTTATAAGGATCCTAATGCTGTTCATCGGGGCTGCTAACGAGCAAATCATCTCACAAAGCCCACCTCCAAACATTATCATGCTGGGGATGAGGTCTCAGCATACGAATCTTGGGGGATCACAAACGTTCTGTCAATAGCAGCTATGGACCTAGAGAAGCACATCAAACCTTCAGCACAGTAAGATGAATTCATTGATAAAAGCCTGCTCTATTGAAAAGACAAAACAAAATTTTGAAAACCAGTACTTTGATCCATCCCCCTTACTTCCCAGTGAGGAAAGTGAGGTAGAAAATCATATATTGACCTGATTCACATTGCATACCTGGAACCCTAACTACCTGATGGCTAATTCCTAATTTGTCCTCAAGGATATGCTTCTAGCTTTTTCTTGGGGCCATACTTCAGAGTCACATGCTCCTCTAAGCATTGGTGTTTGTAACCACTTGCTGATTTTTCGTGATAGGCTCTTAAATCACCTGCTGTAACCCACTGCCTGGCCATGCCGATGCCTCTGAATTTACGGTTCCAGTTAAAGTCACGTCCATGAAGGGGGAGGGAATGAACAGCTCTCCCATCCCTTCAAGCCCCCAAATTGATTTGGCACTCGAAGTCACTGTTATATTTTATACTGAGTCTTCTGAATCAGTTCATTGAATTTTAGCTGTAGCTATATAAAATCCTCTCCAGTGAAATTATTTGGCCATATTGCAGATGGTTCTGCCATGATCTATCAATGCCACTAACTATAAGCAATAAAGAAAAAAAAAATCTGCCTTCTTCTCTTTTCATTATAATGGATTTTCTAAACTCAAGTTGAACCTTGGGAGATATTTCCTTACCTTTTTAATTTTTAAAAGGTAGCATTTTGTATTTGTAAGAACAGTGGTGGAAAGTTTTGAAGATTTCCCGTGCAGTGGAAATATTGCTGGGAGATTCAGAAAAGCTTGGCTTGGATTCCTTGGAAGGAAAAGGTGGGTCTGGGAAGGACTCCTCAGAGTCCAGTTTGACTTGAACACCTGTGATTTAGTGCAGAGCAGGGGGGAGGCATTTGTAAGCAAACAGCAGATCTGAAAACCCAGCTGGGACTGTTTTAATGCATTAGTGCATTGATCAAGAGGGAAAGTTGGCATATTGTCTCTGACAGTTGCAAAAATATATATTATTGTCCTTCTTGGGAACCTGAATCCCAGATCAGAGAGGAAGCTATTGAAGCTGACTTTGGAAAGTACTACAAAGTAGCTTAAGTGGAGAAAGCAGATGGCATCACAAACAGGAACTGATTCACAACTGAGGGAAGAAAAGCTATGAGTACATATGAATACATAGACACCACAAATAGTTGTGCAGCTACTCCAGTACTCCTGCCTGGAAAATCCCATGGACGGAGGAGCCTGGTGGGCTGCAGTCCATGGGGTCGCTGAGGGTTGGACACAACTGAGCGGCTTCACTTTCACTTTTCACTTTCCTGTATTGGAGAAGGAAATGGAACCCACTCCAGTGTTCTTGCCTGGAGAATCTCAGGGACAGGGGGAGCCTGGTGGGCTGCCGGCCATGGGGTCACACAGAGTCGGACACGACTGAAGTGACTTAGCAGCAGCAGCCACATCCAGTCTTAACCTCTAAGAATGTATCTGGAGTTAATATAATGAGACTTTTAAGACAAGTCTTGAGACTGATGATGAAGCTGGAGTCAGTATTAACTTGCCCAAAAACGGTGGCAGAGAGAAAATTCCCACTCCTCAACATAAAGTGGCCACATGTTCACCAGTACTGTGGTCTCTTTAGACAGCCTTTTAATATGTATGTTCCATTATCAGGGAAAGCCCTTTAGCTAACTGAGATTTTATCCTCTATTATTATTATTATCTATGTAATGTCATATACAATGGCATTTTAATCAATGGCAAGTCAAGCAAAAATATTTTTTTAGAAGAAAAACCTTTAGAAATGTTGCAACGTTTACACTGCTTTTGTAATTAGTGAGGGGGAACCCAAG
Organism: Aepyceros melampus; assembly: GCA_006408695.1. NCBI lineage: Eukaryota > Metazoa > Chordata > Mammalia > Artiodactyla > Bovidae > Aepyceros > Aepyceros melampus. The sequence continues at coordinate 369,338 of SJXQ01012979.1, read as the reverse complement.
ATCTTTTAATTGAAAACAATTTTATGTTTGAATGATAGGAAATTTGAAGTAAAAAATTTAGTCCTCATTCCTTGCCAACCAGCTAAGTGTAGACCACTTCAAGGACATATATGAAGACAACAGATTCTCTCTATTTGTTTAGGTTCTTTAATTGCCAGCAACAGAAACTGACTTGATAATTTAACTAAAATGGATTTACCGGAAGGATACTGGGGACTCACAGAATCTCCAGAAAGCTGAAGAACTGGACTACAAATGGGCGAGATTCCCTAGAGAGGTATGCAAAACCATGACACCATCTCATAGAGGTGTCTGGTCAGTGGGCTGGAAATCAATGCTGTGTGTTTGTACCTGCGTCTCTTGTTTACAATTCAAAGTCCGAGAGAAGAGCGTGATTGGCTAAGCATTGATCATATGCCATGCTCTGGCTGTGTTAGGTCAGGGACAGAAAGGACTTGGCTTCAGAGTAAAGTCTCCTGGAATGACCATTTCAGTGGCAATTCCCAAAAGCATGAAAGCTGCTTTGTGTGTGTTAAGTCGCTTCAGTCATGTCCAACTCTTTGCAATCCTATGGACTGTAGCCCACCAGGCTCCTCTGTTCATGGGATTCTCCAGGCAAGAATACTGGAGTGGATTGCCATGCCCTCCTCCAAGGGACCTTCTCAACCCGAGGATCGAACCTGCATTTCTTTCATCCCCTGCATTGGCAGACAGGTTCTTTACCACTAGCACCATCAAGGTGCTGTGGGGCAACCTCAAAACAGCACAAGTCCACTACAGACCCCCCCAAAAAAGAAAGCAGATTAGAAGTTCCTTTTTCACAAAAATATTTTATTACTAAAATTCTTCTATATTTTTGTATGGAAAGGTACTTGGCCTTCTTTCCTTTTTCCCTAGAACCGTGAGTCTCAAGTTGTGATCCCCAGACCAACAGCAAAAGCACCTCTTGCTGTATCAGTTTCCTAGGGCTGCCATAACAAATCAGCACGAACTGAGGTGACTTAAAGAACAGAGATTTGTTCTCTCTTGGTTCTGGAAGACAGAATCTGAAATCAAGTTTTTGGCAAAACCATGCCCCCTCTGAAGCCTTCTGAGGAAAAGCACCCTTCCTTTACTCTTCCTAGTTTTTGGTGGTTGCTGGCAGTCCTTGGTGTTCCTTGGCTTGCAGATGCATCATTTCAACCTCTGCCTCCGTCATCGCCTGGCTTTCTCCCTGTATTTCTGTGTCTGTGTCCCTTCTCTTCTTATAAGGACACCAGTCATATGGAATTTAGGGCCCACACTAATCCAGTATGCCATCCTCATAGCTAGTTACATTTGCGGTTACCCTGCTTCTAAATCAGGTCACTTTCTGAAGTTCTGGGTGGATATGAGTTGGGGGTGGGGATGGAGTGGGCAGTGATGGGGCACACTATTTAACTCTGAACATCAGGAAAATGAGACTTCTCAGAAATTCACATTCTCAGGCCTCACCCTAGACCCATTGAGTGGTAAACTTTCCACTGAGTGGAGTCCAAGAACCTGTGTTTAAACAGACCTCCAGGAGATTAACAGAGTCCTCTAAAGGGTGACAATCATTGTCCTGGAAGGAGGTGCACCAGCATCTCCCAACTTCAGCATTCAGTCCACAAAGAAAACATGTGGAAAAATTACCATAAGGAGAAGTTAAATGTCTGATGGAAGAGAGAGTGCGATACAACAGGAGAGCAGGGATGTAGGGCTGAACTTGGAAGCAAGAGTGGATTTGCGCTGGAACTCTAGCGACATTGCCAGTGGTTGTCAGCTACTGTGCATTTGTGTGCTCAGTTGCTCAGTCATGTTTGACTCATTGTGACTCCATAGACTGTAGCCCACCAGGCTCCTCTGTCCACGGGATTATTCTGGCAAGAATACTGGAGTGGGTTGCCATGCCTTCCTCCAGGGGATCTTCCCAACCCTGGGTTGAAACACGTGTCTCCTTTGGCTCCTGCATTGGCAGACAGATTCTTTACCATGGCACCACCTGGGAAGCCCCCAAATGTATTTATGCTCACCCCCAAAATAGTCCCCTTCATAGTCATCATCATCATGAGCCACTTAAATCATATACAGCAGAAAACAAAAGTCATCACATAAAAGCTCTCAAAATGTGTTTATTGGAGCTAAAGGATGGTCCTTCTACCTTGGCCATCAATTTCATTACTTTAAACTTTATTTTTATTCCTTAATGTTGTTTCTTTCTTCCAAAGAAATGAAGGCTTTCCTTAATCACCAAAAGAAAAAGAAATAATATTCTCTCTTAAGATTTCTGCCCTCTTATTCCTCTGATTAGGGCTCTGTTATTTCTCTTTAATGCCAGTAATTGATGTGTGGTACAGACTCATTCTCAGGGGTTGGTTGAATTGAATTTATGTGATGTGAAGGTTTTGGCTATTTCACTATGATTAAACTTTTATGCTATGTATCAATCAATCTATCAGTCAAAAAGAAATTTCAAGCATATTCTCTGTGCTCCAACACTGTGTTAAGTATTTTTGGAAAGAAATAAGAAGGTACGTACAGAAATATAAAGTAGTCCTCACGCATGCCTCCCCACCCATCCACCCACCCACATACCTATAATCCGTTAGGAGGCTGTGTGTGTGTGTGTGTGTGTGTGTGTGCTAAGTCGCTTCAGTCGTGTTCAAAGGAGGCGGTGAAGTGTTTAGGAAAAGTGGTGAATTTGGTGTCTGAAGACCTTGGATATAGTACTGACTTTCTTCTTCCTGCTTCAGAATAATCTATGGGCAGGATATTTACTGCTCACTAAATACCACGTTTTTCCAGTAGTCATGTATGGATGTGAGAGTTGGACTATAAGGAAAGCTGAGTGCTGAAGAGTTGATGCTTTTGAACTGTGGTGTTGGAGAAGACTCTTGAGAGTCTGTTGAACTGCAAGGAGATCAGCCCTGAGTGTTCATTGGAAGAACTGATGTTGAAGCTGAAACTCCAATACTTTGGCTATATGATGCAAAGAGATGACTCATTTGAAAATATCCTGAGGCTGGGAAAGATTGAGGGCAGGAGGAGAAGGGGACACCAGAGGATAAGATGGTTGGATGGCATCACTGACACAATGGACGTGAGTTTTTTTTTTTTTTTTAATTGGGGGCTAATTACTTTACAGTATTGTGGTGGTTTTTGCCATACATTCACATGAATCAGCCATGGGTGTACATGTGTTCCTTATCCTGAACTTCCCTCCCACCTCCCTCCCCATCCCATCCCTCAGGGTCATCCCAGTACACCAGCCCTGAACACCCTGTCTCGATATGAGTTTGGGTGAACTCAGGGAGTTGGTGATGGACAGGGAGGTCTGGTGTGCTGCGGTTCATGGGGTCGCACAGAGTCGGACATGACTGAGTGACTTAGCAGCAGCAGCAGCAGCCGACCCCTGCTTACACTTAAGCAGAGTCATGTGACTAATTATGGCCAATAGGTGTGAGCAGAAGATATGTCATTTCCAGGCTGGAGCATTTAAGAGTTAGTGTGTGACCCTCTTGCTTTTTTCCTCTTCTTCTGCAGCAAGCTCTGAAGACATATACTAAGACACTGCAACCGCACAACCCCTCTCAGGCTGAATCTCTGAGTGACCGAGTGGAGCGGAGCCTCCCGCTTACTTATAAGACTTAACAAGAAATTAAGTCATGTTGGTTAAGTCACTGAGATATGGCTTTTTGATATGGTGTTGCTCAGTTGATTCTGACCAAAAGAGCCACTGATCTAAATTTGATTAATAAGTTATTCTCCCAGAACTTTGAGCCTTGAGTGAGTGCCTCTTACATGAATGATGCTGTGAGAACATTCATCAAAACTGGTGATGTGTTCATTAGACTGTTCCTGCTACAAAACGGGTAGCACAGTGCCCCCTGTCCATCAGGGTTCCATTTACTCCTGCGCATCTCCCAGCTGGGCTCTCTAGGTTTCTGCAGTTCTGTGGTCTCTTGATAACCCTCCAATAAGTTCACCTTTGCTTCATGTAGCAAAGGTCTGTTTCTTTTGACCTTGGCAAGGCTCCTCCCCTTGGCTTTGGTATCAGTGATATTGGCCTGCACGTGCCCCTGCTCAGACTCAGCGCTCCTCTTCTATGAGCACTGCCAACCCCACAGCAAGAATTACCTCAGAGGCCACGCCCCAGCAAAAGCCTACAATTAGAACTGATTATCCTTTACCCCTAGAATACTATCGGGACCCATCTCATTTCCTCGGACAGCACAAAAGAGTACCAGCCTCCCAGGCCATTCCTCAGTGATCTGATTTCTATACATTTCTGGGTATTTCCTGATGTGACTCAGAGCTGCCAGCCCTTCCCAAACCCCAGGTTCTTCCAGCATGCCTCTCAAATTCATGCTTGGCCAGCAGCAAAACCCCACTGTCCTCAGCCTCTTCCATTATTAAACCCCAACTTTCTCTGAGAATGTGGTTTCCCTCAAGCCTTCTGCTGTCATCACTGGTTTTCTTCTGGAGGCATGGAGTATCTCCTCACTGATCCTTCTAAGACCACTGATTCCATCCTACCCCTGCCCTCCACCTCTTGCAAAGTTTTCAGCCTGCTGGAGCACATCTACCTGCTCCTTCCCTATGCATTCACCTACCAGCTTTCATGACATACCGCCTCAGGCAGTGAAGAGTCAGCTAGCTTGACAATATTTTCTCTCCATCACTATTTGTCAGCATTCTCAGAGGCTTTGCTACTAAAGTAAACAGTTCAGCCAACACTCTGGCCTCTCAATTCTATCTTCCAGTTGTCTTTTTTTCTCATCCTATCTCAGCTACCCATTCCCAGAATCATGCTGTAGACTTTGATGTGATCAACAAAGCCACCCACTCCAAAACATCTATTTCAAGAAGCAATCCACTCTCTGATTACGTCCTCTCATCTTTCCAGCTCACCTTCTATTATCCTAACTTCAACCAAACCTTCATTTTCACTGGCCCTACAAACTCTTCACTACCCATCCCTTGCCTTGTGTCTCCACTTCCCTCCTGACCCATCCCTACTGTTTCTCTCTTCTATAAGTCCTCTAGAGAAGTATCACAGTGGTGAACGGCACAGGCTTAGGGTCAGACTGTCAAGTTCAAGCCCTGGCTCTGTTACTTACTATCTGTGTGCCCTTAGACAAGTTCCTTAATCCTCTGGGCCTCAGTTCATCATCTCATGGAGGGAAATAAGTGTCTTTGTCATAAGGTTGTTGTAAATATCAGAAAGGTTACTGTATGGCACTTAGTTTGGGGTACATAGGAGCTAATATATAAGTGCATGTTGGATAAATTTTTAAAACTCCTCAATCATTTTCATAAAAAATAGCATCTTACTGCCTTCTTTTTACCCACGTGGCAAAAAGCAAACTTTTGGTTAAACTCAATTTCTCCATTGACTTTATACATGTATCTTGCTGCTGCTGCTGCTGCTAAGTCACTTCAGTCGTGTCCAACTCTGTGCGACCCCATAGATGGCAGCCCACCAGGCTCCCCCATCCCTGGGGTTCTCCAGGCAAGAACACTGGAGTATTTCCTCCTCCAATGCATGAAAGTGAAAAGTGAAAGTGAAGTCGCTCAGTCGTGTCCGACTCTTCACGACCCCATGGACTGCAGCCTGCCAGGTCCTCCATCCATGAGATTTTCCAGGCAAGAATACTGGAGTGGGGTGCCATCACCTTCTAGTAAGCCTTAATTCTGCCCTTCATCTCAGTTCTATATCCAATCTGTTGGCAAACCTTGCTGGATCTAACTTGAAAATATACCCAGAATCTGATACCTCCGTCACTACTAGTCTATGCTAAGCCACCATCTCACCTGGATGACTGAGGAACCCTCCCTGCTGGTCTCCTGCTACCTCTACTCTTTTCCTCTAATCCATTTTCCACACATCAACCAGTGTGATCCTTCTGGTACAAACACCATTTCATTTTACTCTTCTACAAGAGCTTCTCATTCTATTTGTAATAAAATAAAAAGACACGAAATTCAAAGTTCCTGGTAATCTGACTGTGTCTCTGTCTACATTGACTGTCTACTTAACCTATTAGCAGCATCCCCTAACCTTGTTACCAGGGAACAGTTTTGCGGAAAACAATTTTACCATAGACCAGGAGGTTTCAGGATGGTTTCAGGAGGTTTCCAACACATTACATTTATTATGCACTTTATTTCTAATATTATATCAGCACCTCAGCTCATCAGGCATTAGATCCCAGAGGTTGGGAAACCCTGGTCTAGAGCATACCACCCTGCCCCCATCTTTGCTGTGGTTCAAACTCTTGCTTCATTCAGGTCTTTGTTCAAATGTCATTTCCTAAGATCATTTTATCTACCACAACATGCTCCCTCTATCTCAGTCAATTTCAGGACTAGACAGTTTCCAAACATGGCTGCCATGGATTCTGTCCATCAGAAGGTGGAGTCTATTTTTCCATCCTTGAGTCTGGGCTCATCTTGTGACCTACTTTGACCAATGAAACACACCGTAGATGTCAGGGTGCCCATTCAGGACTAAACTTTAAGAGTCTTGGGAGCTTGGGAGCTTCCACTTTTGTTTTCTCAGGGGAGACAAACTGCCATGCTGTAAAGATCAAACTGGACCATTGATTACCATATAGAGAAAGATGACACATGGATGAGCTTTGGGAAACGAACAAACCATACAAACAAAGGAATACATTCTTGGATCTTTCAGCCTAGTCTGCTGCCAACTGAATGTAACCAAGTGATTGACCCCAGCTGATGCTACAGGGAGCAGAAAAACCAGCCACCTGAGCCCTTCCCAAATTTTGACCCACAGAATCATGAAAAATAATGAAACCACTAAATATTGTGTTTAAAACCACTAAATGTTTGGATAATTTGTTACAAGGCAGTAGTGAAAGTGAAGTCACTCAGTCGTGTCCGACTCTTTGCGACCCCATGGACTGTAGCCTACCAGGCTCCTCCCACCATGGGATTCTCCAGGCAAGAGTACTGGAGTGGGTTGCCATTTCCTTCTCCAGTTACAAGGCAATAGATACCTGAAATACTTTATAATTCCTCACTCTGTGCTATAGATAGAGTCTGTCCTCCTAAAATTCATGTGCTGAAACCTCTTCCCCAACAATTAGATCATGATTGCAGAGCTCTCATGAATGAGATTAGAACCCTTGTGAAAGATCTGAGAGAGCTCTTTTGTTCCTTTTCCATCGCGGAAGGACACAGACAGATGATGGCCATCTATGACCCAGGAAGTGAGCTCTCACCAGACAGCAAATTTGCTAGCACCTTGATCTTAGACAACCAGCCTCCAGAGCTATGAGAAATAAATGGCGTTAATTATTAGCTGCACTGTCTACAGTATTTTTATACCATATTTTAATGGTATTTTGTTATAATAGCCAGAACAGACTACGGCATTGCTTATTTTCTTCATAGCAATTATCTCAGTAAGAAATTACACAATTATTACTTTATCTGTCTGTTGTTTATTATCAGACTCTCTTTCCAGAATATAAACTTTATGAGTGAAAGGACTTTGTTTTGTTCACCACAACATCCCCAGTGCTTGGAGCAATCCCTAGTCTATTCCAAGACCCAACAAATGTTTGTTGAATAAATGAATATACTAAGAACCTGATTGTCGTGTAAACCCTGACAGTTGGTGGGATTACTTTTTTTCTTTATGTAATGTAAGTACCTGACATAGGCTTTGATTACAGAGGCATCCACTTCAAAGAAAAGGCCTTTTCAAAGATGGCAGTCTCCAATAACACATTGCCAGCTAGGAACTAGGTGAAGAGCCAGGCCAGCTCACTGACTTTTCTTGGTTGGTTTTTGTAACTGACCTGTTGGGCTGTTTGTTCTTTTTTCCTCTCTTACCACTCTTATGTTTTAGATTCATCAATAAAGAGTCCTCAAAACCCAAGGCCACCACCCAATAAAGAGTCCTCAAAACCCAAGACTATCACCCCTGAGCCCAATAAAAATGCAGAACTCCAAGCCAGTGTTCTCTCTCTCTCTTTCTCTCTCTCTCCCTTTACTCCTGACAATGCTGTGTGTGCTTCCAGGTGTGCAGCATAATTTCTAGCTCCTGTTGACTAACAAGGAGAAGGCAATGGCACCCCACTCCAGTACTCTTGCCTGGAGAATCCCATGGATGAAGGAGCCTGGTAGGCTGCAGTCCATGGGGTCGCTAACAGTCGGGCACGACTGAACAACTTCACTTTCACTTTTCACTTTAATGCATTGGAGAAGGAACCGGCAACCCACTCCAGTGTTCTTGCCTGGAGAATCCCAGGGACAGAGGAGCCTGATGGGCTGCTGTCTATGGGGTCGCACAGAGTCGGACACGACTGAAGCGACTTAGCAGCAGCAGCAGCAGCAGTTGACTAGTAAATCTTTATTTTTTCAAAGTTTCCTGATAGTTATTGCTGACAAGTACCTTGCAATTATAACAAGAACCACAAGGGCCAGTCCAATCACAACACTGGTTATTGAAAGGCCAAGATGGACACAAAACACTGATACATCAGCCTTCCTTTTCTTCCCATATCATATCCATTTTCATGAAAACATTCTCCTTTACATTCCAACATCCAACTATATTTGCCTTTTAAACCAGAGATCTCTAGTCACTAGTAAAATAACAGGATTTTTTTTTTTAAGTCCAGAAAATACTTAGAGTCAAGGTCTGCTGTGCATTTTAGATGACTTGGACATATTACCATTCACTGGATAGTACAGAACAGTCCTGTGGGTGGGTTAATGACAAAGTACCACTTCGTCCTCTCTCTTCTCTGGATAGATTTCTGGTGCCACCAGCCCCTCCCATTTAAATACATAGAAGTCCCCATATTTAGGATAAAACATCCAAGCAGGGGCTGATAATTCCTTATTAATTCCTGAGATCACACCAATTTTTCCATCAAAACATGAGAACAGTCCCTCTTTGTTAGTCATCAAAGCTCCTTTTCTGGCAATTTTCCTTCCTGACTCACTGGCCCTCACGGTGCAGAAGACACTGGACACTGCCTCATTGGGGAATGCTTTCCTCTGGAATAGGTTTTACTGTGACTTCTTTCATGCCTGGTTGGAACACAAAGTCATAATTAGAGCGAGCCTCTTCTCCCAGATCATTGCTCTGATGCTTCTAAATTGGTTTACACAGTCCTGTTTCTTTCTAAATGAACTAGATTGCTGCCTTTCTGACTGCAGATGTGTGATATTGATCAAGGGTCCCTGCCACTTCCCTCTGAAGAACCTTTTCCCCCGTGTTTTCAGGTACTTTGTCCTATACATTCATTTAGGGAGCTGCATTGCTGGGCTGTAATTTAATTTTTCTAAATTTAGTTTGTAGAAGGCTCACAGCCAGTGGAAGGGGATTATGGTTTACCAGGAATTCACATTTAAGCAAAGGAAAGTCCTCTCTGGGGATCTGAATTTATTTACGGAGTTTGGGGACTCAAATGAAGACCAAATAGACTGAGGAGCCACACTTCCCTGCTGCAATTTAACAGTCTCTTAAGCACGAAATCAAACACATATAAATAAAATGGCTTGAGTGTTTCCTGAGTGTCTTACCTTAACTTCTGCTGTCTTCTGTCTTGCTGTCCCCTAGATGTCCCCAAAGACCCCCTTCTATCTTCTTAAAGACCTGTAGCTTTTTAAGGAGAAACAATTGCATCTCCTAAAATGCTTCCTGATGACCTTAGAAGCAATCCAGCAATCAGAAAGTGAAACTACTAAATGCAGAGGTGTTGACAATCTTGATTAGAAAAGGGACTAGTTGTGGGCAATACCTTCCTGAAAACCTTTTATGCACCTAAACCTGTACTTGACATTATGGGAAAAAAATGAAATGAGACCATTTTATAGCTGACTTTCTGTTAATAAAGAAGTTCAAAAGACAAGACATAATACAGCAGGGTAGTTCATAGCATGCTCTGTGAAGTCAGCTGGCCAAGCTAGGATCCTGTTAGAATACTTAGCCTTTCCGTGTTTCTTCTCTTGTAAGTCAGAGACTATAAGAGTAACTACCTCTACATAAATATTTTACATAATAGAATTATTATAAGGATTTAAATGAAGTAAGAAATGTAAACAGCAGGGAGTCTGACATGTAGCAAGAAATATCTATTTTATATAGATATGGATGTGTGTGTGTGTGTATCCATACAATATAGAAAATAACTGTTAGAAGGGAGGGGCACATATACTGCTCCCAGAATTCAGACACAGGAGACATCGTTTGCAGATGGAGGGAATCAGGGAGGCTTCCTGGAAGAATGACCAAGACACTGATGCTTACTTGATATTACATTTGCTTCATCTATTTCCCTGCCCTGTAACTGAAGTATGTGTGAAAGTGCTGAGTTTATTGGGTCCCTTCCTCTCCTGCTGCAGTGAGAGAAGGCTGCCCATCCCAGGTGCTGCAGCTACACCGGTAGAAAGGCCATCCACCTGGGTACCTTGAGTGCTAGTATGCAGGAGGAATGCCTCCTCTAACCCAAACACTCAACACAACCCCTACAATGGATGTGCAGCAGAGGCAAAATTGAAACCTTTCACATGCTAAGCTATTGGGATTTGGGGCTTAATTTGTCCTCTAGTGTAATCTCACCTGTCTTTTGGGGGTTTTTTGGCAGCACTGAGTCTTTATTGTTGCACACAAGGTTTCTCTAGTTGCAGTGAGCCAGTTTCTCGCTGCAGTGGCTTCCCTTGTTGCAGAGCACGGGCTCCGGGGCACACGACTCCCATTGTTGTGGCACGTGGGCTTAGTCGTTGAGGTGGACAGAATTAGTTGCTCCATGGCATAGCGAACACTCTGGACCAGGGATCGAACCCGTGTCCCCTGCATTGGCTGGCAGAGTCCTAACCACTGGACCACCAAGGAAATCCACCTAATCTGTCTTGACTAAGGTTTTATAGAACTTATATGTCCTTGTATAGTAATACATACATGTTTACTGCCCTTATACATGTAACCTTATACATATGTGATGTAACCTTATACATATACATATGTGATGGTGCTGAGCCTGAGAAAAAGAATGGAAAGAATATAGCTTATGGGATAAATATCTATTTGATTGGAAAGAAAAACAGGTCAGATCATGGAGGGCCTTAGAGAGTTCAGACTTTAATCCATAAGACAGCAAAGAACAATGCAGTATGTTTCCTGGGAAGATTACGTTGTGCAGGTTGCAGCAGTGAGAGCTCTTTGAAGAGCATGACACTTTGGTGAAGTCCAAGAGTTTCATGTGGTACCTGCTTGAGCCAGAGTTTTCCTCCTTTTCCCAAACATTACAAGTGTGTTCTGTAGGTCAATACCAGAAAGAATTGGGTTTTATGATTCCTACAATAGAAATTTTTGTCATGATTCTTACCCATCTCCATAAACTCTCCCTGTCCACAGTAGCAGGAACCTTCTTTGCATTTGCTACAGGAACTGGGACAGCATCTTGGTGTGGCAGCTTCCAGGAAGAGTGACCCCAAACTGTCACACTTCCTTTCATCGGGTGGGGGCATTGCTGGATGAGCATGTGTCTGGAAATGGAGTGATCTTTAAATACCTCCCTCCACAACCAAACTGAAAAGGAGACATTTGCTGTTATTGTTGCTTATTCCCTAAGTCATGACTGACTCTTTGTAATCCCGTGGACTGTAGCCTGCTGCTGAGTCACCAGGGAAGCCCAAAAGGGGGAAATTGGTGCCCAAAGTGGGAAATCAGTTTACTTATGTACACCAAGAATGCTGTTTTTTGTACTTCTTTTTTCTGGAAACACTAAAACCTATTACATCAGTTAAGGTAATTCTAGCTAGTGTAACAAATAAACCCCAAACTGGGTAATGGTTCAAATATGGTTGCCATTTATTTCTTACACAAAATCTCAAAATGGCATTACTGCTTGCTAAGGGGCTTCTCTCCATGTGATGATTCAAGAACTCGGTTTCCTTCCAACTTATGGCTTTGTCATCTCCAAGCTGTGATTTCCAAGACTGCTATGCTAACCTTCATCAAGCTGGCAGAAGGGAAAGAAAATGAAGGGTCATGTATGCAGGTTTATGGGGCCAGGTCTTGAGGTGGGACACAGCATTTCTGCTCACATGCCATTTTCCAAAACTTAATTACCAGATGTCCTCTAACTGCAAAATAGGTAAATGTTATTTGCCTGTGTGTCCTGTTTTGGGAATAATAGTAGGCTCTGCCACAACTGGTATTGCTCCTCCCAAGCCTTTCCACTTGACTTATGCCTATTAAAAAAAGTGAGTTTGTAAATTTCTGGCTTCTCATTCTTTCAACAGACATTTACGAACACCTACTATTTTCAAAGCACAAGCCTCATAACTTGGGCAAGGGAGATGCGGAGAAGAATGCAAAGAATATCTTTCAAGGAGTTAATCTAGTAGAAGGAAAAAAACTGTATCTATTTCTATCTATCAATATATCTATATCTGTATCTATCTATCTATGGCAGACAATAACAAAAGCTCCAAGAGAGATTCAAATAGGGCCTTTTGGAAGTTCTAAAGAGGAGACAGATGGAGGATTCTATAGTGGGAGTGAAGAAGGCAAAACAGAAGCAGAGTCACAGAGGTAGGTAATTGCGGAGTCTTTTTGGTAAGAAATCAGAGATTCAGTTTGACTGGAGCAAAAGGTGTTAGAAGATGAGAGGCAAGTTTCAGTTGGAAAAGTTTCTAGGGGGCCAAGAATGCCCTCCAGTGCTCACTAATCACATACAATGGTGTGCATTTCTGAGAGGCTATTCAATCACCTATCTTCACAGTTTCTATTTTTCCCCATCTATTTTTCATTAAGCAGGTACCCTGCTTCCTTTCCACTTCAAATAATTATAAAGATGATTATGGAAATGATAGTAGTGGTGGTGTTAATGATTAGGAGGGAGAAAAGATTCTTTAAAATTTCCTATCTACCCAGAAATCTTTCTGTCTCACTCTGAGAAGGATCCTTGAGATCATCATTTACAAGGTGCTGTGGGGGCAATTTCCGCTCCTTGGGAGCCCACATGACAAAAACTGCAGATTATGGACTGCTTTTGAGTGGATCTCAGGAGAGTGGGGCTGCTTGGCAATCAGCGTGGAGAACACAGAAGTTACCAAACAGCACCCTCAGGCAAGCTTTGAATGGGCCCATCTTCTGAATGGGAGTGGGACTGAAAGCCTCTGCTCTGGAGCCTGGCTTCCTTCACCCTCAGCCTTTCCAAAAAAGCACCAAAGAGTTCTATGCTGATAAGAGTGCTTATTCTTCATTTCAATTAGGCAGGCAGACCAGCTAAGTGCATGACACTAGCCACCTGGCAGATGAAGTTTAGCAATAATTCAAGATCATTTCTGTTGACCACAAATGTCACCTAACAAAAGGGTGTCTGCTAAAATAGAGTCACAGATGTAGAAAACAAACCTATGGGAGGAAAGGGAAGGGGGAAGGATAAACTGGGAGACTGGGATTGACATGTACACACGACTATGTGTAAAATAGATAACTAATAAGGACCTAGTTAGTGCACAGTGCAGAGAACTCTACTCAATACTCTGTAATGACCTATATGGGAAAATAATTTTTTTTTAAGTGGATATATGTATATGTGTAACTGATTCACTTTGTTGTACACCTGAAACTAACACAACATTGTAAATCAACTATACTCCAGTTTTTAAAACCTTCATTTGTTTTTAATTGAAGGATAATTGCAATTGTGCTGGTTTCTGATATACATGAACATGGATCAACCATCAGTTCAGTTCAGTTCAGTCGCTCAGTCGTGTCCGACTCTCTGAGACCACATGGATTGCACACGCCAGGCCTCCCTGTCCATCACCAACTCCCGGAGTTCACTCAGACTCATGTGCATTGAGTCAGTGATGCCATCCAGCCATCTCATCCTCGGTCGTCCCATTCTCCTCCTGCCCCCAATCCCTCCCAGCATCAGAGTCTTTTTCCAATGAGTCAACTCTTCGCATGAGGTGGCCAAAGTACTGGAGCTTCAGCTTTAGCATCAGTCCTTCCAATGAACACCCAGGACTGATCGCCTTTAGGATGGACTGGTTGGATCTCCTTGCAGACCAAGGGACTCTCAAGAGTTTTCTCCAACACCGAAGTTCAAAAGCATCAATTCTTTGGCGCTCAGCCTTCTTCACAGTCCAACTCTTACATCCATACATGACCACTGGAAAAACCATAGCCTTGACTAGACGGACCTTTGTTGGCAAAGTAACGTCTCTGCTTTTGAATATGCTATCTAGGTTGGTCATAAGGTATACATATATCCCCTCCTTCTTGAGCCTCCCTCCCACTTCCCACCCCACCCCACCCCTCTAGGTTGTCACATTCAGTTTTTTTTTTTAAAGGATGTCTGCTTCTAGGTGGAGAGCAACCTGCTCTTCCTGTTCTTTGCCTTCTTTCCTTTCTGGACTTGGTTCAGTTCCTGGACACATTAGAGACCAACGGGAAAACAGCTATTCTGTGAAGACCACGGCATATCTGTATGAGGGTGCTGGGGCTACCACAACAAAGTCCCACTAACTGCGGGACTCAAAACCACAGCACTTGATCTTCTCACAGTTTTGAAAAAGCATTCAAAGCAAGAGGAACAAAACCACCAAGGGGCTGAGGTGGGATGTGCCTGGCCAGGGTGTTTGAAGCAGAGAGAGAAATAATAAGAGTAGTGGGAGCCAAGGGGAGATTTCTGGGTCATCCGATGCTAGTCAGGTTCCCACAGAGACAATGAGATGGAGTTTGGGAGCTCATTAAGAAAGGGAGAGAAACTTAGGATGCCAAGGTCAAGGTTTCTTCCTTTATGTGTACCATCCACTCTGTGACATTCTTAGGCATCCTTCCAAACCAGCTTGTGCCCATCTCCCCTGGTTCTGCCCCCTCCCTCCCCTTCCATCACCTCCTCCTTGCTGGGCACCTGCCTCATCTACACACAGGATGCATCTTGACCTCTTTTATGCCAAACCATCCAAGGCACCCATGTCTAGAAAAGTACCTAGCACGCTGCTATAGACACCGCAGCTGCTGAATGGTGTTTCTTGTCTTCATCTCTTAAAATCCTTACCACAACTGTAGGGATTTTCACCGCAAACCAAATTGGAACTGAGTTTTCAGAGAAGACCAAGTTTATGTGCAAAGACATAAAGATGTAATATAATCCTTTCAAAGAGCTGTCTTGCTAAATGCTAAATCATAGGGAACAATGCATTCCTGACATTTTCAGATTCTCAGACCAGAGATTGAATATATGATCAAGGGGGAAGAGGGGTGAGCAGTTTTATAAGGTTCTTTGGTCTCATTCTTCTTCCAGACGAAATCTTTATTCATAGGCCAAAAGGAAGGAATAGAGTAAAGTAGACTTCATGGATGTCCACAAATATACGTGCCCTGACTTTTGTCCAAGCCAAGTCTTAGCTGTAGAAAATAAACCTTTCTTATAAAGGATCTAAGGAGCTTTAACGGTTCCAAGAGAAAGTTTGTGTATGCTTGTGTGTGTGTGCGCGTATCGAGAGAGGAGAGAGACTGAGTTCATGTGTGTTGGAGATAGTGGGGGTTTGGGTCAAGAAAGTTTAATAGGCGTTTGACTGCTTAGACAAATATAGAAGCAGAACCTAGAGAATGACATCATTACATGGGAAGAGGTTGTTTGTAAGTGGAACTCTTCAGACTAGGAGATTTCAGCACCTGGTTTAATCAAACTTACAACTATTTTTATGAAGATTTACACTTGGAGAAGTTTGAGTAGTTTCCTTGAGTTTCTTCACTTTGCTTATAGTTTGGAATTTTTCCATGTTTTTGGACGCAAATAAATGCAGCTGTTTGCTCTGTGAGAGCTATGGAAAACTATATTTATGCTGCATTTGTGATATAGAGAATGTTCAATTGAGACTGAATTTGGCGTTTTGCCTTATGTTTCAACTTTTCTTTTAAATAACATAAGGACCTTCATTCATGCAAATAATGCTATTGACGCATCAGCATGGTGCAGCAAAAGAAAGGGGATCTGGGCTTCAAAACGAGTTGCCATTCTGCTGCTTCAGTAATGACCTTCCTGGATGTGGCAGATTACATTTTCCAAAGACGGCCTCAAAAATCTCACATCCCCTGTATTCCTTTCAAGGTGACCTTGACACTCTCCCACCAAGAGGAAAAGTTCACAGCCCTTCCTTTAGAATCCAAATGGGCTGTAACTTCCTTACAACCAATGGAACGTGGGAGAAGTGACCATAGAGGACTTCTGAGGCCGAGTCATAAAATGCAATGCAGCCTGCTCATTTGAACATTTGTGCTTGGAACCAGGCTGCCGAGTAAGAAGTTGACTATCCCAAGGCTGCCGTACTGTGAGGAAGCTAAGAGTATGCAACAGACACATGTGGCCCCTCCAGTTACAAGTCCTTGTCTTTGAGTTCTCCTGGCCCCATGCCATACTATGTGACTGAAGAAGTCTCCCGATGGTCCAGCTGCCAGTCATGGAGTCAATCCCGGCCTTCAAGTATTTTCATCTGAGATGCACTGGAGCCAAGCTATCCCTGCTACATCCTTTCGGAATTCCTGACTCCAATAATCACTGCCGTACTATTTTGGAGAAGGAACTGGCAATCCACTCCAGTATTCTTCCCTGGGAAGACAGGGAAGAATAGTTATCTTCCCTTGGACAGATGAGCCTGGCAGGCTACAGTACATAAGGTTGAAAGAGTCAGACACAACTGAGCATAGTATTTTATGCCCCTAAGTTTGGAGGTAATAGGAATAATATTATTGGAATCAGAAACAGAAAATTTGAAATCTGGAAGTGGGGGCTACTGTAACAAAAAACTAAAACCATGGCATTAGCTTTGGGACCCTGTGGCAGGTGTGTCCCAGAAGCCTTGAGAGGGAGGTTAGGGCAGGTTGGAAGGGTCTGAGGACAGTGCTAATGAGGATTTAAAGGAAACCAAGGGGCATGTTATCAGAAACTGAGGGAAAGGAAATCCTTGTGTTGTGGAAGTATTTCAGCAAAACATTTCCCTGTAATAAAGTATAAAAGTAGAAAGTATATCTAGTAAATTTGATTTCTGGGTAGCACATTGAGGGTGCTGCTTGACTTCCAGTTGCCAATAAAAAAATGAGGATGAGACAGATAACAGGAGAAACTTAAGGGTGTTGTCACACAACAGATAACAGGATAAATTCTTAAGTTTTCAAGTGTAACTTGGAGACTGTATAAAGGTTCCAGAACAGTCTTTTCTGCCAGGAAGTGTCCCAAAGTAAGAAGTGGCTTCTGGAAAAATGTAGATTCAAGATGTGCTATAAGATGCTTTGTTTCAATCTCAGAAAGATCTAAGATGCTACCTCAGAGATTCTCCCAGAGAGATAAAGGTCCTCCTAAGGATCTTAATGTGTCTTTTGTAGAACTTCTTCACTAAACAATAAGACTTCTGAGAAACTTAAGGGTGTTGTCTCACAATAGCCACACAAGGGCCTGAGAGAGAAGGGCATGACTAAAAGAGATTTGTAAATTTAGTCTTATCTAACGCAGAAGATTATATATTGATTCACACTTACAAAAAGAAGAAAAAACCACACAAAGTTTTTTTTTTTTTTTTAACTATGCAGCATTGACTGAGAGGAACAGAGATAGTATAAAATGAAGAGATTTTTGACTCCCAATCTTTCAAGGATAAGAAGCAGGCTGAAAAGACTATTAAAATGCATGCATGAATCACTCCTTATAGAAAAGAAAGGATAACTCAGAGGGCAGAACTAGAGCCACAAAGAAAAGCTCCCAGAGAATAGAACTAAAACCTGACGTGAGCTCAGATTTCAGAAGTGACCGGCGCCTTCTGTAAAAGGAATGTTGACAGCAGTCATACTACACCTGTCCTACTATTGTACACAGTTTGTATGTAAAGAGATAATCCTCTCTTTAGTTCATTAACAGGAATGGTACTTAAGGAGATCAACTAAAAGCTGTACCTGAGAAGCATCATCCACGTTGGACTTGACTTTTAAGATGAGATTCTGAAGTTATACAACTGATGGAGCAATAGGATAAGACTTCATGCATCTTGGAAAAGAGATAATACCATATGCAATAGGTATTGTGGCCTGTGGGTGTGGTCTCTGTATTGGATTACGTTTTCCAAAGGTGATTACAATAATTTCTTCCACCCCATAAGCTCATCTGATATGTAACTTGATACTCTTGTCATCAAGAAGTGGAGTCTGGACAAGCTTTCGATTCTCTCATCATCAACAAACGTAGTGAAAATGATGTGAAATGACTTCCAAGGTTAGATCATAAAAGGCAATGTACTTTCCACCATATTTGCTGAAATAGTAATCCTTGCAATCTGCAGCCCCATATGAGAAGTTCCCACCCAGAGGCTACCATGCTGTGAGAAACAAAAGCCACATGAAGAAACCACAAGTAGACACTCTAGTCAATAGTCTTAGAGTCCTCCCAGACCAGGTGTCCGGAGAAGGAAATGGCAATCCACTCTAGCATTCTTGCCTAGAGAATCCCGTGGACAGAGGAGCCTGGTGGGCTGCTGTCCATAGGGTTGCACAGAGTTGGACAGGACTGAAGCAACTTAGCATGCATGCATGCATTGGAGAAGGGAATGGCAACCCACTCCAGTGTTCTTCCCTGGAGAATCCCAGGGACAGAGGAGTCTGGTGGGCCACCGTCTATGGGGTCACACAGAGTCGGACACGACTGAAGCAACTTAGCAGCAGCAACAGATCAGGTGTTAGGCGTGCAAAAGAATGAGTCCTTAGATGATTCCGACCTCATTATGGAGTCACTCTGCTTTTGAATCTCTCCAGCAGAGACCCCAGGCATTAAAAAATAGAGCAAGCTGGCCCTACGGTACCCTTTCTGAATCCCTTACACAGAGTCCATGAAGATAAAGACATCTTTTATATCACTAGTCTGGCATGGTTTGTCTTGCAGCAGCGGTTGACTGGGACCTGGACCTCATTTTGTCTTCACATTTGTAATTTGGAGAATCTGGTCTATGTGACTTGCAAAATCCTTTTTAAACTATACGAACTTGAAAATCTGATCTTATTATATCACTGTATGGCTTAAAATGGACATGAATTTGGGCAAACTTCGGGAGATGGTGAGGGACAGGAAGGACTGGCAAGCTGCAGTCCATGGTGTGGTGAAGAGTTGGATACGACTGAACAACAACAGGGCTTAAAAGCCTTTGGGTCATATTTCTGCCTATTCTCATCACCTCAAATCTGTTTTCTTTGTGGTTACAGACTCCTCTGCTGGAGAGTACATTTCTCAGACTCCTTTACAGTGGTCTGTGATCACGGTTCTAAGTTCTCAGTAAGGGAACATGAGTAGAATAGACACCTACCACTTCCCTTTCACTTGCTTAGTAAAAAGTCACAGGGCGTGGCTTTTTTCCCATGCCACAAGCTGGAACACAATTAGGCCAGCAACTCAGCTTCAAATCTGCACTTCAGGATGATGTCTCAGGAGAAGCAAGAACCATAACATGCAAGGAACATCGGGCCCTAAATGGCCCTGGGGGCACGACTGCCCTGCCAGTCTGTCATGTGAAGGGGAAATTAAA
Organism: Aepyceros melampus; assembly: GCA_006408695.1. NCBI lineage: Eukaryota > Metazoa > Chordata > Mammalia > Artiodactyla > Bovidae > Aepyceros > Aepyceros melampus. The sequence goes on along the minus strand of SJXQ01012979.1, from coordinate 349,769 downwards.
TTCTTTCTTGTTCAAGCTACGTATGTTTGGCTCTCTGTGGCTCAAGGATCACTTTAATCCTAACACACCATTCAAGGGCTCCCAGTGCTTGTGTGATAAATTCCAACTTCCTCAACAGAGATCTGACTTTGATCCTCCCTCCAGCCTGATTTCCTGTCACTCACTTCCCTACTCTTTGGTTAAATCAACTGCCTGAGGTTCTTGTATTCTCACACTATTGCCTCCACATGGTTGGCACATCCTCTTGCTTAGCTAACTACACATCCTCAAGGTCTTGCTTTAAATGACACAACTTAGATTCCCATCATATACTCTCAGAGCATCCCTGTATTTTTCTTTCATAGCACTTATCATCTTGCTATAACGAATCCTTTGCATAGCTGTTTGATATCTACTTCACCACGACACTGTGAACATCATATGGACAGACTCATGTTCTTCTTATTTCCTGCTCTATTCCCAGTCCCCGAAGAGTGCCTGGCACATAGTAGGTACTCAAAGTTTTTTTTTTTTTTTTTTTGGAATTTTACTGAATGAACTTGTAAGATAGCTGACCAAGGTTTGCAGTTTAGGCTTGTGGCCAGAAAAGTAAGCAAAAGATGAACCTGCCCAGATGGGTATCAACGTGCGACCTTGGCTTCATCGTTATTATGCTCACAAATCAGCTGAGCTCACCCCCACCAAGCTGTGGGCCTCCTGAGTCTGCTCTCTACAGGCCATCTTGACTGTCGTCAGGGACACTTCTGATAATAGAATCTCTCTCTTTAAAAAATTGGTTTATGGATGAAAAAGTCCCAAGTATATAGGATGCTGAGTTTAGCAGAATCTGTATGTAAATTGGTATTTTGTTGGTGATCAATCTTGTGCTAAAAATGGAAAATCAATAAAAAAAAGAAAATCTAAGGGGAAAAATAAGTTGTAGACATTTTTGGTGCAATGAGTTTCCAAGTCTGAGGACATTGCATCTGAGACCAAGGTTACTGTCAGTTTCAAAGGCCTGTGCCAAAGCAGACCAGATGACCATCTCACATACAGAGAGCAGAGCTGAAGCTCCCGGTGAGAGAAAAGCTCCAAATAACACTTCCTGGGAAAGGCCTTTGCAGTAGCTCCTTGAGACTAAGAAGGGTTCATCATATATAAACCACAGTTCCAGGATCTCTGGAGTTACAGAGTTCACTGAATGACTGATGGGACATGGGCTGACCTCATGCACCCAAAGTGACTGCAGAAACAGCCACGAGCCCAAGACGTTGAAATAGTGTGAAAAATATAAGAATGAGTAAAGAACACCCCATCTCAGAGCCTTTGACTGGACATCAGAAGGGGCTGCCACAGTGGAAAGGTATGGAATGCATGCGGGGAAGGCAAACGTTGCTGAGTCAGATCAATTCACACTACTTCTAACTGAAGTATGAGGTCCCTCTGCGGTGGTCAAGAATGAACTGGGGTGCTAGCAGACCTGTGCATCGTGAACTTTCTCCAAATGATTTACATAAACACCTAACTTAGGTTATACAGAGATAAGAACGTTTCATTGAAAAAGAAAAAAACTGAGTCCTCTCTCCAAATACCTATGTTTGAGGTCCTAACCCCCAGTATCTCAAACTGTGACCTTATTTGGAAATCGGAATATTTCAGCTGTAATTAGTTAAGATACCGTCACGATGCAGTACTGTGTGGTGTCGTGTACTTCTCTGTGCAGCCCCATGGATTGTAGCCCACCACCCTTCTCTGTCCGTGGAGATTCTCCAGGCAAGAATAATGGAGTGGGTTGCCATTTCCTCTTCCAGGGGAACTTCCCAACCAGGGATGGAACCCACATCTCCTGTGTCTCCTGCATTGGCACGCAGATTCCTTATCCCTGTGCCGCCTGGGAAGCCCTGTCTTAGGGTGGGCTCCTAAGACAGGCATGGAAGGAAGACAATGTTAAGAGACCCAGAGAGAAAATGGCTGTCTAAAGCTGAGGAGGAAGTCCTGGAACAGATCCTTCCCTCTCAGTCCTCGAAAGGAAGCAACACAGCTGATTTTGATCTCACACTTCTAGCCTCTCGTTCTTCTAGACAGTAAATTTCTGTTGTTAAAGCCATCCACTCTGTGGTCCTTTGTTACAACAGCCCTAAGATACTCATACAGAAGCTTAGTGCAACAGCAGAGAACATGGAGCTCAGAGGCATTTAGTCCTGGATCCACTCCACGCTGGGCTGCCCAGGTGACTCAGCGGTAGCGTATCCGCCTGCCAGTACAGGAGACCCAGGCAATGCAAGTTCCATCCCTGGGTCAGGAAGGCACCCTGGAGGAGGGCAGGCCAACCCACTCCAATACTCTTTCCTGGAAAATCCCATGGACAGAGGAGCCTGGTGGGCCAAAGTCCACGGAATCATGAAAGAGCTGGCCAAGACTGAACAGCATACAAAACCCCCCTCACTATTAATAGCTACGTGACTTTGATCGAGTCATTTAAAAACTTTAAAATTCTCAACTGTCTTTTCTGTCAAATGTAGACAATTAAGAGCAATATCCAAAATATTCAACAGCCCACAAGGCATCCTGCAGAGGCTGCTAGTCCCACAAGTGGCCACAGGAGAGTGAGTCTAGCACAGTATTTCTTAAGTTCTCCATCTATCCCTCCCTCCTTCCCTCCTTCCATCCATCCATCCATTCTTGAAGATTCTTGGCAGACAACAAGCACTTACCTGCTGAAGTTCCAGCACGACTACCAAGCTCTGTCTACCCCTTCAGCATGGAATCAGCTCAGAACAGGAAGATACAGGGTCATGTGACTCATGGTGAGGGAAACATACAGGGCTTCAGACATGATAAGGGGTCCACCCTGTCTGTGCTCACCTGGGTCTCTCTTGGGCTGGAGTGTTCAGTGGAGAAGAGATCTAAGGGTAAGGGGCACAGAGCAGCTGTTATTTACCAACTCATATGGAAGTATTTTACAATTTCAACAACTAATAGAGCCTTCCTGGCTTTTACCTGCTGAATATCAGGCCTAGGATAATTACAGATAATTATACAGTTTTACAAAGATCAGTTGAGGTGACACATGTCAAGTACTTAGCCAAGTGCCTGGCATATGGCAATTGCTCAGTAAATGCTGCTGCTGCTAAGTCACTTCAGTCGTGTCTGACTTTGTGCAACCTCATAGACAGCAGCCCACCAGGCTCCCCCATCCCTGGGATTCTCCAGGCAAGAACACTGGAGTGGGTTGCCATTTCCTTCTCCAATGCATGAAAGTGAAAATTGAAAGTGAAGTCGCTCAGTCGTGTCCGACTCCTAGCGACCCCATGGACTGCAGCCTACCAGGCTCCTCTGCCCATGGGATTTTCCAGGCAAGAGTACTGGAGTGGGTTGCCATTGTCTTCTCCACTCAGTAAATTCTAGTCTACGCTGTTATTGAATAGGATAGTGCTTAAACAGAGCTAAAACGCATTTATCAAGAACCTATTAAGGGTTGTTGCATAACAATAGATAACCAGAATTCTGGTCTTCAGAAACCTCAAATACTAGCTTCAGAGCATTGTGAAGGAGCCAGGGCATGGAATTAGAAGGTCTGGACTCTGGGCACAGCTCTGTCCCTAACAAGCTCTGTGACTTCAAGCACAGTACTTTATCACTCTGGGCCTCTGTTTCTTCTCTTGTACAGTAAGGGGTCCAGCTATCTAAGAGTCCTCGTCTTTGTAACACTTTATGGTTCTGTAATCTTTCTTCGATATTAACAGTACCTTCACTAACCTTTTGTACAGAGTTCCAACCAAATATAAAATTCAGCTTAATTTCATGGAGTCATGGACCTTCAAGGTCCTCTGGCCCAGTCTGTTCACTGTGCAGCTGATGACACCAAATCACAGAGAGGTGAAGGTGCTCCAGCTCCCAGGTTCAAGGCTCCAACCCACTGCTCCCTTTTGAAAAATTTTTGGTCCAATTTCAACTTTTCCTTCACCTGGGAAAAGGGGTCATTGCTTCTTGTTTTTCAAATGTTCTGGGATTTGGTGAGTAAACTTGCAAACTCATACTTTCTGTGTCTTTGTCGTCTTTGACCTTGCCTTCTCCCATCTTTCCAAATTGATCTGGGTTTTCTTTTTCATGTTTTTTTTTATTTTCTAGCTTTTAAAACTTTATTACTATGGTAAATATACATATATATATATGATAAAATTTGCCTTTTTAACCATGATAAGTGTACCAAATGGATCTGATTTCCTGATTCGTTCCCAGTTTCTAAAGAGGCTGACTATATGACATATCATAGTTGAAAAGTCCAATTCTGGCATATTTCTCCATGTTTCTGCAGTGTTCAGATGCTTGGGGAACTCAGCTACTAAACCTGGGGCTGGAGGACAGAGGAGGGGTCTTAGCCTCTTTGTCCTCCCCACTGCCTAGCTCAGCATTCTAAGAGAAGCTCAAGAAGTATTTGCTGAGTGAATAAATGACCCTGCAAGTTAAGAAGACCCTCCTCAGACTGTCTTATGTCACCTTAAGATTATTTTTCCTGCCTAATGGGAACAATCAGTGTTAATAAATGACAGCCACTGTGTCACACGTGGGCATCTAGTGGGCCTCTCTCCCCAAAGGTAAGCTACTCAGTGGAACAGCAAGGGCATGATAAGCCCGTAAACACCCTTGTTGACAGTCTCTCTTAGACATCATGTTTACTTGCCTCGTTGTGTTCCTGTAAGAGAACAAAGAGAAATTTGCCTTTCAGTGACTGAATGAGGTCAAAGCATTATAAACAGTGTCACCAAGAGCTAACAAGTTCTGCCCCATGCATGTAATACAAGTGAGCAGATCGCTGCCATCCTTGGAAACACTTACTCAAATATACCCACAGACCCTGGCTGTGGGCTGCAGACAAACGCCTTCTGAGTGCCCTTAGACCAGGTGAGCTCAGCGGTTCAGGGCCTCACAACGGTTTGGATGTTGAAAGGAATCCTTGCTTTGATGGAAAGCGAGAACCAGTGTACCAGTAATCTTTATCTCTAGCGGGAATGAAGGGGCAGTAAAACCCTTTGGTCTGGCTTTGTATCTTGGTCTCTTGAATTTCCTCTCATTTCACTTGCAGGTTGTAGAGTAAGGCTTGGCTCAGAGAAGCTATTCCCAAGCTGTGCAAGGTTCTCTTGGATGTCAGGGTCATGGCCAGGCTGGAGAGGCTGCTGCCAGCTGGGAGAGGCACATCGTTAGAGAAATGCCATGACCTGGTATGAAAGGGAAAGATACAAATCAACATTCAGGGTTCTGAAGGACAGCCTAATGGACAATAAATATTTGACCAGCTCTGGCCATTTGTATGAAATGCCACCTTTCACCCTCTCTAGAAAATTGTTTTCTTTTTTTTTTTCTCCTAGCCCCATGATTCTTCCACAGTACAGGAGGAAAAACATTTGTGTCACTTCACTACACAGTAGGTAGTGTATGCAGTACACAGTAGGTCTTAGATAGTATTAATCTCCTCCTTGTTTGCCCCTCCTTTCACTGAAATAAGCCCATCCATCTCCACTCGGTAAAAACTGTCCCCCAACCCAAAGACAAATATCAGACAGGAGGACAATGTAGGTGATCCTATTTATATAATCATCAGGCTTTTTTTTTTTTTTAAATAAGCCTTGCCAATCGACAGGGTCAGTCCCTCTCTTGGCCTGTAGGAGAGGCCGGTGACCCCCAAGTCAGACGTTTCTATTTTCAGCTCCCCAAGTCCAGAGAGCAGTAACCCGAGCTTGGGTGAGGGCTGAGCTGCTAACCCACCAGCAGCAAGGACCTGTAGTCTCTCTGCATTTCTATTTCCATAAATTTACATCAAATTTGTGCTGAATCGTATCCCCCCCACGTGGAAGAAATGAAATACATTATCAATAAGTACAACAAATTTGAATAATCTGAGAGTGGAATGATTTTCCTTGTCTCCTTTCCATTTATTTCCTTGGGCCATGGCTCACTCCACTTCCCACACTGGGTGGGGTTGGATTTATCCCCACCAACCCCTGTGCCCAAGGTTTTCAGTTTTTTTCTCACAGTTTTTATATATATATATATATATATATATATATATATATATGGGTGTATGTGTCTGTGTGTGTGTGTGTGTATGGTCCTTTTATATTTTATATATATGTATATATCCATACATATGTATACATTTACATTCTTTTCCATTATAGTTCATCCCAGCATGTTGAATATAGTTCCCTGTGCTATGTAGTAGACCTTGCTGTCCTTGCATTTACTAACCCCAAACTCTCAGTCCATCCTGCCCCCACCCACCTTGGTAAGCACATGTTTATTCTCTACATCTGTGAGTCTCTTTCTGTTTGGTAGAAAGGTTCATTTGTTTCATATTCTGTTTTATTTTTAAAATAACTTTTTATGTGTTTTTGGCTGTGCTGGGTCTTTGCTGCTGTGTGGGCTCTTCCTCAGTTGCGGCGAGCAGGGGCCGCTCTCTAGTTTTGGTATGCAGGCTTTTCATCGTGATGGCCTCTCTTGTTACAGATCACGGCTCCAGGGCAGTAGGGCTTCAGTAGTTGCAGCATGTGGATTCAGTAGTTGCAGCTCCTGGGCTCTAGAGTGCAGGCTTAATTGTTGTGGCGTATGGGAGCTCCACAGCATGTGGAATCCTCCCGAATCTGGAGTGGAACCCAGGCGGATTCCTTACCACCGAACCATCAGGGAGGCTCTGTGTCATATTTTAGATTCATGTAAGTGGTATCATATAACATTTGTTGTTTTCTTTCTTGCTTCACTTCATAATCTCTCGTTGGTTTCCTGGCCTCTTATCAGGAGCCACAAGCCCTGCATCTTCCTTTCCTTCTCCAGTTCATTGTCCTTTCTTCCTAACATCTTGGTCTCCCTTATCATAATGCTTCCATAAGTAAAAGAAGCTGCCCCTCTACCTCTGTTCATCCCCACCTCCTGGCTGCAACGCACCAGTCAATCACACCCATGCTTCACCCCTTCTGATGGCGACGGCGGTCCCTGGCCTGCCAGGTCGTCATCAGCCCCACTCAGTCATTTTGAGTACCTCAGTGCAGGTTCAGCAGGGAGTGGAACTTCCTTCCACCCCCTGCTGCCCGGCTGATTGGCAGTCAGCAGGGCTGGAGGTGGGGGGAGCAGCTTGCAACTGATTGTTTGCTGCTGAGCAGGGAAGGCTTAGTGGAGGCAGAGAGAGCACCCAAGAGTTCAGGGGGCTGAGACAGAGGATGCTCTATTATCCAGCTAGAATCCCCGTCTATCTGTCTGGTGTCTGGCTGTTGGCCCTAGCAGGAAAATGACAGAGGAGGCCCTTTGCACAGTATCCCCAGGTACAGGGAAGAAAAGAGGCGTGTCTTTTGCAGAATTGAGGCCAGTGGCCCAGGGGACCTCAGGTTATCTGCAGTGCATGTTGGGACCTGCAGTCCGCTGCCCCAGGTTAAAGTCAAAGGTGAAGGAAGGCACTTAGCAACCAGCTTGCGGGGGCTCTTGGCAGGCCCTGCTTAATTTGGCCCTCCATTGACAAGAGGAAGAACTGGGGACCTTGGCTCAATAGAGCTAATTATTGTATTATATATATATATACACATACATATGGCAGCCCACTGCAGTACTCTTGCCTGGAAAATCCCATGGACAGAGGAGCCTGGTGGGCTGCAGTCCATGGGGTCGTGAAGAGTCGGACATGACTGAGCGACTTCCCTTTCTCTTTTCACTTTCATGCATTGGAGAAGGAAATGGCAACCCACTCCAGTGTTCTTGCCTGGAGAATCCCAGAGACGGTGGAGCCCGGTGAGATGCCGTCCATGGCGTCACACAGAGTTGGACACAACTGAAGCGACTTAGCAGCAGCAGCAGCAACCACTATAAAACACTATTATTAAGAATCATTTCCTTCTCAGGTTCATCAGACTGGGTTTCCTAATTCAGGCAGGAGGAGAGTGTGGCCATGAACACTGCCCAGTTGTACATTTTGGAGAGGAGCTGAGCCGAAATCTCTACTGAAGATTTGCTTAGTTTCCTTTAATGAGAATGCTGACATTTTTGCTTGGGAAGCCAGACATTGAACTGAAAATACCGTGTGGTGAAGTTGTATCAAAAGCTTTACGGCTTCCCCATGTGTCTGGAGCTGTTTTGACGTGGCCAAACTTATCTAATAAGTCAGTTGAGAGCCTGAAACAGGAGTCTTGGTTTCTAACGATAAGTTCTAGTCATCTTATCTTTCCCATTCTCTCCTGAGATTTATTTTGTTTTGTTTTCATTAGTATCTGCTGGTTCAGTTTCTTAGATGAAACTAAAACTTTCTCAAACTTTTGAAAGTTTTAATCATTGCTCCAAAGCACCTAAGCACTTTCTTCTAACTATCAGTTCATTTCAGTTCAGTCGCTCAGTCACGTCTGACTCTTGGCGACCCCATGAATCGCTACACGCTAGGCCTCCCTGTCCATCACCAACTCCCGGAGATCACTCAAACTCATGTCCATCGAGTCGGTGATGCCATCCAACCATCTCATCCTCGGTCGTCCCCTTCTCCTCCTGCCCTCAATCCCTCCCAGCATCAGAGTCTTTTCCAAGAGTCAACTCTTCACATGAGGTAGCCAAAGTATTGGAGTTTCAGCCTCAGCATCAGTCCTTCCAATGAACATTCAGGACCAATCTCCTTTAGGATAGACTGGTTGGATCTCCTTGCAGTCCAAGGGACTCGCAAGAGTCTTCTCCAACACCACAGTTCAAAAGCATCAATTCTTTGGCACTCAGCTTTCTTCACAGTCCAACTCTCACATCCATACGTGACCACTGGAAAAACCACAGCCTTGACTAGACAGACCTTTGTTGGCAAAGTAATATCTCTGCTTTTCAACATGCTATCTAGGTTGGTCATAACTTTCCTTCCAAGGAGTAAGCGTCTTTTAATTTCATGGGTGCAATCATCATCTGCAGTGATTTTGGAGCCCCCCCAAATAAAATCTGACACTGTTTCCACTGTTTCCCCATCTATTTCCCATGAAGTGATGGGACCAGATGCCATGATCTTAGTTTTCTGAATGTTGTTCATATAAATAAATAAATATAACTGGCCCTGGGGCTATGAATATACATGGAAAAATTGGGTCCCTAGAGATTTTCCAGAGCGTTAACGGGGTGTGAAAATAGAGGCTAAAGCCATGTTTCAATACTTAGTGCCAAATTTAAGGGTGGCAAATTTAAGACAAAACCACTTGGCTTTAAATTGGTCCCATGCAAATGGACTGTGAGATGGAACATTTGATGTACTACTTTTATCAGAGGTGAGGACAGTTGCTGGGTGGTTTTATTTTTTTCTTTGAAAAAAGTTAACCACAATGTAATTAGCTTGGTTTTTGTCAGCCTGGGCTGCTGTTGATGAGGTGTCTAGAGGCCTCCTGGTATAGGTGCCTAAAAGCTTAAACTGCGTTTAATTATTATTATTACTCAATGTCAGGCTACATAAATGAGAAGAGAAAAAAGAAATGCTTGCAGCTACATTGCCTTGGTGTGTGATTTCATCACATCTCACAAGCTAAGCAGGTTCGAGCTGGCACTTGGGGCATAAAACCTCTAAGGGAAACCCTGTCAATGGAGATGCCATTTCAAGTGAGTTGAAAGTTTCTCAACATGCTGGGGCGGGAAGAGGCTGGCCACTGTTTGATTTGTCCTTCCCAGTTTTATTTTTAGACACCTTAATAGCTGGCTGACTTACTTCAGAGAAGGAATGCAAGCAGGGGCAACAGCATCACTCAGAGAGTGGTCCTAAAGTATGCAATCTCTCATGTGAAGATTCCTTCACTCCCAACAGCTTGCTGATTGTCCTACTGCCCGAAATACCAGTGAAGCCCCCAAAGCCACAGCAGTACTGAAAGCTTCAGCTAAACATGGTAACTGGAAGGAGCGGGCTGCTTTCCCACCTGAATTCCAGCCAGGAGCAAGAGGCAGACCGCGAGGTAGTGGAACACAAGATGGACCAAGTATATGCCCACTCTTCCTAGTCTTTTTCATTGACAGGTTGGAATGAAACCACTTTGCCAGAGGGCAACATATTGGCAGACAATACCTTTTTTCTTAGTGTGAGACATCCATCCGGCTGTTACGAACAAGTGTTTGACGCTAAGTTAACCCTAGATGTTCAGTTTAGGGATGACCTTTCCACTCTCTTGGATTACAAAGAATGGATTAGGCGGCCCAGCTGGTCAGAAGCCCTGAAGCCTTAGCTATATTCTAGCCCCATCTTTTTTCTCTTGTTCCCTAGAGCACTTGTTTGTAAAACTTAAATGGTAAGGTTTGCAAACCCTCAAGGACAGGGACCTGGACTGGTTATTGAAGGGTCTGCACTGTTACTACAGAGAAGGCAATGGCACCCCACTCCGGTACTCTTGCCTGGAAAATCCCATGGATGGAGGAGCCTGGTAGGCTGCAGTCCACGGGGTCGCTGGGAGTAGGACATAACTGAGCGACTTCACTTTCACTTTTCACTTTCCTGCATTGGAGAAGGAAATGGCAACCCACTCCAGTGTTCTTGCCTGGAGAATCCCAGGGATGGGGGAGCCTGGTGGGCTGCCGTCTCTGGGGTCTCACAGAGTCGGACACGACTGAAGTGACTTACAGCAGCAGCAGCAGCAGCACTGTTACTGAATGTCTCCAGGATGAGCACACACAACAGACACTGAATAAAAGTGCTGCCTACTCGACTGGCTCCTTTATATAGCCCCTGGCCTGCCAGAGTCTTCTTTAGATGAGGCCCCAACAGGTCATGATGCCAGGACTGCTAAGAAGAGTTCAGTCATCCAGGCTCTTCATCAGTGGTGTCACCATTTATATTAATTAGCTGTTGATATATAGCAAACGATCCCAAACCTTAGTGGCTTGAAACAACAGCTTATTTAGCATACGCTCTGTAGGTCAGCAAATTAGCCAGGGCTCAGCTGGCTAGTTCCATTGATTTCAACGGCCCCATCAGGCACCTGTAGCTGCTGGGAGTTAATGGCCTCACTCACATGTAGCAGCTGACTGGTTGTTGGCTGTGAATCCTTCATCATCCAGCAAGCAATTCTGGGCTTGTTTCTAAGGTGGTGATCACAGGTTCCTAAGAGCATAGAAAGGATAAACCCTACTGTACAGTTACTTTACAAGCCTCCTTGTGTAGCACATTTGCAAACGTTGTTTTGCCAGAGCAAGTCACATTTGCAAACATTGACTAGCCAGAGCAAGTCACATGGCTGAGTCTAGAGTCAAAGTTATGGACACTGACTGCAACATGGGCAGGAAATTATTGATAATATTTTGCAAACAACCTATCACACCAATAAAACAAGGCCAACAATACAATGCAATATTTCCAATTCCCAGCGGGTGATACTTCATTTTCTTGGAAACTTCAGGTTTCCAAGATGCTAGAAAGGGTCTCTGGGAACTAGAAGTCTTAGTTGAGTCTCTGTTTCTCCACTTTTTCTAATAAATGGAAGTAACATCCATCCTGCAGGGTTGAGTCAGGATCACTAGGGACTAAAACAAATAAATGTTGGATGCGGTGCATTCACAACTGTAAAATGGATTCACAGCTTCTCAACCTATATGCTCATTTCCACAGGCAGTGCTTCTCAAAGTATGGAAAGCTCACTGCTGGTCTGGTTCAGGTCAGGATTTTAGGTGACTGGGGAAAACCACCTCCAATAATACTGACAAGACATGTGTGAAGATTCCCCTGCTCTCTGTAATTCCCTTTAGTCCTTCCACTTATGAGAAAGTCTCAGTTTGATGCCACTGTCTTCAACATCTCTTTTGACACACATTAAGCATCCTATTCAGAGCTTTAGCTTCTATTTAGAATTCATTACCGTTTTATTTTCAGTATTTTTGTTTATTCATGACAGCTGATAATTCAAGAAATACATAGAAACAGACATTAGTAACTTAAAACTACGTTGACTATATAATAACACGTAATTCATTCAAACATAGGTTCGACAAATACTTGCAGGGCACCTACTATGTGCCAGGCCCTGTACCTAAGGCTTATCAGAGAAGGAGGCAACCCCCTGCCCGAGTGGGGCTTACATTCTAGTGGTAGGAGCCGTGATGGCGGTCAGGGAACGGCTGGATTTGGGGATTTACTTCTTGTAGGGGGAAGCCGAGCCACCTCCCGCCTGGAGAGCGGTGGTCAGGAGTTTCCCGCGGGCTGGGGCGCGGACCACCAAGAGCGCGGGATCGGGGCTGCGCCGGCCTGTCCGCGGCCCGCTCGGCGGTGGCGGTGGCCAGGCACCGGGCCTCGGCTCCTCCTCCTCTTCCTCCCGCGGAGGCTGACGTTGAGTCAACAGCGCGGGCGGCTTCAGGAGGCGGCGGCGCGGTGGCTCGGAGGTGCCGGGCCCTCGCGGGGCCGCGCGGGGCCCGGGCGGCGGCGGCGGCGGCCGCAGCGGCGGCGGAGGGCGGCGTTAGAGAGGCCGGCCCTCGCCGGGAGGAGAAGGCCATGAACGGCGACCGGACCGAGAGCGACTGGCAGGGGCTGGTGAGCGAGGTGAGGCCGAGGCGCCGGCCAGGCGGGATGGGCCAGGCCGAGCGGCCGCCGGCCCCGAGCCCACGCCCCCCACCCCCGGGGGGCCGAGCCGGGCGGGGACTCGCGGGGCGACGCGCACTCCCTGGCCTCGGCTCGTGCCCCCGCGCGCCCTGCAAGGAGCGCGGTTCCTCCCGCACTTTCCCGTCTGCCCGGGCGCCACTTTCTCCCATGGCAGCTGGTGCCAGCTTCTGGGGAGGGCCCTTCCCTCTGGGCAGGGCTTGGCCCTGGATTGGAGAGAGCAGCGCGGATCCGGGAGTGGGAGCCAAGCCCCACCTGCCTTCTCGGTTACCGCTGTTTTGGAGCCAAGCGATTGGACGCCAGTGCCGAAGCGGAAAGGTGGTGCCAGGAGGTGAATCCGGGTGCTGTGACAGGCGGAATCACCTGCGGCGGAGGTTTGGGGGAGGGCGGGGAGATTCCACAGGGTCCTCCGTAGCCTTCATTCCTTCAGGTTCAGTTCAGTCGACATATATTTACCGTGGGCCACCTTTGTGTAAGGTGGCTGCTGCTGCTGCTGCTAAGTCGCTCAGTCGTGTCCGACTCTGTGCGACCCCATGGACTGCAGCCTACCAGGCTCCGCCGTCCATGGGATTCTCCCGGCAAGAACACTGGAGTGGGTTGCCATTGCCTTCTCCAGTAAGGTGGCTGGCTGTTTACTAAAGGGGTGAAGCACTGGTGCAGAACTCACCCTTTTTGTGGAAGCAGAGAATGCCCTGCGCCCGGCGTCGCTGCACCCCGCCCCCCTGCCCCGCAAAGATGTTGGCATAAACACCCCGCGGGTCAGCTTTTGCGCTCCTGTGAGATTTCCCCTTCAACCCACTCTAAGAATTTTGGGGCCTGGGAGTGGGCTGCCTGACTTCTCCAGGTGAGCGCGGGGTGCTGAGGTCTCACAGGTAAATTGCTTCTCCTGACTTACCATTATTTGTGATGGCACTCATGTACCCAGCCGTGCTGATGATCTCCCAGCAATTCTCCGTTCTTTCCCTCCTGAGGACCATCCCCACCGGCAAGGCCAGCTTGGGCCTTCTTTTTCTTAATCCTACTGGGTACCAGTTGGGGCGTAAGGGTTTGCTGTCTTCCTTTCTTGAGTATTGGAAGGGAACACTTGTACCGTCTTTCCCTTTAATCATTTCCTGGGCCTCCAGCTCAGTCTAGTAACAGTATTTAATGTCTAGTGTGCAAAACATTATATTTCTGTAGAGGAATGGGCTGTCAAAGCTTCTCCCCAAGTTTAGCTTGTCCACTCCCAGTCTGTAAGTAATAGCTGTATTATGTATTATGATATTATGTATGTATTATTTATGATATTATATTATGTATTATGATACATTGTCATGCAGTCTGTCTGCATTTCCTCTGTCAGGGGACAGAGACTCTGGAGATCTTCTCTCTTGGCCCATGGAGAATCAGACCCAGTAGTGGACGAAGCTGGGGATGGTTCTTGGAAGTCAGTGCTGAGCTCTGAAACAGCAGAATGTTCACTACTCCAGCAAATACTTGGCGAATGACTGTCAGGAGTCGTGTGCATCGCTCTGTATTTGGAATGCAGTGGCCGAGAAAACAGACAACCCCCTCTGCCCTCAGAGAACTCCTCAAGCATATAGTATAGTGTGGCAAGAGTGTCACACCACAAACACTAAGCGAATCCTAAAAGGTGGAATATGAATGAAGTGAGACCAAAGAAGGAAGTACTTCCTGGCATGGCTGTCCTGGATCCAGGGTGCCTCTACCTTGCACCGACCACGTGGTATTGCAGCCTTCTGGTCTCCCCCCCAGGCTATGTGTTTCATTCGGCTTTGTTCCAGGTGCCTACATATTGAGCTCCATACACAGTAGGTCCTCAAAAGTATACTTGGAGAATAAGTCAAAATCCAGAAAGTGGTCTTTCCAGAGTTTTCCTGCCTGTCCTAGCTGTGTATCTCCAGGGTACTTGCCATCTTGCCTTCAGACATTTATTACAGCTAAGGACACGGAGGACACACAGCTCAAGGCTGTGGGGTGTGAAAATGAATGCAGAATGCTTCCCAACTTCATAATAGCCAAAAGCTGTTCCTTGAGTCCCTCCACCATGTATAAGGTAGAAATTAGTTCTTATTTTACAGATAAAGAAACCGTGCTTCAGACAGGCTAAGGAACTTGCTCAAGCCTCACATCTGAAGTGGGCAGAATTTGGTCTGTTTGACTCCAGAGCTCAGGATCACTAGGCCACGCTTTGTGTCTTAATCACCAGTTCATCTGTGTGTATCTTTGCCTAGAGAGCAGGTTCTCGAAGGGAGGGGTCAGTGTCTTATCTTTGAATCCTCAGCAATTGGATAAGTATTGCTCAGCGTATGATCTACAGATTATCAGAGGCATTTTGGGAATAAAGAGTACAAAGAGCCACTGGAATTGGGGGAGGAAATGGAAGTTTCTGGATCTCTCCCCAGATCCAGTGTAGTGTGTTGAATTGTATTCTTTCCACCATGGATATATCTAAGTCTTAACATCCCAGTAGCTGTCATAAGACCTTTTTGGAAACAGGATCTTTGCAGATAAAATCAGCTAAGGATCCCCAGATGAGATCATCCTGGATTTAGGAATGGGCCCTAAATCTAAGGACTGGTGTTCTTGGATTTGAGACACAGAGCTGCAAGGCAGATGGCTGTGGGGAAGCAGAGACACACAGAGAGGAAGCCCTTGTGAAGATAGAGGTAGAATGGGGAGCTGGGCAGTGACAGCCCAAGGATGCCAAGACTGCCAGCAGCCACCAGGAGCTGGAGGAGGCTTGGAGTAGGTTGTCCCTCAGAGTCTCCAGAAGGAACCAGTTCTGCCAACACCTTGATTTTGGACTTCTGGTGTCCACAATCCTGAGAGATACATTTCTGTGTGAGAAGCCACCCAACTTGCAGTGATCTGTTGTGGCAACCCGGGGAAACTAATTACCTTAATGTATGAAAGTGCCAGGGCTATAGCCCCCGAAATCTGCTTTTCTCACAAACAGGGCTCCCCAGGTGTTTCCCTGACCATTTCCTGCCCATGGGTGTACACTGGGTCTGGTGTAGAGACATCGTCTGGGACTCACGCAAGTAGGATTCAAAGAAGAGTATGGTCAGTGGGTGGGACTTCCCTGGTGATTCAGTGATAAAGAATCCTCTTGTCAATGCAGGAGACAGGGGTTCAGTCCCTGGTCAGGAAGATCCCCTGGAGGAGGGCATGGCAACCCACTCTAGCATTTTTGCCTGGGAAATCCCACAGACAGAGGAGCCTGGCTGGCTACAGTCCATAGGGCCGCAAAAAGTCCGACATGACTTAGTGACTAAACAACAGCTACAATGGTCAGTGTCAGTGGTTTTGAAAATGACTTTGGAAGCCAATGGGAGGAACTGGGGAAGACGTCACCAGACATGTAACCCAGATCAAATGGGCTTTTGACAGGCGCTCACCTATTTCTGCAGATATCCCTGGCCCTACCTCCTGCCTTGAGTCCACACCCCATCGCCCTTCCTGCCCAGGGCTCTGTGCTCTCTTTCAATCAGTTTGCTTCCTGGTTTGCCTCTAGAAAGCAGTTTTCATTTAAATGATGCTATAGAGATCAGTTGTATTTTCATATTTTCAGTATAACAAGCTGAAACTACAGCCTTCTCTCAGGCCCTGAAGTAAACACGCCATGCATGTGAAAGAAGCGTGGATGCTGTTCTATTCTGGAAACTAAATGTCTGGGGAGGGGGAAACCAGCTTCTCATCACCACCTGAGCTGAGCTTTCAAATACAAGAGGACATCTTGAAATGCAGTCGTGCAGACAATCCATAACTTTATTTCTAAGATAAAAATCCTGGTCATCTGTCAGCCGGCTGCCCTATGATAAACCATGCCCAATTCAATCTTGCTATTTGAATTTTGGTTAATTAATTAGATAGCAATCAATCCTGTATTCCCTGAGCACGTTATATATTCAGTGACCGGGTGTGTGTGCTCAGTCACTCAGTCCTGTCTGACTCTTTGCAACCCTATGGACTGTAGCCCTCCAGGCTCCTCTGTCCATGGGATTTCCCAGGCAACAGTGCTGGAGTGGGTTGCCATTTCCTCCTCCAGGGGATCTTCCCGACCCAGGGATCGAACCTGCATCTCCTGCATCAGCAGGCAGATTCCTTACCACTGAGCCACCTGTTAACCCTGGGCCTCTACCCAAAGTTGAGCCACTGACATTGGGGTAGAGAAGTAGAGGAGGCTTACAGTCTGAGCCTGTGGTTAAGGGTGTGACTTTGGGTCTTGTTTGTTAGCTGAGATCTGGACCTACGTCATGACTCTACTTCTTTCTTGGTGCAAATGGTCAAAAATCCAACCCAAGGAAGTTTAGCTCAGAAGGAATTTATTGACTAATATTGTGGTTTGAATAGTGTCCCCAAAAGATATGTTCAAGTCCTATCCCCTTCCCCCAATCCCTGTGAATGTGACCTATTTTGGAAATAAGATCTTTGCAGACGTAATCAAGTTAAGATGAAGTCATTTGAGTGGGCTCCTAATCCAATGACCAGTATCTTTGTAAGAAGAAGGAAATTGGAGTGCAGAGATGTGCAAAGAGAAGATGATGTGAAGACAGAGGAAGGAAAGCTGTGTGATGACAGAGGCAAAGGTTGGAGTTATGCTGCTGCAAGCCAAGAAATGCCAAAGAATGCTGGCAGCCACCTGAAGCTAGGGAGAGGCAAGGAAGGGTCTTCTAGAGTCTTAATGGGGAGCCTGGCGCTTCCTACACCTTGATTTTAGTCTTCTGACCTCCAGGACTATCAAATTAATTTATGCTGTTTGGGGTCACCCAGTTTATGCAGTTTGTTAACAGCTGCTGCTGCTAAGTCGCTTCAGTCGTGTCCGACTCTGTGCGACCCCATAGACGGCAGCCCACTAGGCTCCCCCATCCCTGAGATTCTCCAGGCAAGAACACTGGAGTGGGTTGTCATTTCCTTCTCCAGTGCATGAAAGTGAAAAGTGAAAGTGAAGCTGCTCAGTTGTGTCCGACCCTCAGCAACCCCGTGGACTGCAACCTTCCAGGCTCCTCCGTCCATGGGATTTTCCAGGCAAGAGTACTGAAGTGGGGTGCCAATTGCCTTCTCCATTGTGTTAACAGCCTCTGGCAAACTAATTAGCAAACTAATACAGCCGACATGAATAATCATTCCAAGATGGTGTGGCATGGGATGCAGCTGGATTCAGCCCTCAGACCACTCAAATGGAGCTTTCTCTCCATCTTTGGGTCTGCTTGTTGCCTGGTATCACCCTCCCACCCTTTAAGTCCAGAGGGAGAGACAGGTCCCATAAAAACTCAGGAATCACTCCCTTTGAACCCACTTATATCCCTTACCTGCCCTGGAGAAGTTGCTCAGGGGTGTAATGATCTGTCTGGGGTCTTGTACATGGGGCCCTGCCCAGGCCACATGGACTGTGAGTGGACTGGGGCAGTGGGACTGTTTGCCAGAAGAAAGGGAATGGAGGTTGATAAAATCACCACACTGTGCAACTCTTCCAAGTCTCATTTTTCTCATCCTTAAACAGGATCGTAAAGTACTTGCCATATAGGTACTCTTATTGTGAGGCTCCAATGAAATCATGCTTGTTAGTACTTTGTTCTCTTTGTCAAGCAGTAAGTGTTCAGCAAATATCAGTATAGTGAGGGTGGACCTCAGGACACCAACTTAGGTGTGGACACCAACTTTGTTCATGAAACAAAAACTTCATTTTGTTATAACATTTTAATTTTGATTACAAACTCCCATTGTAAGGGGAGTGGAAACATAATCTAGATTGGAATCATGCCTCTTCCTGAACTTGTATTTGAGTTCCAGAGGGAGTTAGTAGTATTTAGCCATTGTAAGTAAGTAGTATTTACTAGCATATCACCCCATTGGCAGGAGTGATGGTGTGGAGGGGCACACATCTGGTCTAGACTGTGTTTGTTTAGCCATACTCTCCTTATTTCAGTCTAGTATCTGGTCACTGGTCATTGCTGATCACTGTTGTATCCTCCCTTGTTCCCCTCTTCTGGCCCTTTGATATCTGTACCACACCCATGCTACCCTGGGTGAGTGAAGAGCAAGGTGGTATACTGCTCCTTTACTGCTCTGGGCATGGGGGACTTTGCTCTCTTGCCCAAGGTGGGTAGCTTTGATCATGTTCTGCTGTCCCTGAATCACTCTTGAACTAAGGAAAACTTTGAGAAACTATGGTGCAATTTTCTGCATAGACATACTACAGCATACAAGCTGGGTCCAGGGAATTGGGGATTATTTTTACTTCCTAAGAAAGAAGAGTGTATTTGTTAGGGCAAAATCTAAACCACTTGAAAAAGATACCTACTCCCCAGTGATATTTAGGTCTTTTTTGTGTTACAATATGTGGTCCAGTCTAGGAGGACAGCCCTGCTCCACATGTTATTTAAAAACCCAGGTTTCTTCCATCTTGTTTCTCTACTATTTTTTGAGGGGATGATCCTCAACTGTATAGTTAAAGCTGGGTGGTTGCCATGATTTGTCCCAACCCACAAGTAGAGGAAAGAGAGAGAGAGAAAGGGGAAGCTCAGGGCAAAGGGCTTTTCTTTAATTAGGGATGCTCTGCTTACTTTTCTTTAATTAGGGATCACTTCTTGTACCCCATTGGTCTGAGCATCATCACATGGCTACATCTAGCTGCAAGGGAAGCTAGGAAGTGTCATCTTAAGCTGGATGTACCCAACTTAAATTTGGGAGGGTTCTATTAAAAAGTCAGAAAACATAAACTATAAAAGAAAAAAAAAAGGATAAAATGGGCTTTATTACAGGTTTTAAAAGTCTACTGTTTGAAAGACTCTGTTAAGAAAATGAAAAGACTGACTGGGGGAAATTTTGTGCATAACACATATCTTATATCCAGAATATATAAAGGACTCTTATAATGCAATAGTAAGAAAACAACCTAATTATTTAAATGGGCAAAAGAGTTAAATAGACATTTCACTAAAGAAGAGATTCAAATGGCAAATAAACATATGAATGGATACTCAGCATTACCAGTCATCAGAAAGATGTAAATTAAAGCCATGGTAAGATACCACGAGGGTCTTCCCAGGTGGCTCAGTGGTAGAGAATCCTTCTGCTGATGTAGGAGCCACAGGAAACATGGGTTCGACCCCTGGGTGGGGAAGATCCCCTGGAGGAGGAAATGGCAACTCACTGCAGTATTCTTGCCTGAATAATCCCGTGGACATAGGAGCCTGGTGGGCTACAGTCCGTGTGGTTGCAAAATATCAGACACAACTGAACGACTGAACACACACACACACACGCAAGATGCTACAGTGCATCTATTTGAATGAAGAGCAGACTCACAAATAAAAAATGGAAAAACCAAGTGTTGACAAGAGGCAGAGTGACAGAAAGTCTCCTGCGTTGCTAGAGAAGTACAAAATGGTACGACCACTTTTGAAAACAGGTTTGTAAGTTCTTGTAAAGTCAAACTGACACCTAACCCAACCCAGCAATTCTGCTCCTAGATGTTGATTCAAGAGAAATGAAGACACATGTCCACACAAAATCCTATATGTGAATGTTTATTTCAATTTGATTATAATTGCTGAAAACTGAAAACACAACAATGTTCAAAACCAGTGAGTGGATAAATTGCTACGTCTGTGTCATTGCTACATCCTCTTTAGTATTAAGATGGAATGGACGACTGATGCATACAAAAACATGGCAAGTAAAAGAAGGCCCTGGCTGTAATATTCCACCAATATGAAGTTCTGGAAAAGGCATAACTAAAAGGACAAAAAAGACAATCAGTGGTTGCCAGAGCCTGGAGTGGGTGAGCAGACTGACTGCAAAGGAACATGAGACGGGTTTTTGAAGTGATGAACATAGTCTGTGCCTTGGTTGTATTGATGACTGGGTGACTATATACGTTTGATAAAATCCGTAGATCTGTATGCCTCAAAAGAATGATTTTTTCCTCTATGTAAATTATACCTCAATAAACCTTAATCTTTCAAAGGGAGGAGGAATGGATATTCAAGACAGCTATTGCTATAGAGAGATTGACTAATTCCCCACTTACCACGTTTCTGTCACAACTAGTTACGCCCCCACATACACACCTCAGGCCTGCTGTTCTTACTGTGTTCTCCCCACACCAGGGTGATTAGTGTTCATTCTTAGACACTCACTGATATCCAGGCTCTCTCCTCCCTTGCACTCTGTCTGCCTTTTCTCAACTGGAGATCTTTTCTAGTCTTTTGGAGGACCATGGGGGAGGGAGAAACTGGAGAGACTCTCTGTGCTCTGGTGTCTTAAGGATCAGGCTTTCTAAGTTGAAAAGTCAGTTGCTTTGCTTCCAGTGTTCTGCAGAGTGCTCTCTTCCTTGGAACTTGAATGCAGACTGTCTGACTTTTAAGAGGGAGAGGGATATGTGGGGAGAAAAGGGGAAGGAGTTACAGGAATTTTGGATAGAGTATCATTTAATATTTCAAAGCATCGTTCATATTGATATTATTATTAAAGAAGCAGTGCACAATAATGAACAATTGATCTTAGATACATATACAGGCAGTTGGTGAGTCTTGAAGAAGTGGGAAATGTCTTAAAGGAGAATTGGAACTGAGTCCCTCACCTTTGAGTGAAGAGGGCGTGGGCGAAGGTGACAGGAAGCAGCCCTGAGCACTGAACTGGTGGTCGGCCTTTGAGGGAATGCTCTAGCTAAAGGCTAAAATTAGTGCATTGAGGTCAGAGAAGGCAATGGCACCCAACTCCAGTACTCTTGCCTGGAAAATCCCATGGATGGAGGAGCCTGGTGGGCTGCAGTCCATGGGGTCCCTAAGAGTCAGACATAACTGAGCGACTTCACTTTCACTTTTCACTTTCATGCATTGGAGAAGGAAATGGCAACCCACTCCAGTGTTCTTGTCTGGAGAATCCCAGGAATAGGGAGCCTGGTGGGCTGCTGTCTATGGGTTGCACAGAGTTGGACACAACTGAAGCAACTTAGCAGCAGCAGCAGCAGCAGTGCATTGAGGTATAGCAGAAATGGAGGTTGGATGGTCAGAGTAGACCAGATGGCAAACAACTTTAAAAGCAAGACAGAAGGGTGTGCTCTGATGTAGCTGGCAATAGTCACTGAAAGCTTTTTTAGCTAGAGTGTAAGTTGATGAAAATACTTGGGAAAGATTTGTTTCCACTGAACTCAACAAGCACTGAGCCTTTGTCATTCACAAGGCACTGTGCCAGGCAGTAAGGATATAAAGACAAATTTGGTAGCTGTCCTCAAAATCAGGGGAAGATAAGTGGAGATGAGCTACCGCAATCTAGTCTTTTCTGTCACCATCAATATTCCCAATTACCTCTATTGCACCTAAGTCATACCATTTATCATATGGTTCTTTAACCAACCTTTGACTTGCCTCTGTCTCCACTGGACCCAAAAGATCTTGAACTCCTTGAAGGTAGGGACCATATGTTATTGTGACCTTAGCACTTGCCACTGGACCTTGCCCTTTGTAGATACTCAATGAATGTAGAATATGTGACTGCTTAGATATTTGAATAAATAAAGTGATAAGAGGATACAGCATCAGTGAGGATTAGAGAAAAAGGGATGTCTATGAGATAGATTTTAAAGGAAGATACATACAGGATTTCATAGCCAAGTCGATAGGAAGATGCAATAGAACGAGTCCAAGATGACCCTCAAGGTGCAGCTAGAGAGTGGTGGTGTTGGCTGTGACAGAGAGGTGGGAGGTGACCAGGTCTGGTGAGAAGTGGGACGTGTTCCATTTAGAATTCTGCATTGTTCTGAGTTTCCTGGGAGTGCTTGAACTCCTGCAAGGCAAGCTTAGTGCTTCCTGGGAACATTTGATGAGCAGCTATCTTCCTAGTGGCAGGCTAATTTCAGAGTAAGTTTATTAAAATTAGCATGTGGGGGAAAGTGAGTACAACTGCTATTTTTAACTAATAGGATTCATATTCTCTCCTGTGCAGGGAAATTCGCATCTGTGCTTCTAAAATTGACAATTTCTACTCTTATTATGTTAAAAAATTAATTTAGTGACTTTCGCATTGAATAAAACCCATTGGCTGAAGATTAGAAGATGACTTCGGCTAGTCCCTGAATGAAAAATGACCAGAGTGAGCCAGGTTTCTTACCCACTGCCTGGTTTTCCACCAATAAAACCATAGTGGGGCTTTGGGTACTTCCTGGTGGAGGACTTCGTGTAGTTGTGAGTTTGTCTCTCTCTGGTCCTTCAGGGAAAATGGTGCCAGTGGTAGTAGATAACTGGTACACAAGGAACACAAACCTTTAGCAGATGTTTTATTTTGAAGTGTCCTATTTTTATTTCACCTCTCCTAGTCTACTTTATTTCCATTATCTTATAGTATCCTGCTGTAACAAACATCTTAAGTTTGTTCAAGATATCAGATCTTTTTCAAGCCAATATACCTTCTATACAACTAGCCTATTAAAATACCTTAAAAAAGATGCCTCACCAGGGGCTCTTACTCAGGGAGCTTCAATGGATCCCCATTACCAGGTATCTGAGACCCACCCCAAACTGGTCTTGACCTATCTTTCCAGCCTTATCCCTCAGTTTTCCTCATAGATTGGCTGTTCCAGCCAAAGTGATCTGTTCTCTGTTCTGACTTTTGCCTTATTATCCTGACCTCAACTGGGTGGGTCTTCCACTTCTTCCCTTCTGACCGAAGACAGCCTTTAGCACTCCTCCAAGGTGGGATAGATGCCCACAGCCCTCGTAAAATCATCCATGACCATCCGAGCTCGAAGTGAGCTCTTCATCATGTTGCCTTATGTAGTACAGGTTGTAAACCACTCGTGTAGAACTGCCAGCTCCCTGAGAAAGGAAAGGCCCTTCTCTGTGTGTGGATCTTAACTCTTACACAAATTAGTAAGCCCCTAAGAGAAGGAACTGTGCCCACCTGTGCTGAGGTAGAAGACTGGAGCTCTAAAATGATGAGGCTTTATGCTACAGCTCAGGAGGTGCAGGACCTGAGTGAGATACTGAGAGAGCATCCCTCAAATGACCTAGTTCTGGCCCATTTGTAGGGCCTCGACTTTGGTTTCACATTCTCATTTATGGGGAGAAACTCATGGACATGCCTGCCCACCTAGTTTATTGTTGACAGACATACAGGTCGAGGGGGGGGGTCATTGACATCAGGATGGATCCATCACTGTATTAGATTGGTCAGTTGGCATGTTAGCAAGAAAGAAGAATGAAACACAGCCCAGGGGTATTTCAGTGGGACAGGGGGATCACAAAGGAGAAGGTAAGCATTCAACTTAGCAGATGCATAATTAACTCAGTTGTGGGCAAAGCCTTGTGCTCTGCCATTTGGATTGGGGGATTGAGAAAGGTTTTTTTTTTTTTTTTTAATTTTTATTTTTTTTTATTTTTTTTTAAATTAATTTTTATTTTTTAGTTTGTTTTGCTTTACAATACTGTATTCGTTTTGTTACACATTGACATGAATTAGCCATGAGTGTACATGAGAGAAAGGTTTTTGATGAGGGTGACTCTGGGACCAGAAAGGTTGGTAGCCTATAAGTGGAAATGTAAAGAAAAGGTGTTCTAGGCAGAAGGAATAGAGATAGGGTGCAGAGGTGGTCAAGCACAGGGCTTGTTTGGGAAATCCCAGATGTCTTTTTGTGATTAGACACACTTCAGGTACTGTTTGTTGGGCTGACCTTGAAAGCCCAGAGAGTTTGGGGGTCCTGAGTGGCCTTCATTCTGAAGACGACTCAATGGGCATGACTGTACACCTTAAAAGGGGAGAGCTTGCCTGGGGATGAAGGTTGAGCAGGACCCACAAGGCCCCCTGGACCCCCATCTGCCCCTGGAAGGCATATTTTTCTGCTTTGATTGTTGTTGTCCAGTCGCTAAGTCAGGTTCAACTCTTTGTGACTCCATGGACTGCAGCACACCGGGTATCCCTGTCCTTCACCATTCCCTGGAGTTTGATCAAACTCTTGTTCATTGAGTCGGTGATGCCATCCAACCATCTCATCCTCTGTCAATCCCCTTCACCTCCTGCCTTCAATCTTTCCCAGCATCAGGGTCTTTTCCAATGAGTGGGCTCTTCACATGAGGTGGCCAAATTATTGGAGTTTCAGTTTCAGCATCAGTCCTTCCGATGAACATTCAGAGTTGATTTTCTTTAGGATTGACTGCTTTGATACAATTCCTTAAGAAGGACTCTGTGCCACCTTTTCTACTAACCCCTCATGGCCCAGGTTCTCGTCTACTCTTCCTGAAATGTTTGCAACACCCTCTACGATCCTCTTTTTTCCATGCAGTTACTAGAGTTGTCCTTCCAAGCACTGAAATGATTTAGCACTGCTTTGCCTAGAGTCTCTGATGGCTTTCTAGGGTCTGTGGAGTGAGTGGCATTCCTTAGGTGATCTCCGAGGGCCTGCTCTCTCCTCATCTTCAGTAGCTCCTCTGTACCCCAATGCCACCACTGGCCCCAAGCTCTACAGAACTCCTGTTACCAGAGCATTCCATGCCCTGAGGTATCTCTAAGCCTTTGCTTGTGTCCAGAGATTACCTCCTACTCACACTTTAAGGCCAGCTCAGATGTCACAACCTCCACTTGAATTTCCTCCCTCCTATGGATCTCAAGAGACTGAGAAGTGAGTGATGGTATGTTTCAGTTGGGAAGACAGTGTGGGAAATGGTGAGCAGGATAAGAAGGCAAGGCAGTGGGGTTCCTGAGGGTAGGGACCTTTGGAAGGGTGAGTGGTCACATGATCCTTGGCAGGTACTTGTGGAAGGAAGGAAGGGATGGAGGGTTGGAATGAAGGAGGGAAAGACAGGTCACCATGCCAGTTTCCACATTCTTTTTGAAGCCAGGCCTACTTGCCTGCTGGTGTATCCCACTTCCAACCTCTCCGCAGCTGATCATGGTTCTGAAGGAGCTGGGAGGGAATGCCTACACCGCCAGCAGATGCCCGGTATTCTGGGCAGCTTGCTGTCTCAGGCTGCAGTGGCTTACACAGGCCATCAAGCTCCACCACTACATAACCACACTGATGTTGTTCAGTCGCTGAGTGGTATCCAGTTCTTTGTGGCCCCATGGACCGCGCCACACTAGACTTCCCTGTCCTTCACTGTCTCCTAGCGCTTGCTCACACTCATGTCCATTGAGTTGATGATGCATAGATATGTAGTTCCATGGTCTTAGACAAATCTCCTGATTTGGCCAGACCTCAGTTTCTCTGGATTACAATGAGGATAATAATACCTGCCTTGTGCCTCTCACCTAAGATGAGAATAAAGTGAGATGATGTACGTGAGAGTGTGTTTTGTTTTTCTTTATTTTTTGAAGTCCCGCACTTTCTACAGCCAAGGAGGTGGTCCTGTTTCTCTGGATTAAATGAGGATAATAATACCTGCCTTGTGCCTCTCACCTAAGATGAGAATAAAGTGAGATGATGTACGTGAGAGTGTGTTTTGTTTTTCTTTATTTTTTGAAGTCCCGCACTTTCTACAGCCAAGGAGGTGGTCCTGTCCTTGCCTTGGCTTTAGGAAAAGCCTTCCCAGGGCTTCAGAGATGCTTCAGCAGAGGGTGGTGATGTGTCAGCTGCTGGCTGTCAACATGATGCCATTGAAAATTCATATTGATGGAGCACAGATTGATATACCTGCTTGCTCTGCCATCTGCAGACCCCACGACCAAGGCAATATTGGAAGTGGCAGTGATGGGAGTCTCTTTTATTTAAGCCAGTTCCAATTTGCTTTTTAATTTGCTCCAGACGGGCGAGTGCTGTTGGGGTCACTCTATGACCTCTTCTGCTTTCCTGACAGTCTTTAGCTCTGCCAGGCCTCCAGGCTGCTCCATCAAGTCCCGGGCAACTTCCATTCTGTGGCCTCTTCTGTGCTTGCCTCATTCACCTTCTGACTGCACCCTTCTCCCTCCCTTCTGTTCAGCCTCCTGTTGAATACTCTACCCTCCCTGTTTCCTGGGGTTTTGAATAGGCCACATATCCAGCTGCTTTCAGTGCTCAAGACTCGGCATGTGTGCCCAGTCATGCAGTTGTGTTTGATTCTTTGGGACCCCGTGAACTGTAGCCCAGCCAGGCTCCTCTGTCCATGGAAGTTCCCAGGCAAGAATACTGGAGTGAGTTGCCATTTCCCCCTCCAGGGAGTTTTCCTGACTCAGCTATCAAACCCGTCTCCTGCGGGTAAATTCCTTACCACTGAGCCACCTGGATCCCTCAAGACACAGTACTTGCTCACAAAGAACTAGCAATCAGCTCCCTACCCTGCATTCTTGCAGGTGCCTTCCTGACTCCTGCATCTCTTTCTGCCTTTCCTTCTCATCCATCCTGCCTGGTCAAGAGTCCGGAAGCAGAACCATGATCCCTACCTTCCTCGCTTAGAGCCCTCCACAGCCCGTTAGTTCTGCCTTTGGCTCAAACTCTGTTGTCATTTAAAGTCTTTCTTGCTGCTGCTGCTGCTAAGTCGATTCAGTTGTGTCCAACTCTGTGTGACCCCATAGACAGCAGCCTACACTTTCATCCAAACCAAGCCTTTTTTACATTTCTCCTTTTCATGTGGCCTATTAATATATTCCTGGCAAATATAACTACTTTGGGGTCTTTGTTCAAAGCCTGTGTTTCCACGCACTTGGCCTTTATTCAGGCCGTGCCTTCTGCCTGGAACTCTTTTCTCTCACTTCTCCTCACTCCACTTTCAAGGTTTGATCATAACCACCTTGACCCTGAACTAACAGGTCTTTTGCCTTCTGTGATGCCAAGCATCTAGACACACCTCTGTGACCAGTGTCTCCCTGGCTGCCTCACACTGGAGTTGTTTAGGTACATACCTTGCCTCCAGCCTGGAGTTACCCAGTTAGGAGGGGTAGATTCAGCTTTGAATTTCCCATTTTGTGCAGAACAATGTGCTGCACGTAAAGAATAAATCTTAAAGAGATGACAAACCCATTGGATTCTCAGCTAATATTTGAATTGAAAAACTACTGGATTAAAACAAGGATATCCTTTTTTGTTTGTCAAAATAGAATTCTTATCTCTTTCTCTCCCCCAAAGTCCCCTTATCTCCATTTGGTCTCACAGGCCTTCTGACTCAAAATTTATCAGTAGATTGTGATCTTTTAAAGGTAGTAAGGCAAATCTTTTAATAAGCTGTAAGGGATTTGTGAATTTGCTTGGAGTCAGTTCCTCGCTCCCACTCTCCCTCCCACCTTCCCTTCATTTTCCTCTTTTCTTCCAACTGGAATTTTACTCTATCAGATATATTGCTTGAAAAGAGTCAGGCAGAACCTGCAAGTGGGAAATCATTTGGTTATAAAGAGCTACTTTCTATAATGGACTCTGACCTGTTCTATAGGGTATCTAAACAGAGGCCAGCCTTTAACTCTGCTCTGGACTGGAATTTAAGTTTGTTCCTAGGTTATTGCCACCCACGGTTGACTCATGCAAAAAAATTGTGTGATTTTGTGTGTGTGTGCACCTATGGCCATCTTATTACCACAAGAAGTAGTAAATAAAAGTAATTCCTTATATTTGTCTTTCCTCCATTAATATTTAAAGAGGATTAACTATGCTGCAGGCCCTTTGGGGATACAAAATCCAACATGATGTTGCCACCTTCCTCTATGTTCCTAAATCAATTTCTTGTAATCACTTTACCAATTAGAATGAGCAGGGGTTAATGTCTTTATAGATGAAGAAATAGAAATTCAGATTAGTTATGAAATGTTCAGAAATTCAGAGTCATTCTTTTTGGTCACTCAACAAGAAGCAAGCACTTGGAGCTAGACTTTTAAACTGAAAAGTTAGAAGGGTTTTCCTCTGGGAGCCTTGGCTTCAGATCTTCTGTACACTCATGCCAGCTGACCTAGCTCTAAACCTAAAAATCTGAGCTAAAGAAGAGACATTTGGGGTCTAGCTCCAGGCCCCTGACAAGACTTCAGTTTAGGCTGGAAGTTGAGCTAAAGTGGTGTCATGAGACCTACAGCTGTGACCACATCCTGAAGGACAGGCAGGACATCTCCTTTGTTCTGTGGACTGCAGGCAGGCAGGTATGCCAAGTTACCCAGCCCTGTCCAAGCACTGGCTCCATGGAAATTAGGGGACTCTAACTTCTCACCCCTGCCTGGCCACCCCCATGACAGTGTCCTTCAGCAGTGGCACCTTCCTATCCTTGATGGCCTGAACCTGTGAATGAGAAAAGCTTGGGGTCAAAAACTGAGTGGCTGAAGGTATTACCTAGAGATGATAAGACTTGAGTTGTGATGGATGTAACTTTGAATATCCAAGTAATATGAGTTCACTGCCCCTCCCCCCACCCCTGCCAAATTTGGAAACTGTAGATACATGCATATGGTGGCTCACCATTTGTCAGGGTTCCAGGCACCTTCTGTTTCTCTGCTTGGTCACTCCATTCCAAGAGTGAGTAATGCCTATGTTGTCTTCTGAAGTATCATGGTTTCAGATCCTATCAGTTCAGTTTAGTTGCTCAGTCGTGTCTGACTCTTTGCGACTCCATGAATTGCAGCATGCCAGGCCTCCCTGTCCATCACCAACTCTCAGAGTTCACTAAGACTCATGTGCATCCAGTCGGTGATGCCATCCAACCGTCTCATCCTCGGTCGTCCCCTTCTCCTGCCCCCAATCCCTCCCAGCATCAGAGTCTTTTCCAATGAGTCAACACTGCGCATTAGGTGGCCAAAGTATTGGAGCTTAAGTTTTAGCATCGTTCCTTCCAAAGAAATCCCAGGGTTGATCTCCCTCAGAATGGACTGGTTGGATCTCCTTGCAGTCCAAGGGACTCTCAAGAGTCTTCTCCAACACCACACTTCAAAAGCATCAATTCTTTGGTGCTCAGCTTTCTTCACAGTCCAACTCTCACATCCATACATGACCATAGGAAAAAGCATAGGCTTGACTAGATGGACCTTTGTTGGCAAAGTAATGTCTCTGCTTTTGAATATGCTATCTAGGTTGGTCATAACTTTCCTTCCAAGGAATAAGTGTCTTTTAATTTCATGGCTGCAATCACCATCTGCCGTGATTTTGGAGCCCCAATAAATAAAATCTGACACTGTATCTACTGTTTCCCCCTCTACTTCCCATGAAGTGATGGGACCAGATGCCATGATCTTCGTTTTCTGAATGTTGAGCTTTAAGCCAACGTTTTCACTCTCCACTTTCACTTTCATCAAGAGGCTCTTTAGCTCCTCTTCACTTTCTGCTATAAGGGTGGTGTCATCTGCATATCTGAGGTTATTGATATTTCTTGCAGCAATCTTGATTCCAGCTTGTGCTTCTTCCAGCCCAGCGTTTCTCATGATGTACTCTAAGTATACATATATCCCCTCACTTTTGAACCTCTCTCCCATCTCCCACCCCATCCAACTCTCTAGATTGATACAGAGCCCCTGTTTGAGTTTCCTGAGCCATACAACAAATTCCTGTTGGCTATCTATTTTACATATGTAATTTAAGTTTCCATGTTATTGTTTCCATACCTCTCACCCTCTTCTCCCCTCTCCCCATGTCCACAAGTCTGTTCTCTATTTCTCCATTGCTGCCCTGTAAATAAATTCTTCAGTACCATTTTTCTAGATTCTGTATATATGCGCTAGAATATGATATTTATTTTTCTCTTTCTGACTCACCTCACTCTGTATAATAGGTTCTAGGTTCATCCACCTCATCAGAACTGACTCAAATGTGTTCCTTTTTATGGCTGAGTAATATTCCATTGTGTATATGTACCACAACTTCTTTATCTATTCATCTGTCGATGGACATCTAGGTTGCTTCCATGTTCTAGCTATTGTAAATAGTGCTGCAGTGAACAATGGGATACAAGTGTCTTTTTCAATTTTGGTTTCCTCAGGGTATATGCCTAGGAATGGGATTGCTGGGTCATGCTGCTGCCGCTGCTAAGTCACTTTAGTCATGTCTGACCCCATACATAAGGTGGTTTTATTTCTAGTTTTTTAATGGATCTCCCTACCATCTTCCACAGTGGCTGCATCAATCTACATTCTTACCAACAGTACAAGAGCATTCCCTCTACTCCACACCCTCTCCAGCATTTATTGTTTTGTAGACTTTGATGATAGCCATTCTGACCAGTGTGAGGTGATATCTCATTAGTTTTGTTTTGCATTTCCCTATTAATGAGTGATGTTGAGCATCTTTTCATGTGTTTCTTAACCATCTGTATATCTTCTTTGGAAAAATGTCTTTTTCCCACTTTTTGATTGGGTTGTTTGTTTTTCTGGCATTGAGTTGTATCAGCTGGTTGTATATTTTAGAAATTAATCCTTTGTCAGTTGTTTCATTTGCTATTGTTTTCTCCCATTCTGAGGATTGCCTTTTCACCCTGCTTGTAGTTTCCTGTGCTATGCAAAAGCTTTTAAGTTTAATTAGGTCCCACTTGTTTACTTTTGTTTTTATTTCTGTTACTCTAGGAGGTGGGTCATGGAGGATCTTGCTTTGATTGATGTATCAAGTGTTCTGCCTATGTTTTCCTCTAAGAGTTTTACAGTTTCGGTCTTACATTTAGGTCTTTAATCCATTTTGAGTTTATTTTTGTGTGTGGTGTTAGGAAGTGTTCTAATTTCATTCTTTTACATGTATCTGTCCAGTTTTCCCAGCACCATATATCAAAGAGTCTGTCTTTGCCCATATATTCTTGCCTCCTTTGTCAAAAATAAGGTACCTATAGGGGCATGGATTTATTTCTGGGCTTTCTATCTTGTTCCATTGGTCTATGTTTCTGCTTTTGTGCCAGTACCATAATGTCTTGATGACTGTGGCTTTGTAGTATAGTCTGAAGTCAGGAAGGTTTTTCCTACAGCTTCATTCTTCTTTCTCAGGACTGCTTTGGCTATTCGGGGTCTTTTGTGTTTCCATATGAACTGTGAAATTTTTTGTTCTAGTTCTGTGAAAAATGCCATTGATAATTTGATAGGGATCACATTGAATCTGTAGATTGCATTTGGTAGTATAGCCATTTTCACAATATTGATTCTTCCTACCCAGGAACATGGAATATCTCTCCATCTGTTTATGTCATCTTTGATTTCTTTCATCAGTGTCTTATAATTTTCTGTGTACAGTTCTTTCATCTCCTTAGGTAAGAGTATTCCTAAATATTTAATTCTTTTTGTTGCAATGGTGAATGGGATTGATTCCTTAATTTCTCTTTCTGATTTTTCATTGTTAGTATGTAGAAATGCAAGTGATTTCTTTGTATGGGTTTTGTATCCTGCAACTTTGCTAAATTCACTGATTAGCGCTAGTAATTTTTGGATACTATCTTTAGGGTTTTCTATGTACAGTATCATGTCATCTGCAAACAGTGAGAGCTTGCTTCTTCTTTTCCAATCTGGATTCCTTTTTTTTCACTTCTCTGATATCTGTAGCTCGGATTTCCAAAGCTATGTTTAATTGTGGTGAAAGTGGACACCCTTGTCTTGTTCCTGATCTTAAGGGGAATGCTTTCAGTTTTTCACCATTGAGAATACATTTGCTATAGGCTTATCATATATGGCCTTTACTATGTTGAGGTAGGTTCCTCGTATGCCCATTTTCTGAAGAGTTTTAATCATAAATGAGTGCTGAATTTTGTCAAAGGATTTTTCTGCATCTATTGAGATCATATCATTTTTATCTTTCAGTTTGTTAATATGGTGTAAAACATTGATTGATTTGTATATATTGAAGAATCCTTGCATTCCTGGAATAAACCCAACTTTATCATGGTGTATGAACTTTTTGATGTATTGCTGAATTCTGTTTGTTAAAATTTTGTTGAGGATTTTCTCATCTAGGTTCATCAGTGATATTGGTCTTTAGTTTTCTTTTTTTTGTGTTGTCTTTGTCTGGGTTTGGTATCAAGGTGATGGTGGCCTCATAGGATGAGTTTTAAGGTGTTCCTTCCTCTGTAATTTTTTGAAAGAGTTTTAGAAGGATAGGCATTAGCTCTTCTCTAAATGTTTGATAGAATTCTCCCGTGACACCATCTAGCTTTTGTTTATTGGGAGATTTTGGATCATAGCTTCAATTTCAGTGCTTGTAATTGGGTTGTTCATAATTTCTATTTCTTCCTGGTTCAGTCTTGGAAGATTGAACTTTTCTAAGAATGTATCCATTTCTTCCAGGTTATCCATTTTATTGCCATATAGTTGTTTATAATAGTCTCTTATTATAATCCTTTGTATTTCTGCATTGTCTGTTACAACCTCTCCTTTTTCATTTCTAATTTTGTTGATTTGATTCTTCTCTTTTTTTCTTGATGAGTCTAGCTAAAGGCTTGTCAATTTTCTTTGTCTTCTCAAAGAACCAGCTTTTGGTTTTATTAACCTTTGCTATTGTTTCTTTCATTTTTCATTTATTTCTGCTCAGATCTTTATGATTTCTTGCTTGATATGATTTCAATTTTCTTAAATTTACTGAGGTTTGATTTGTGACCCAAGATGTGGTCTATCCTGGAAAATGTTCCATGTGCACTTGAGAAGAAGGTGTATTCTTCTGTATTTGGATGGAATGTCCTAAAGGTATCAGTGAGATCCATCATATCTAAAGTATCATTTAAGACTTGTGTTTCCTTATTAATTTTCTGTTTTGATGATCTGTCCATTGGTGTGAGTGGGGTGTTAAAGTCTCCTACTATTATTGTGTTACTATCAATTTCTCCTTTTATGTCTGTTAGTGTTTGTCATACTGAGGTGCTCCTATGTTGAGTGCATAGATATTTACAATTGTTATGTCTTCCTCTTGGATTGATCCCTTGATCATTATGTAGTGTCCTTCCTGACCTCTTATAATCTTCTTTATTTTAAGGTCTATTTTGTCTGATATGAGGATTGCTACTCCAGCTTTCTTTTGCTTCCTATTTGCATGGAATATATTTTTCTCTCCTCTCACTTTCAGTATATCTGTGTCTTTAGGTCTGAAGTGGTTTTCCTGTAGACAGCATATATATGGGTCTTGTTTTGTATCCATTCAGCCAGTCTGTGTCTTTTGGTTGGAGCATTTAATCCATTTACATTTAAAGTAATTATTGATATATATGTTCCTGTTGTCATCTTCTTAATCATTTGGGGTTGATTTTGTAGATCTTTTTTCTTCTCTTGTATTTCTTGACTATATAAATCCTTTTATCATTTATTGTAAAGCTGGTTTGGTGGCACTGAATTCCCTTAACTTTTGCTGTCTGAAAAACTTTTTATTTCTCTGTCAATTTTGAATGAGATTCTTGCCAGGTAACCTTGAATGTAGATTTTCCCTTTTCAATACTTTAAATATATCCTGCCATTCCCTTCTGGCCTGCAGAGTTTCTGCTGAAAGATTAGTTGTTAAGTATATGGGGTTTCCCTTTTATGCTACTTATTGCTTCTCCCTTGCTGCTTTTTAATATTCTTTCTTTGTGTTTAGTCTTTGTTAGTTTGATTAGTATGTTCTTGGCATGTTTCTCCTTGGGTTTATCCTGTATGGGAATTTTTGTGCCTCTTGGACTTGATTGACTATTTCCTTTTACATGTTGGGGGAATTTTCAACTATAATCTCTTCAAAAATTTTCTCATACCCTTTCTTTTTCTCTTCTTCTTCTGGGACCCCTATAATTCGAATATTGGTGCACCTAATATTGTTCCAAAGCCTTTGACTATGTGGATCACAATAAACTGTGGAAAATTCTGAAAGAGATGGGAATACCAGACCACCTAACCTGCCTCTTGAGAAATCTGTATGCAGGTCAGGAAGCAACAGTTAGAACTGGACATGGGGAACAACAGACTGGTTCCAAATAGGAAAAGGAGTACATCAAGGCTGTATATTGTCACCCTGCTTATTTAACTTCTATGCAGAGTACATCATGAGAAACGCTGGACTGGAAGAAACACAAGCTGGAATCAAGATTGCCGCAAGAAATATCAATAACCTCAGATATGCAGATGAACCACTCTTATGGCAGAAAGTGAAGAGGAGCTAAAAAGCCTCTTGATGAAAGTGAAAGTGGAGAGTGAAAACGTTGGCTTAAAGCTCAACATTCAGAAACCCAAGATCATGGCATCCAGTCCCATCACTTCATGGGAAATAGATGGGGAAACAGTAGAAACAGTGTCAGACTTTATTTTTTTGGGCTCCAAAATCACTGCAGATGGTGATTGCAGCCATGAAATTAAAAGACGCTTACTCCTTGGAAGAAAAGTTATGACCGACCTAGATAGTATATTCAAAAGCAGAGACATTACTTTGCCGACTAAGGTCCGTCTAGTCAAGGCTATGGTTTTTCCTGTGGTCATGTATGGATGTGAGAGTTGGACTGTGAAGAAGGTTGAGCGCTGAAGAATTGATGCTTTTGAACTGTGGTGTTGGAGAAGACTCTTGAGAGTCCCTTGGACTGCAAGGAGATCCAACCAGTCCATTCTGAAGGAGATCAACCCTGGGATTTCTGTGGAAGGAATGATGCTAAAGCTGAAACTCCAGTACTTTGGCCACCTCATGCAAAGAGTTGACTCATTGGAAAATACTCTGATGCTGGGAGGGATTGGGGCCAGGAGGAGAAGGGGACGACAGAGGATGAGATGGCTGGATGGCATCACGGACTCGATGGATGTGAGTCTGAGTGAACTCCGGGAGATGGTATGGATAGAAAGGCCTGGCGTGCTGCGATTCATGGGGTCTCAAAGAGTTGGACATGACTGAGCGACTGAACTGAACTGAATATTGTCCCAGAGGTCTCTGAGACTCTCCTCAATTCTTTTCATTCTTTTTACTTTATTCTGCTCTTCAGAAGTTATTTCCACCATTTTCTCTTCCAGCTCACTGATTCATTCTTCTGCTTCAGATAGTCTGCTATTGATTCCTTCTAGAGCATTTTTAATTTCAGTAATTGTGTTGTTTGTTTCTGTATGTTTATTCTTTAATTCTTCTAGGTCTTTGTTAATTGATTCTTGCATTTTCTCCATTTTGTTTTCAAGGTTTTTGATCATTTTTACTATCATTATTCTGAATTCTTTTTCAGGTAATTTGCCTATTTCCTGTTCATTTATTTGGACTTCTGTGTTTCTAGTTTGTTCCTGCATTTGTGTGGTAGTTCTCTGCCTTTTCATCATTTTCTTTTAAGTTATTATGTTTGAGATCTCCTTTTCCCAGGCTTCATGGTTGAATTCTTTCTTCCTTTTGGTTTCTGCCCTCCTAAATTTGGTCCAGAGGTTTGTGTAAGCTTCATATAGGGTGAGATTTGTGCTGAGTTTTTGTTTGTTTGTTTGTTTTTCCTCTAATGTGCAAGGCAGGGTGAGGTGGTAATCCTGTGTGCTGATGATTGGGTTTGTATTTTTGCTTTGTTTGTTGTTTAGATGAGTTGTCCTGCACAGGGTGCTACTGGTGGTTGGGGATGCCGGGTCTTGTATTCAGGTGGTTTCCTTTGTGTGAGTTCTCACTATTTGAGACTCCCTAGGGTTAGTTATCTGGTAGTCCAGGGCCTTGGAGTCAGTGCTCCCACTCCAGAGGCTCAGAGCTTGATCTCTGGTCATGAACAAAGTTTCCACAAGTGGTTTGTTATGGCATTAAGTGAGATTAAAACAAATATCCGAAAATGAGAAACCAAAGATTAACCCTAGACAAATGGCAGTTACAAAATCAGGCAAATAATAAT
The DNA here is from genome assembly GCA_006408695.1 of Aepyceros melampus. Lineage (NCBI taxonomy): Eukaryota > Metazoa > Chordata > Mammalia > Artiodactyla > Bovidae > Aepyceros > Aepyceros melampus. The sequence goes on along the minus strand of SJXQ01012979.1, from coordinate 313,589 downwards.
TAAAATAATGAATACACACATACACATATACACCCATGAGCAAAGTGAAAACAGTCCATCAAAAATAAAGTACAGTAGATTGACCTGGCGAAGAAAGTAAATCAAAGGCTATATTTACCAGTTAAGAACAAAACTAACCAAAGAACAAACTGGAAAACAAAACTAAGCAAGTTGCCAAGTGAGGGATAAAGCAATGAAAACAAAACTAACCAATATGTTGAGAGGAAAGGAAAGAAAGAAAAGAAAGAATAGATATGCAAAGTTAAATCGAGGTAGATGAAGAAGATTTATATACATTAAAGATTCACTGCAAGGGGAAAAGAACAGTAGGAAAAGAAAACAAAGGAATAAATATAGAAAAAACATAGTAGGTTTTTGAAGAAGTTAAAATTATAAAACAGAAAAGAGAAAAGAAAAAAAAAAACCAGAAGAAGAAGAAGAAGAAAAACTCCACAGAGCTGCAAAAGCCCAGAGGCAGAGTTTACAGCAACAATAAAAAATGTGACTGAATATACACATATACATATACACCCATAAGCAAAATCAAAACAGTCCAACAAAAATAAAGTGCAATAGATTGACCCGGTGAACAAAGGAAACCAAAAATTATATCTGCCAGAACAAAACTAACTGAAGCACAAACTGAAAAGCAAAACTAGAGCAAGGTGTCAATTGGGGAATAAAGCAATGAAAATAAAACTAACAAATGTTGAGAGGAAAGGGAAGAAAGAAAAGAAAGAAAGAATAGATATGCTAAGTTAAATAGAGGTAGATAAAGAAGATTTATATACATTAAAGATTAACAGCAAGGGGAAAAGAACAGTAGGAAAGGCAAACAAAGGAATAAATGTAGAAAAAATAATAATAGGTTTAAAAATTAAAATTGAAAAAAATGAGAGGGAAATAAAGGAAAACACAGAACTGCAAAAGCCCAATGTAGAGGCAGAGATTTATAACAGCAATAAAAAATGTGACTGAGAAATAAAAAGCTCAAAACCCTGATTAGATTTCATAGTGCCAATAAAATCGACACTACAACAGAGAGGCGTAAAAAGGAAAGAAAAAGAAAAAAACCAGAAAGAATCTACAGAGCAAGTCAAAAGATAAGAATAATAAATATTTTTCTTGAGTCACTGCCGTCAGAGTCCTTTCCCTCTCTGGGAGTCACAGTCCACCTCATCTCCCTAGGATGCCCTCCAACACTATGCTGATCTCTGGACCTGCTGTGGGGGCTGCTCAGATTCTAATCTGGTCCTACTCCTATGTGTTCTTGCCTCCAGTGTCCACAGCTATCAGGGCTAGTGTGTTTTCTTTTGTGGGAGCTCTCAATGACCTTTTATATATTCCATAGACACAGAATCTGCCTAGTTGATCATGTGGGTTTAATTTGCAGGTTGTACAGCTGGTGGGAAGGTTTTGGGTCTTATTCCACAGACTCACTCACCCTGGATTTCAATTGTGGTTTCATTTTCACCTCTGCATGTGGGTTGTCCACTGGGGTTTCCTCCTGAGGCTGCCTTGGAGGACTTGGGTTTGCTCCTGTGAGGGCCAGGTGTGGAGGTTGTGCAGCTGATTGGGTCACAGGGGTTCTGGCAGACCAGGTGCTCAGGGGGGTTGGCGGCTAGGACAGCAGGAAATATAGTGCTCTAGAAGGGTATGGCAACCAGTATTGGCCAATACGCTCCAGTCTTTCTCTGTAGCTCCACTCATTCAGGCACTTAGAGGGCTCCCTTGCCTGGGGTCCTTCTCTGTTGTTTGGTGCGTCAGGCACATAGAGGGGGGCCCCCCAGCTGGGGTCCTACTCTGTAGTTCAGTGCATCACACTTAAAGGAGCACCTGGGTCTGGTCCTGCTCTGTAGTTCAGTGCTTCAGGCATTTGATGGGCCAGCCTCTCTATTGTTCAGCTGCCAATGCTGGCATGTGGGGAGAGAAAGGCTATGGTGATGGCTCCACCCCCTACTCATGACTCATCAATATTACCTTGCTTCCATGGCTGCCTGGCTCTCCTCCACAGGCGTTTCCCACCACAATTTCCTCCCTCACCTCCCCTCAACCGTCTCTCCACAGTCAACAGCAGCCCTCGCCCTGTGATCCCTCCACACTCCCCAAGCTCCAGCTCCCAGCTGCTTCACCTTCCAGGGGTCCCTCGTCCCTGTCCGGGCTATGTACGGCTGCGGCAAAGACTGTCGGATTCTCATTCCATTTAGGCTGCCACAGATTAGCTGTTTCACTCTCACCCTTAAATGTTTCTCCTCTCACTCAGACAACTGCCCCGATGTGGGGATCGGACCCCTGCTTCAGTTCCCCACCCACCGAGGGCAGGTCCAGTCCTACTAACACTGCTGTTTTTCCCCCTAGTTCCTTGTTCTACCAGGTTTCGCATGGTTCTGTATATTATTTTCCCCTGGTCAGGTACTCCTGTCCGCTCTCAGGTAGTGTTCTGCATGCATTTCTGTGTCTGAAGGTGTATTCCTGATGTATCTGTGGACAGAGATGTACTCCACGTCCACCTACTTCTCTGCCATCTTGTTCTCTATTTTACTATTTTTGATGGAACTGGTTTGTTTCTTTCTGTAATTTCCTCAGTGTCAGTTGTTTGGGGCATATCAGTATATTATTTAGTATTAATTTTAATGTCATATCAGAAATAACAATGGTTTAAATAAGGTAGAATTATCTGTATTTCTCACTCATATTGTTGAAGGACAGAGGGAACTAAAAAGTGCCCACCAAACTGAGAAGGCATCTTGAGACCAAAAAATGAGACAAACAGTTCCATGGAGTCAGTGAATCAGTTTAAGTAAATAAGTGTTAGTGACTCAGTCATACCCGACTCTTTGCGACCCCATGGACTGCAGCCCACCAGGCTCCTCTGTCCATGAGATTTTCCAGGCAAGGATACTGGAGTGGGTTGCCAATGAATCAGCTTATTATAGGGTAATTTACTAACAGGGTGGAATAAGGGAGATGATGATCTGGAAGCATTTGCAGCTGCACCTGTACCACCTCAGGGTCAGGGGACAATTTCATAGTTAAAAGGGTTTTGCGGTAGGTGCTGGGAAACAGGACATGCATAATGAGTAACTAGTTTCATGGGCACAGAGAATACGTCAGTGAAAGTCTTCATCATTGTTTGGGGACTAACAGAGCATAGAGGCCACCTGGTCCCAGTGCTTATTAAACAATATCTATTAACTACAAAGCCCTTAATGACAGAGAAGTGACTTATTGCACAGGACAGTTCTGGGTAGGGTTAGCCAAAGGACAGGAGAAACTGTAAGGGCTCAGGATGCCTCCATTATGCTAATAGCCATACACACAATAAGTCTGGAAGTAGACTGAGCTGATATGGTAGTTCACTACTTGTCAGGGGTCCATATAAAGGAATGTATCTTTCCTCTTAAGGAAACTTCACAGAAGTCCCAAAGGACACTTCTGCTTCCATCTTACTGATCAGCACTTTATATGTATAAAGGGGATCACAGGGGTTTCCCAGGTGATGCTAGTGGTAAAGAACCTGCCTGCCAGTGCAGGAGATGTATGAGACATGGGTTCAATCCCTGGGACAAGAAGATTCCCTGGAGAAGGACGTGGTAACCCAGTTCAGTATTCTTGCCAGGGAAATGCCATGGACAGAGGAGCCTGGCGGGCTACAGTCCATAGGGTCAAAAAGAGTTGGACTGAAGCAACTTAGCTGGCACACACGCACGCACAGAGGATCACAGAAGTACCTACTTCTGGGGTTTCATTGTGGGACAAATGAGCTCATATGTATAAAGTGCCTGGTATACAGTCACTAGAGGACGCCTGTGTTTTGACTGATGCTTCTGTGGTAGTACCTGGTCTCAAGGTCAGAGTCTTACTCAGCATACCCATTGCCCTCCATATCCTTTTAGGTCTCACTGCCTCTGAAATGTTATCTCCTTTTGGAGTGGTCGGCCTGATCATATATCTAGCAATTAGCAGTTTGTTGCTTCTGTCTGTGGTGATACTGATTATCACTGAATTTTCTTTACTAAAAGAGAGATGTCCAAACCTTGACATTACCTGTAACAGTAATGTCTGGGTGTCCTTCTTCAAGGAATCTTTTAAGTGTCGGTTTTAATTCTGTTCTTGCAGAAGAGTAAACACTTTATTATCATTTAAGTGTTATCCTGATAAATGATGATGACAAAAGTAGTGTTGGTGGTGGACAAACTGACTGTCAAGAAAAGCCAGTATCGATACAGTTATTCCCAACACTGCCTTGTGGTCCATTAGTGATTTGTAGCCAATGAGGTTTTTGCCATCTTCCCTGAAAGCCATAATTAACTCAGGTCGCCCACAGGAGCCCTTCACTAACATAATCAACTCATTTGCACAGTTATTAGTCAGAGAAACAGACCTGGACAGAGTCCCTGCCTTAACAAGTGTTTACAATTTAGCCTGGTCTCTGAATCTCCAGTGATTTGAGTCACCAGGATTGCACACCCACTCGTGTTCCAGAATGAATCTACCTCACTTTTTGCTGTGGGGCTGAGTTCCAAGCTGACAGTTCTTGTGGAGGAAAGTTTCTCACTAATCAGTACTGCCTGGAGTCGGTGGAAAGAAATAATGATGAGGATAGTTAATTTGAAGGAGGAAATTAATGGTGCTCAGAAAAATATGAGCAAGAAGTAGAGAGGAGGAAAAATAACACCTTCCAGCCATGAGAGTCAGCTGAGCACACCTTCATCCTATAGGCAGAAATTTGGACCCAAGTGGCTGTTTAGCAATGACTCTGTGGCTCTCATCCAGAAAGAACCACTGGGGGAGCGTAACGATCACGATTGGTTGAAATCCTGGCAGATGGCGGTAAGAGCTCTATTTACTTGGATAATTAAGATGGTGATGGATTTCCATGGCTGGTTTCAAGATTTCTAGTCTGCAGATGACTGCCTTGTGGGGCAGACGGGGGTGGAACCCCTCCTTGCTTTAGAGTATCTGCACCTGACTCAAGTTTCAGAGTGATGGGAGCCAGGGAATATTCCCACAAAATGCTCCATCTTGAGTTGAATCTTCATCTTGAGCACTCTGACCCTCTTATGGAACTGTTCATCCCAACAAGGAGATACTATCTTTCAGAAAGGCAAGGTCTGCTACAAACTTAGGAACAAAGATTGTTTTCTTTCTTTGAATGGGTCAGACACAGTTCTCTTGATTCTTTCAATACTTTGATAATTAATAAGGTTGATGCCTTTGGATTTTATTGAATGCTTTTTTTTTTAAAAACACATGTTGTCTTATGAAGTCTGTAGACTCTTCTGTAAGAGAGGCAGGGCACTGCTGTAGAAAAGGCATGGCACAGGCCTGTGTTCAAATCCCACTTTTGCCACTTACAGGCTGCATGCTTATTTATTTTTTTAAACCTCTTAGCATCTTGATTTCCCTACGTGCAAAAGGGGGTAATGATGTCTACCTTTTAGAGTTGTGATAGGGATTAATGATTTATACATGCAAAATGATGAATCATCTTTGGGAAGAGAGTAGCTTTCAAAATGATGATGGTTATTCGTACCGTTGTTTATAAAGGAGGAAACGGAAGCTCAGAGTGGGTGCAGGGGTTTGCATGGTCCAGCCAGTGGTAGGTGACGGCAGTGAACCCACATCACACCCTAAATCCCACCTGCTATGTTGCTTTTATTAATGGCACCTTTATATCCCCCCAATTTCCTCTTGCTACACGATGGGCCAGGAATCAACTCCGTTAGCAAATGCCACCCCTTTGTACTCCTGGCACATCTATAAAGTGAAAGCATTGCCACTGGTCCCTCTGCTTCTGATATTTGGAGTCAGAGCTGAGAGGTTAAGATCTGATAGGTAGGGATGGGGGTGCCATATTGGGGAATGTTGGGGTCTTTTTATGATTTCTTTTCTGAGAGCAAAGGAAGTGGAGCCACAGCATCTTTACAGATTTTGAAGATAGATGGACCAAAATGTTGTCCATGCTTGGCTGCCTTTTTACTGTCACGCAGCCCACAGGGGGAGCCCTCTGCAACTGAATAGAATTATCATCATATAGTGGAGTAACCGCAGGACCTGCTAAGACCATGACATTCCCAGCGTGCAGGTTAGTGACGTGGGTGTCACCTGTGTCCAATGTACCACAGGCTCTTGGCAACCGCATGGAAAAGAGAGAACCTCAGATACATGGGTAGTTCTCCCCGCTGCCCAAACTTTAAACATTTTTATTTTGTATTAGGGTATAGCCAATTAACAATGTTGTGATAGTTTCAGATGAACAGTGGAGACACTCAGCCATATATATAGATGTATCCATTCTCCCCAATACCGCCCTCCCATTCAGGCTGCCACATAACACTGAGCAGAGTTCTAGTACATGGGTGGTTTTAATGCTCCATGCTGAACTGCAAACCAGCATTGTATGTCCCACCCTCAGCATCTTGGCCCGAGGTAAGGTGAGAAAGATAGCCTAGCATGAGGGAAAGAGCACATTCACTCCAGGCAAGCAATGATTTTTAAAAATATTTGCTCTCTTCAGTAAATTCAAGGGGGTTTCCTAGCCCATGTATGGCCAACTGGAAGGAAAGCCCATCTTTTTTGCTTTTCGTTTTCTCATCTTTATCAGCCTTAAAAGAATCAGGTTATACTCTTTGGAGAGTGAGAAGATGGGGAGAAGGGAGAAAGGATAAATAACAGGAGTGAAAGGATTAAAATAGATATTCAGACAAACCTTCGTTATTCATAACTCCAGTTAACCAAGACTGTCAGTGAATTTCACATATCCCCCAGCTACTATGGTTCACATTATAAACTCTTCCAATTACCTGAAATCTCACTTAACTTAAATTTCAGCACATCCCCTAGGGCATGTAATAATCAAAGTTTGCCTGTCGAAAGTAATACCGGAGAGGGGAACCGCTATGGTAACTCTGAGAAAGATAAATCATAAAAAAAAAAAAAAAGAGTCATCTTAGAGAATGGCACTAGAATCATTAGGTTACAAACTTGAAATTGCTGACATGTTATCTAGAAATTACAGAGGCGATCACAGATTTGGAAAAAGACTGTGGAAATGCACAGGGAGCTGTACAGTTGCACATGGATGGGAAGGACTCGCACGAAGGCATGGGTTCGTGGTACATGGCTGGGATTGCGGAGGCTGGAGGACTTCCGCCAAGTGACATCAGTGTGTGGTCAGCCCCACATTGCGTGGACCCTATAGATGCCCACACTCAGTCTGGGGAAGTTCTAAGTATATGTGTATCTCCAGGTGACAGTCCTGTATGTCCGTCTGGAACAGCGATTCTGCAAGACCTCAGAGGATGGAAGTGCTGAATGGAATATATGCCCAGATGATGAAGGAAGTGCTCATTTTAAGAGAAAAAAATGAGCTTAAATACAAAAACCATTTTGATATTTCTATAGGAGCTATCCTGTGCCCTCTCTGTACACATCAAGTTTATGTAAAACTGGTCTTTTTTTGCCCCTAAACATGATGCTAAAATGGGATTTAGAGATTTGGGTTTAATAATAAATTGATGGCTATCTTACTACAATTTTGTATTACAAAGATCATCTTTATAGCCAATGTGTATATATTTTTTTAGATTCATGGGAACTGAAATTCCTTTATTTCTCAAATATTTGGGGGGCACCCACTCTGGTTCAGGAGCTGTGCTTGGCTCTGGAAAAGCGAAAGTGAATGAGGTGGACTCTGACTGCAAAGAGGCCTCAGTCTGTGGGGAGGCAGGTGATGGGGATACAACATACGATGCTCTGATCAAGGGGTTCCTGGAATGCTGTGTGACTGCCAGGAGCCAGCTGTTACTCTGCTCTGGGATGGCAGGGGGCTTCCCAGTCAAAGACTTGTGAGCTGGGTCCAGCAGCAGACAAGTGAGAGGTGAGGGAGAGCGAGTGTGGGGCAGCAGTTAAGTGGGACTTGATAGAACCATGGCTGGTGGGAAAAGTCAGGGAGGTGGATTGCAGCCAGATATCGAAGGGCTCTTGTTTGCCACTTCCTTTAATAGAGATGTTTTTAAAGAAGAGTGAGAGTACAGGATTTACGGTTTTCAAAGGGACCAGTACCTGGACTAGACAGGTGAGCAAACAAATGATGATCCCAGCAAGAAATCACTGGGCACTCTGGGAATGTGGAGACTAGCTTGAGGTTGGAGAAGTCATGTTGATTGTTGAATACTGTTTACTGGCACTGCTGAGTGGATGGGGAGGAGGTATTCCTGGATAGGGGAGAGAGGGTAGGGTAGGAAGACGCTGATAGCAGAGTAAAGTGCAGCGGGGGGCCAGGGAAAGCAATCCTCTAAGAAAAGAGTGAGTGCACTGTTGAGAAGTTTCTAAATTATTCCCGGACATGAACCCTTCAGCCATGTGTGTTTATCATCACGCTGAGAAACCTTTCTGAAATAGCAGGCCAGGTTCTTGTAGCGGCTAATGAAAGAGAGCTAACCCAATCCCATCAGTAAAAGCCGCCAAGGACCACGAGCCACTTTTGACAGAGAGGGTCACTTGGTGGAGAGGTCCCCTCCCTGACACCCCAGCTACCTTCATCTCTCTCAGCCGTTATCTGGTTGTAAAGCCATCCAAATAGTAATGTAGTATGTCAGATAGTCATTTAATCATTATGATCTTCCTTGTAGCAATTATGACTTGCTTTATTGCAGATAACAGTAAATGGGCAGATAAAAGTCACTCAGTGATGAAAACTGTGGGTCTGAGTTCTTAAGATGAGAAGCACAAGCTACCTTCAAGTATTTGCGTGGGGGCATGAATTAACATCAACAAATGAGCTACGAGCTCTGCTTTAAAATTGTAATTGAAATGCAATTCAAAAGAAATCTATTTTTGAGAGGATAATAAAAACATTTCATGGTATCTAATATACATGCCAAAAACTGGGCATATTTTCCCAAGTTTATTCCATCTGTGTTTCACTGATCACCCAGGATACTTGGTGGGTGTGTGTTTCCTTCCTCCAGTTGGTAGGTATTGTGCCCTGCAGCTGTGTAAACTTCACCACCATGTGTGTATTTGCGTGTGTGTGATAAGTAGAGGCTCAAAGTTTAATTCAAATAAAAGTTGGTATTTAACGCCCACCATTTCTTTTTCAACCTTCATTCATGAAGCACTAGAAGGGGAACCTTAGTGAGTCTGAGAAATAAGCTCAATAGAATGTATCTACTTAGGTGTATGTATGGTTAGGCCACTCAAATGGCTGTTCTCTTGCCTTCTGTACAACCCTGCCTGATCAGTGCCTGCTTCACCTACACCTTTCTCGCCAGATTGACCTTCCTGCATACTTGCCCCAGGCCCCAGCTAGTGATGGGTCTTATCAAAGGAGTGATGAGGGATGTGTCCCTCTGCTAGTTTCCCTGGTAACCTGACATCACTTCACTCTATACCAGCAGTCTTCCCCTCCCCCTGGAGCGAGGCCTGTCACTAAGTCCTGCCCGCCATCTGCCACACGCCGGGGGTGTTGCTCTAGGACCTTGCTTCAGACGAGTAAACTCCCCATCCGTTAAACCACTGACGTCTCTGTTGCTGACTCCAGGGCCTTTACTTGGTCTCATAGGCCTGCGGGGAGTTGCCCAACACTGGATGATCTGTGGTGAACACTTGCTGTTTTCTCACTTCCCTCTCATCAGCACCCCAATTTGGAAGGTGTTACCACTGGATACAGTCTAGACAGGTCAGAGGGATACAGTCTGGGTGTCCTGTCCCCTGGGCCCAGAATGACTCACGATCAGCTTTAGGCCAGTTGGAAACATGCTTGACTTGAGACGTAAAGAGTCTGAAACGTAACGGAGTTCATTTCCACCCTGTTCAGTCACCTCTAACCCGACCTTCCTTGCATTGAGACCTGGTGGTTCCTGGCCCTGCTTCCAGCCTCCAGAGCTACCTCACTGCCCGCCTGTTTCCAAGTCTTCTCTGTCTTCCTACCAATTCCATGAGTCCCAGCATCCTTGAGCTTCCCTGGTGGCTCTGATGGTAAAGAATCTGCCTGCGATGTGGGAGATCTGGGTTCGATCTCTGGGTTGGAAAGATCCCCTGGAGAAGGGAAAGGCTACCCACTCCAGTATTCTTGCCTGGAGAATTGCATGGACTGAGGAGCCTGGCAAGTTATAGTCCATGGGGGTCTCAAAGAATCGGACACGACTGAGTGACTTTCACTTTCATTTTCACTTTTTCATCCTTTCAACACATTCCTAGGAAAGAATGTGGATTACCGTTGCTACAACCAAAGTTTCCTGACAGATATGTGCAGAGAACAGTCTGCCTTCTTCACTACTTATGACCTTCATGATGAAGGGTAAATTAACTTCTTTGGGCTTCAGTGTCCTTATCTCTAAAATGGGGCTGATCAAACAAGCTATTTCAGGGTTAAAAAAAAATGTTTAAAGCCGAGCTTTTGGCATGATTTGGAAAATAGTAATTTTCACTCAGTAGTGGCTGTTCCACTTACTCTTATAATCAAATAAAGGTCTTCTTCACATTATTATTACTCCTAACAGTGCCTGGCACATAGTAGACATTCAGAGAATACTACTTTTTTTTTCCTTCCCCTCTCTGAAAACAGTCTTACCTTTTCTGACATAGAGAGCAAATATCCCTGGTGTGTACACCACACATGAACTTGATAAGCAGAAATACACCCTGACTGAAGGGCGGAAATGGGGGCCTGAGGAGAAGCCAGTATGTATCCCTTGGCCCCACCCAGGTGACCGGAAAGTGGGGCATTTGCCAGCCCTTTGGAGCATGGCTGGGTGGCCTTGTGACCCACTTCCCACCCCCTCATGTGATTGTGATACCAGCTGCTAAGGCTGAGGCTAAGCCCATGCATGCACCTGATTGCCTAGGTAGCACTTTGCTTATCAATATTGCATTATGCAAGGTGATCACAGACCCCCCCTCCACATTAAGAAATAGCAAAGCCAGTGTGTTCTTTGTAGGCCTGACAGTTCAGATCAAAACAGGATTCAGAGGTGTGTCTTCAAAGGCGGCCCCGAACCCCAGCTCCCTCCCCTCCCCCATGAGCTTGGTGGCCAGTTCTGCCCAAGCTGTAGAGTCCAAGATAATGTACAGCACACGCTGTCAGAGCGAAACTGTCTTTCTAAAAGGATTCTTAATGTCACTCCTCTATGCAGAAACCCTTGGGGCTCCTGCCTGCTGAAAATGAAATCTGAACTCGTCAGCAACACTTCCAGGCCCTTTCTGACCAGGCCACCATCTGTATCTCCTTCCGTCTTCATCTCACGAGCTTTTATTCCCACCCCTCCATTGAAGCCAGCCCCAAGTGCTGCTCGCTGTGCTGACAATGTGTCTTCCTGCCGCTCACTTTTGTGTTTCTCTGTGGCTGTTTCCCTGCTAGGGGTATTGTTTTCCCATCACCACTCCTGTCACAGCTCCATCTATCCCCAGACAAAATTTATCCATCTACTTATTCTTCAGAATCCATTTCAAACGTTCACGTCTTCCTCCAGCTCTTTGAGTACCTTCTTTGATCACTTGGCTCATGATAAAAAATAGTAATAATAACAATGAAGGTGGATAAGGCACTTACTATTTTAAATGTTTTACATATGCAAGTGCTTTCAATGCTCACATCTGCCCTGTGAAGATACTTTAATTATACTCATTTAATAAATGGTATAACTGAGGCACAGAGAGGCTGAGTAATTGATAACTAGTGAGTGGCAAAGCCAAGATTTGAATATAGGCATTCCAGCTTTTTCTGTCATGCTATCAGCTGTTACTCTGAACTGCTTTTCTCTGTGTTCTGGGAGTTTTGTTTTTGCTTCTTTATAGCATTTAACGTATTATATAGTTAGTAACTATTCATGAATGATGTTGAGGCTACTTACTATCATCTATTATTATATCTTGTCTTATAGTAATAATTATTATTACTATAAAAAGTACTAGGCACTATTCTAAGTTTATAGGCATTTGTGACTCCCTAGCCAGGAACATGTGCCTTAATTAGGTAATGTGAAAATGGTGCTAATCTTGGAATGAGAAGAATCCTCAGTTTAGATTTTAGCTCTGGCGTCTACTTGCCAGCCTTGGATAAGTCAATTTACTATTCTGAGTCCCAGGTTCCTCATTTATATAATGACGGGCTTGTCTTAGACCACCCCTGAGGTCTTCACTAGCTATAAGTTTGAGAATCTGTAAATGGGTTCAATATCACATGGGTCACAGGTGAGTTGAAGATGTAGTAAGATTAAGTTTTCTCATTCATTAGCCATGTACCATGTGCTGTTCTTAGCTTTGGGGTCTGGATGAAACATCACATTCTTGCTGCTATGGGTGTGGAGATGTTAAAAGTAAATCAATAATTAGTCCTATAACTCAAGGTCAAGTGGTAAGTACTATGAAGGAAGGTAACACAGTATAAGATTGAGAATCTCTTTCCTAAGAAGGAGACATTACAATAGAAATTGAATAAACCCAGGGAAGAAGCCACACAATCCAAGCAGAGGGCAGTGCCGAGGTCCTGAGGTTGGAATTGGCTTAATGTGGTCAAAGCTAGCAAGGATACCCATGAAGATGGAGAGCCCTGCGCAAGGGGGAATAGAAGGACTTTGGACTTTGTTTCAAGTGTGATGCGAGCTTTTGAACCACCATATGTCACCATGTGCTTTCATTTGAAAAGCATCTTTCTCGTTACTGTTTGGAAAATAGAGGTGGGTAGAACGAGGAAGTAGAAATAGGAGACTAGGGCCACAGTCCAGTCAAGAGATGATGGTGACTTGAAGGAGGATGATAGGGGTAGAAGTGGGTGAGAAGCATTTGAATTCAATATGTCTTATGAAGATAGCACCCATACGATTTGCTGATGAATACATGAGGGCTGGGAAAGAAAGAGAAGAGGCAAGGGTGAGTCCAGGGTTTTCATGGAAAACCAAATATGGTTTGGTTTACCAAGAGGGCAGGTCTGGAGCAGGGCAGGTCTGAGAGAATATCAAGGGCTCATTTAAAATGCCCCTGCTGCTATCTGCTAAGTCACTTCAGTTGTGTCCAACTCTTCACGACCCCATGGACTGCAGCCTACTAGGCTCCTCCACCCATGGGATTTTCCAGGCAAGATTACTGGAGTGGGGTGCCATTGCCTTCTCCATAAAATGCCCCTAAGATGCTCAAATAGAGGCACACATTGGATAGCAAAGCAGGAATACAGGGGAGAGGTCTGAGCTGGGATACCAATTTGGGTAAAATCAGCACAGAGATGACAGCGAAAGTCACTGGACTGAACGAGATTGCCTTGATGCAGGGTTGTTAGGGGTGGAATTGGAGTTGCCAAGAGGGCTAGGCCTGAGTTACGACGACTTAGACAATTATGAGTTCACTGCCCTTTGAAAAATAAAGTGTCTTATGCGCACGATTCAGCTGGCGAATAACCCAGTGTGGTGAACTGACCGCCATCTGACACTCCACTAGCAGGGCTCTTGGGAACATGGACTTGGCTAAACACTGAGTAGGAGTGTAGCTGGCCTCTGCCTCTTCAGTCACTCCCCATGAAACGCAATTGAAAAGGCCCCGGGATAGAAAGCCCAGAGATAAATCCACACACCTAGGTACCCCTTATTTTTGACAAAGGAGGCAAAAATATACAATGGAGAAAAGGCTCTTTAACAAGCGGTGCTGGGAAGACTGGTCAACCACCCATAAAAGAATGAAACTAGAACACTTTCTAACACCATACAAACAATAAACTCAAACTTGACTAAAGATCTAAATGTAACACCAGAAATTATAAAACTCTTAGAGAAAAACATAGGCAGAACATTCTCTGACATAAATCACAGCAGGATCCTCTATGACCCACCTTCCAAAATAATGGAAATAAAAACAAAAATTAAAAAATGGGACCTAATTAAGCTTCAAAGCTTTTGCACAATGAAAGAAACTATAAACAAGGTGAAAAGGCAGCCTTCAGAATGGAAGAAGATAATAGCAAATTAAACAACTGACAAAGAATTAATCTCCAAAATATACAAGCAGCTCATGCAGCTCAATACCAGAAAAATGAATGACTCTATCAAAAAGTGGGCCAAAGAACTAAACAGATATTTCTCCAAAGAAGAAATACAGATGGCTAACAAACACGTGAAAAGATGCTCAACATCATTCATTATCAGAGAAATGCAAATCAAAACTACAATGAGGTATCATCTCATGCTGGTCAGAATGGCTGCGATCCAAAAGTCTACAAAAAATAAATGCTGGAGAGGGTGTGGAGAAAAGGGAACCCTCTTACACTGTTGGTGGGAATGCAAACTAGTACAGCCACTATGGAGAACAGTGTGGAGATTCCTTAAAAACTGGAAATAGAACTGCCTTATGACCCAGCAATCCCACTGCTGGGCATACACACCGAGGAAACCAGAATTGACAGAGACACGTGTACCCCAGTGTTTGTTGCAGCACTGTTTACAATAGCCAGGACATGGAAGCAACCTAGATATCCACTGGCAGATGAATGGATAAGGAAGTTGTGGTACATATACACAATGGAATATTACTCAGCTATAAAAAAGAATGCACTTGAGTCAGTTCTAATGAGATGGAGGAAACTGGAGCCTATTATTCAGAGTGAAGTAAGTCAGAAAGAGAAACACCACTATGGTATATTAATGATATATATGGAATTAGGAAGATGATTAACAATGACCCTATATGCAAGATAGCAAAAGAGAGACAGATATAAAGACAGATTTTTGGACTATGTGGGAAAAGGTGAGGGTGGGATGATTTGAGAGAATAGCATCGAAACATGAGTATTACCATATGTAAAAGTGCAAGTTCAATGCATGAAGCATGGCACTCAAAGCCGGTGTTCTGGGACAACGCAGCTGGATGGTGTGGGGAGGGGGGTTCAGGATTGGGGGACACATGCACACCCATGGCTGATTCATGTTGATGTATAGCAAAAACCATCACAATATTGTAAAGTAATTAGTCTGCAATTAAAATAAATAAATACATTTTTTAAAAAAAGAAAGGGCCCTGGGAGGGCTGCCCATCTTCCAAACAGGGTCTCAAAATACTATGAATTAAAATGTATTGTTTTCAGTTACACAATTATCTCTAAGAGTGTCTTGTTAAAAATATGGTTTGACCCAAGAGAGGTCATTTGTGGAATTGCTAATAATTTAATTGGTACTAATACAGAATATTAAAAAGAATCTGAAATTTGTAATTAAGAGCCCTAGTTTGAGCTGACAGTTGTTAGCATTGTGACTTTGAAAAAGACAATTAATCTCAGCAATCTTGTCTATAAAATGGGGAAAGCAGTTTTTGTTAAAATTTTCATATAATGTTGCCTATCAAACGAAGAGTTCTGGGAAAATGTTTTGTAAGCTTTAAGTGCTGTGAAAAAAAATAATACCTTCAATTTTGAGAATGTTTCCAAAGCCAAATATTAACATCATACCTTGCATTTCAAGCTCCCAGTAATCTCACTGAGGTAGGCAGAGCAGGTATTAATTAATCCGAGTTGCACCTCAGCCCCAAAGAACTGGTTAATTCTATTACATAATGGCTTTACCCCCCAGCTCCATTCTTGCCTCTCTTGGTGTCTTTCACTAAGTATTTGTTGAATGAATGAATAAATGAGTAACCTGTTATAGAAAAATCATTTCCAAACTTTAGAATGGCAATCCCAGAATATGTTGAAAATATGCATAGAAAATGTGTTTGTTCCTACACACACATTAACAGACAAAAGTTTCATGAAATAATACTTACTTTTACTGCATGGCATCACGCTATTTTCTGTTCTATTCTGGTTTTGTTTTTGTTTTAAAGAAAACGAGGGTAGCAGCTGAATTGAGTTCATTATACAAACTGATGTATTGTGACCCACAATTTGGAAGACACTGTTATGGAAGATGCTGGCAGCTGGGAACCTTGTCCTTTGCAATTGGGCAAGTCACTTGGGTTATCTGGGAGGTTTATCCCCGCTCCAGTGTTCATGCTAATTTTCAAGAATAAAGGCATTATGAAGTGATGGGAATTGGCATGTAAGCATTGTGGCAGCTTGAACATTTACTGCATGTAACGTATTTTCATTTTTTCCTTGCCTATATAAGGAAATAAAAATCTAATAATGTCGTAGGTTTGGATAATTAATTGAGAAAGATTTGATTTTTGTCACAAGTGTGTCTTTGAGACTATATAGAGATTTGCAAGAGTGACTTTAAAATAAAAGGCAGTTTCTGTATCTGATATCCTTGGCCCCCAGATATGTTTCTGAGGCAGGATTTTTGGCATCTGAAAGGAAATGCAGTAAGCGAAGTGTATATTGTGTATCAACCCCAGTAGACTTCTGGGCGGCAGCAAATAATCAAACACGTTGATTTTCTTCAGCAAATGTATGAATATTCACAATCAGTGGCATAATACAGTAAAAACCCTCACATCAGCTGAGGTCACTAACAAGATGGGAACACATTTTCAGTTTTCAAAACTTTGGGCATTTCAGAAAAACCCATAAGGGACTGTGGAAATTACGTCTTATTATCCAGGTCTTATCTTATGTCTTATTTTCCTTCTCAAAATCCCCAGGACCATTTATCCATTTAGGAGACCAAATGCTTGGCTTGGTGCCTAACACATACAAGACACCCAGAAAATATTGCCTGAATGAATGATTGAGACCAACTACAATTTATAGAAAATTGTTGCAACCAAGCCTTTTGAGAAAACAGCTTCTAGTCTTATCCCATTTCCTTTAAGTGGATAGAAACCTTGTTGCCTCTACTTGGCTCCCTCACAAGGAGCAGAGGAGAGGGATGCTCATGAATTCTTTGTTTATTTTTTCCTTCTTCCTTCAGGCCTTGTATCTAGTTTTAGAAGAGGGTGGGTGAAGAGATTCTAAACATAAAAGGAGCCAAATTTAAAATTCCCCTTTCTTAGCTTCCCTATGCTGAAAATACCAACTAGATGTAGTAACCAACTCCATGAATATTCTGATTGTTTTTTCATGGAATGCTTGGTTTGTTAGAAATTGGGGTTTCACAAGCTTGGCTATACAAAGACTTGGGTTCAGATTCTAGCTCCACTAAACCCTTAGCATATTACTTAAACTCTTTCAGTCTCACTTTCTCATTTAGGAAATGTACATTGAAATAACACAGTAACCCCACTGCAGTGCTGTGGGGATTAAAGGAGATCATCCGTGGAAAGCATTTGACATAAAACTTTGGTTTTGTTGTTGCTAACAGCAATAATAATAGTGATTATAGCAGTCCTCCTCATCATTGTGGTAACTCAGTAGAAGCACAGAGCAGGGCAGATTTGATCTCCCCAATCTGGCTACGCTTCACACTTTGCTATGGATCGTGTTAGTCAGGATAGGCTAAGGTGTGCTCTGATAACAAACCCCCCTAATCTTTGCATCTTAACAGTACAAAAGTTTATTTCTG
This sequence comes from Aepyceros melampus, assembly GCA_006408695.1. NCBI lineage: Eukaryota > Metazoa > Chordata > Mammalia > Artiodactyla > Bovidae > Aepyceros > Aepyceros melampus. The sequence continues at coordinate 296,163 of SJXQ01012979.1, read as the reverse complement.
GGTCACACAGATTACTCTGTGGACCCAAATGACTCTTCAGAGCAGTTGTCTGCTGTGGTTCCATGATCCAAGTTGTGCTGGTGACTCATACCTTGACCCTCAGGATCATCCACCCTGGAACTGACTCGTAGTCCTCCGGTTCCCCTTTACTGTATAAAGCAAGTTACATGGTTCTGCCTTACTCCAAAGCAATGGGGGAAGAACAGTCCTGCCAGATGCCTGGAAATGAAGAACGAGAAATCTGGCGAGAGGCACTAGCAACGACCACGCAGACGTTTAGCCTTTTCTCTGTTGTAGATGGTTATCACAAACACAGTGCTTATTGCTTTGGCCTGAGCACCCTTGCCAACCAAGTGGCTGTCCTGAAGTTACTGCTGCAGGTGGTCTTTAGAAATCATTGAGCTAACTCTGCCCTGGGTGAGGTAGAGGAGGCGGTTTCTAGGCACTGGAAGTGAGTCATGCCTCCTGGGTTGGAGCCCCACCCCCAAGTGTTTTCCCCAGTACCCTGCACCTCGGTGATATTGGATGGGATGTTGAAATCATGGGCTCCTCATGTTAGGAGGCACTCTTGGGAACCCTGCTCATTTTCCAAGAGTGGAAACTGAGACCCAGGCAGCATGAGACTGTTTTGTTTCCTGTTTTCTGGGGCTTTCCCAGGGTCGAAAAAGTCATGATTAGCCCATCACTTAACCTACATACATCTGGACAGAAGCCTCCTGGCTCTGCCTGGTCGTTTGCTACTGTCCACCACTTCTATCAGCCATACCAATCCTCCTGTAGAGGCGGAGACGCCCCATACACTACACAGCGATTGGCTTGTCTCACTTTCTGTTTTGTTTCTGGTCCCTTCTAAGGCTGAGGCTGGACCTGTGCATTCCCTGGTTGTTCAGAGCGACCCATGGAGGAGGATCTTCAGCACCTTTTTCTTTCCTTTTTGTCATTTGTTTCTTGTTTCCAATTGGAGGGAAATGGGACAATTAGTAGTTGCTACCACAGGGACTAAACTGTCACCATTTTAGAAGAAGAATCAGAAATTCCATCCCATTCCTCAGTACATCCCACCCCCACCCCCGCCCCCATATACCTCCCAACGTTTCTATTGATATTTTAATGAGACTGCATGTAGAAGCTCTTTGGCCAGATGGTAAAATATGGTCCCTGCTTGTGCTTGTTCAGAACCCCTCTGTGCTATAAAAAGGAGGCGCAGACAACCCTGAATGGCTCTGAGACTGAGGCTTGCCTGGAAATTCTGGGCTGCAGCTGGCCTTTCAGTCCCTCTAGACTGTTCATTGTTTCTAACTTCACAGTGTGAAGCTGAGGCCTCCAGAGCCTGGGTTTTCAAAGTACAGGTTGAGTAAGAATCACCTGTGCCATGTGCTAATAGCAGATTTCTGAGCCAACCACCAGAGATTGACGATTTGGGCAATATGTGAGCTGGGGGTGAGCAGTCTGAGCCCAGGCTCAGAAATCTGCATTTTCACAAGCATCCCAGGGTAACATAGAGCAGGGCTCTTGTTGATGCCAGTGCACCAAGGTGGCAGAACTACAGAGGAGGTGTCCCATCTTCAGCCAGAGCAACAGCACATGGAGCTATTTTACAAATAAGGCTTAAGCCTAAGGCTTGTTCTGCGGATAGAAACAAATGACATGGAATAACATTTTTGCAATTCACTATTCTAGACCACAGTAAGCAGAAGAAAGAACCATCCAGCAATGGCTTTCTCAAGACCATACTTTTCTTGAAGTGGCTTCATCTTTATATAGAATGAGTTTCTTACACTTTGATGAAATTTATAATTGTCTTGTTTTCCACACCCGAAAGACAACCAAACAGCAGCAATGCTGCTCCTCAAATCCTTGGTCCCTGGGTCTTAGGCACCTCTGTGCCTGTTTTCTACCAAGTGTCTTAGACAGGGAATGGATGTCTACTTCTGCTCTTTTCAGCTTCCAAGGCCCAGTTTGGGTCATGCTTTGGGAGAGAAACAGCTTCTCTCTTGGACCTCACAGACTGCAGTTCAAGGTTAGGGAACTTGAATTCTATTTTGCCAATAAGTGGTGGCCCTTACCTGGTCGCCTTCAATAGACCAGATGTGACTCTAACCTTGCCTGCTTCAGCTTATAACGTCTACACATGATTGTGATTTTCTTCCCCAAAGTGGGAAGAATTGGAGTATATGTGGGCCCTTAGATTTGGATCTGAAGGGACAAAGGTGACTATCTTTGTGCCACTGGTACTAACATCACGGCCAACCGAGGCTACTGATCACAGGCAAAGAACTGAAGGCACAAGGGTAGATCTGTTAAACTGTGTGTAAATGGTATTTTTTCCTGTGATATCTCAATACCTCCCTGAGGACACTGCTGTTCAGGTTTTTGAGCTACTCTTCTCTGATATTTACACGTTGGGGATTTTACTCTTGAGAAATCACTGTGACAACAGACCCATTTGCCTCCACGAAGACGATGTCAAAGTCTTAAAATCTGGGACGTTTTAAGGCAGGATTCCAACCTCATTACTGCCTGGAATAAGATTCATCCAAGGAGGAAGTGTCCTCTCTTAGAACTCAAATCATCTCAGAATGGCTTTTCTTTCCCCTTTGTTTTTGAAGCTAAGCAATTACTGTTTTTTTTTTTTTTAAGGAAAAAAATGTGCTAATGCACAAAACTCTCTTTTTCCCCTTTCATTTATTTGAAATTGAACTTAACAAAGTCAGTTCCAAGCAAGCACTATATATGAGTAATGCTTTTTGTCCATAAAAGAGCATTGACTCGAATGGTATGGGAGTGCTGATCCTCTGTCTGCTTTGTGTGAACGTCCGTAATGACAAAGTGCTCATGTCAGAGTGTATAATGAAACTATAAATTGTTTTCATGAATGCTCTGAATTTGGTCTTTTACGGGGCAAATTCAAAAGGTATTTAGTGCCACATCTCACATATGTGAATAACACCAGACGATGCAATAGACCCAGTAAAAGGACAGAATCCCAATCGGCTCACGCTGGCCCAGGTGGTGGGTGATTGCAGGTGAGGGTCTGTCATAGTTGGGGGAGTGGGGCGATGGAGGGACAAAGATATCCTGCAACTCTGAGGAAGAGTTCCAGCAAGATGGAACTTGACTTTGAGGGGATAATTCAGTGTGACTAAAATACTTCACTCATAAAATTGGTCTCTGGGTGGTGGGTATCTGCACTTGAATCCTAGAAAAAAGTGCGCACCTCTGCCTGATTTTAGTGAACAAAAACTCTCAAGTGAGAAAATGTCTGCTGGGTTGCATGGGCAGGTGCAATCTATTGTAGTGATGTATAGTTAGATCAAATTATTTTTTATTACATTTTAGTATTTTTTAAAATTATAGAAACCATATAGGTGTATTCTAGAACATTTGGCAAACATAAAAAAGTATAAAGATTAAAGAAAACATGCAAATAATTTTGCTACCAAGAGATAATTATTAGTAATATACAGAGTTTTTACTAAATTTGTGTTATGTTATTTTGTAAAATTTTAATAGAATTTTAACAGCCCTATCAGGATAAATACCTTTTGAAACAAAATTTGGCATCCTGTTATCTATTTAACTATGGAATTGTTTAAAAGGATTGTGCTCTTTAACGTACCAATTATTTTCCCTATCTCAGTTGGCCAAACTTCATGAATGTCCACGGTTTTGGTTCTGTCACAAGGGCACTGTGTCAGGTACTTTAGCAGCCTTTGGGCTCACGTGTCATTGAATGACAAATGTCTCTGGGTATATGATCTCTGAGGACAAAAAGCAACAAAACAAGATCAACCCTGCAGAGTGTGTGAATTCCAACGCGGGTGAAAGGAGGGGGCTTGCTGACAGTTCTGAGTCACATGGATGTGTTTATTCTGCAGTACCTGGTGTGTAAAAGGAAGCTGGAGAGTAAGAAGGAAGCCCTGCTGATCCTGTCCAAGGAGCTGGACACGTGCCAGCAGGAAAGGGACCAGTACAAACTCATGGCCAATCAGCTTCGAGAGCGTCACCAGTCCCTGAAGAAGAAGTACCGCGAACTCATCGTACGATATTATGGTGATGTCCCAGTTCCCTTGTGGAGACAGAAAGAGGGGCTTTAAACATGCGATCTCTTCCAAAGAGGGCTGAATCCAGACAGTTACCACATGGAAAGACATGAAAGTCTTTCACGTTATCAGGACATGAAAGTCATCAACCCGACTTCCTCCACACCCAGTACCATTTGCTGGTTGATAAGTATATGCTTCTGGATACTTGTTCTGGCACCCGTGAATGTACACACATATCTGAATGTGTCTGCGTGTGCCTTATTTACTTATTAATGAATTGTATGAAGGGGTTTCCCCCCCACCCGGAGGATTCATGTTATAAATCTATGCTAATACAGAGGCCACTAACTAGCTACATGTGGTTATTTAAGTTTCATTTTGAATTAATTAGAATTAAATAAAACTGAACACTCAGACTCGTCATATTTCGTGTGCTCAATCGCTATAGTTGGCTGGTGGCTACCGTATGGGATTGTGTTGATATAGAACATTTCCATGCTGGCTGCTATATTGGACAGTTAGCTGTGGGACATGTCCCTCATTGCAGAGAGTCCTATTGGACAGCTTTATATAAATGTTACTCTAAAACTTGCTCTTTTCGCTCAGCACTTTATTTTGGACATCTCTCTAGGCCATATATACAGATTTAACTCATTAAAAAATATTTGCATAGTAGTATTTCCATAATTTTTAAACCTTTCCCTTTCCTGGGCAATTAGATTTTCTCTAGTTTTCATATGGCACAGTTTTTCAGGATGCAAATTAAAATGAATTGGAGGACACCAACTGCATGGTGCTATTTTGCATTCTCACTTCGTATTTTTTCACTTATGCCATCTCTTTTTTAAGTGCTGACACTATTGCTTACATTTAACCAGCTTTGCTGGGGTCATTGAATCGTCCTCAACATAAATACAATAGAAAGATTCCTAAGGTTAAAGTAATGTTGACTTACATGAGGACTGCATCAGATATAGGAGTACTGTTTCCTGAGCATTTATCATTTACCTGAGATATTTATTATTCCCAGATGGCACATGAGGGACAGAAATTATATCCTTTTAAGACAAAAATCTGATAGGGCTAGAAGTTCTCAGTTTTCTTGTAATTTGGGCATATCCTGTCCCCAAATTGTTCTGCCTATAGAGAAAATTCAAGTGTGTGTGTATATGCTCATGTATATGTGTGTCCCATTACTACTACCTTGAATCTAATTATTTAAAAAAGGAACTCAAACCAAAGGAAATACTATTTCAGTTTAGTCTGCTCAAAAGTAATTTTGATAAATCTAAGTAATGAATGTACTAGGCTCACATAGGTTTAGAAAATAAATCAGTTCAGTTCAGTCACTCAGTCGTGTCTGACTCTGCGACCCCATGGGCTACAGTACACCAGGCTTCCCGGTCCATCATCAACTCCCAGAGCTTGCTCAAACTCATGTCCATCAAGTCAGTGATGCCATCCAACCATCTCATAGAAAACATATAGATTGATCCTAATTGAAAGTGATTCTTTAGAGGTTTTCCCAAAATAACTCTGGTTCAGTTTATAGTTATCAGTTTTTAAAGTATATTTTAGTTTGGTTCAGAACATTGCTGGTTGCAGGAGGCAGGAGTAGGGAGGGTCTGAATTTAGTTCATAGTTCAGTACAGTTCCTTGAACCTACATATATCTGATTTTTTAAAAAATAAAATGTAACATTGGTTTCTTTGTAGGATGGAGATCCATCGCTTCCCCCTGAAAAGAGGAAACAGGTAAGACTTATTCCTGATCTTTGGTAACTCTCAGGATGTTTGTATTGATGTCTTACAACAGCTGGAGGATCAGGGAATTCCAAAATGTGTAGAGAAATCTTTTAATTTCTCAGAGGTATTTTTATTACTGGGGGAAGTGTGGTTGAGAAACACTGGCTACAAAGAGGAGCTAAGGGTTAGGTGAAGGAGACACAGTGAAGTCTAGCAGGATAGAAGACGGCACACAAGTTGACCGTGTTCCCTTTCTTGTTGGGATCCTGTTGAAAAACCACGAGTTGAGGGCGCACTGTACCGAGCTTTAGCTCACTGTTCCATGGATGAATATCATTCTGCCACTTCAGACTTTTAAAGACATCTTACCAGCAAAACTCATAAGCCATTTATGTTCTCTCCTAAATGCTAACCAGCATTGCTTATTGATGAATCCATTTTCCACAGATTTTAGGTGCCCACTTTTATCAATGAACAAATCCTTATCTTGTGTATATGTGTGTATGTGTGTTTCTGGACTTTCTGTTTGTTCCGTGGAGCTTCCTGTACCATCCTATTTGTACTGCATTATTCTGTTTTTGTTTATACTTTCAATACCTGTTTGGGCTATTATCCTTAGCTTTGCTCTTTCTTTTCTGATTTCTTCATATATATGTATAAAACTGACAGATATTTTATCAAGTCCTCCTCTGATCCCCACCCCACCCAAACCCATTCCTGTTGGAGTTTTCTTAAATTCGATTGGAGTTTTCTTAACTTTATATGATGTAGGGACAGTTAACACTTTTGTAGGATTACATCCAGGAATATCATACATCAAATTTTTAAAATCCAGTTACATGCATACATATGTATATTGCTTTTTTCAAAGATATCTTGTTAGCTGTTTCCTTAACTTCACAATTTTCTATACTGACACACCCTGACTGGTGGCCTTTCATGGGCTTCAAGGCAGCCTGGATGATGGTGATGTTAATGCTGTGTGTTCCATGTTATGGGAAACCCTCTGCACCAGAGCAGGGCTTCAAAACTGGTGGATGAAAATAAGGACTCAGGAACTATTTGCTCTCTTCAGAGCTGTAATGGCTCAGCCAACATCCTGTTTTTGTTCATTGATCATATACCTGGCACAGCATATAAACATGAAGATTCATGACTGCATAAACTGTAGACACACACACACACACACACACAACATTTACCCTTAAATAACAATTCGGTCCTACGGTTACCCTTTTAGGCATTCAGTTCCCATATTCTTTTCCTATTTTATTTGATTATTTTGTAATGCTCCAGCTTTGAGCTAATATCAGATTCTTCCTGGAGCTAATTGATGGTTTTTTCCTAAACAAAACGATGTGGAAATTTATCATAAATGTTTTAAAATTGGGGTCTTTAGTGTGGGATCGTTTATGTTTTTGTTTTTGGTGTCTATGAGCTGTCATCTTTGCTGCGATTTTAGGGTTTGTTAGTATTCGTGAAGGAGTTTAACAGTGTAAGTGAATTCACGTTCTGTGACTTTATAATAAGAAATTTACATTGACTGAAGAGAATCTGATGAATTCCAGTAAGTCTGTCAAGCCGCATTCCTACAGCTCTGGAAACAAACAAAACAAACAGGTCCAATGTCCTAAGTTCTGGCCTTGTAGCTTTTAACATGGCGTTTAGTTTCTGTCCCTTTAGGATTTAGTGTGGTGGTGTGAGCTTGGGCTCTGCACCCTTCCTGCCTGTGATGGATGACATAGGAGGGACTGGGGTACCAGTGACAGACATTCTAAACTGCTCAGACAGTAAAGGAGTCGATACCCTTGCATAACCACAAATTGAGAGGTAGTGCAGGTCTCGGAGGCTGTAGTGTCATGTACTCATTCTCTCTTCTCTACCATACTTATCAAAGAAAAACACAGTGAATCAAATCTCGGATTTCAGATGGACCATGAATACCTTTTTAGTATAAGAGTGTGGGATTTTCTTGGTGGCTCAGACGGTAAAGAATCTGCCTGCAATACAGGAGACATGGGTTCGATCCCTGGATCAGGAAGATCCCCTGGGGAAGGAAATGGCTACCCACTTCAGTATTCTTATCTGGAGAATTCCATCAACAGAGGAGCCTGATGAGTGAGAGGGCATGGGGTTGCAAAGAGTCAGACGCGACTGAGCGACTAACTTTCAATTTCATGTATCATGTAATAATATTTACTTAACTAAAACAATATTGACTGTTAATCTGAATTTCACATTGAGCTGGGAATCGTATATTTTATCTGACCATTTTATCACTGTGCCCATTTTAACATCAGTTTCTTCTTGAATTTAGCATCAGCTTTCTCCTGAGGCTAGTTCCGTAAACAGGAAAGACCAAAAACCCAGCCCTGGAATATAAGTCCTTCCTTCCAGTCTCACTGGGCCAATGTAGCATATGCTCTCCTTCCTGGTCTGTTAATATTCACTGGGAGGATAGTATTCATTAATTGGCTTAGATTAATCACCGGGGATGGAAGGGCCAGCAGTGACACCTACTAAACTAATCATGTGCCTTGGGAAGTTTCTTTTCAGGACCTGAGACTTGGTGTTTCCATCTACAAAATGGGAATGGTGCCCACTGCGTGGTGTGGCTGTGAGGAACAAATGAGATAACAAAAGTAGAGTCTTCAGCACAGTGCCTGGCACAGAGTGAGGATCAATAAATATTTATTATCCTCTCCCCCTCCTGATCATCCCTTTCTTTTTTAATCAACTGTATATTTGTGTGCCTTTGTCAGGACCCTTCTGGTTATACTTGGCAGCTTGAATTAGCTTGGGCCAAAGAGGAAGTTACTGGCTCATAGAACCTCAGAAGGGTTGGGTGAGCAGCCACCTTGGGAGGCAGAAATGCAGCCAGGCCTCAAGACCAGCTACCACCGGCACTCAGGGGCCCCCAGGTTTTTCCTCTGCCTTCAGCATTCTCTGGGTCAGCTATCATTTCTTTTTCTGGACCTGCTTTCTCTATAGAATAGGAAACATGACTGCTGACCACATAAGGGCTACAGATCTCACTTCTTTGATCTCTAGGAAGAAGCTGCTCCCTGAGTCCCAGGAGAGAGCTCCCCTAGGCCAAGCTCAGTCCAAGGGTCCACTTCAGGGTCATCTGGGCATGGCCAGGCATACTGTAGATATAAGGCAGCTTCTGCTGTTGTCATGGTGACAGGATGCTGGGTAGACCGTGTCTTAACCATCTGCTCTACGTGCCTTCCTGAGACAGTCTTGGAATGACAAATCGTAATGATGGCAGCTAGTGTTTTTGAGTGCTCATCCTTGCCATATCAGACCCTATGCCCAACATTACACCTTGGAGGGTCCCATTTAATTGCCACACCACCATGGGGGCGGGGTTATTATTATTATTGCCATCAGACAAACAAGGAAATTGAGGCCAGTGGCAGTTAAGTAAATTACTGAAAGGAAATAACATAAGGAATTGGTGGTGGAGAAAGAGTTTAAAGTCCTGCAGTCTACTCAGAGCTCATTCTTAGAGCCACCATGGTTCAGTAAGAGTTTATGGAACACCTTATGGGTATCCTGTGCTGGTTAGACACTAGGAACACAGGAGTGAAAAAAGTCAGACCCAAATCCTTGAGCGTGTGGAACCTAAATGGCTCAAGATCATTGTCATTTGCACCTCTTGTCCTGGCATAATTTTATTTTTACGTAAGATTTTTTTGATGTGGTTGTCCTATTCTTTTTGTGACCCCTTGGACTGCAGCCTGCCAGGCTCCTCTGTCCATGGAATTACCCAGGCAAGAATACTGGAATGGGACCATTTTGAAAGTCTTCATTGAATTTGTTAGAATATTGCTTCTGTTTTATACACACACACACACACACACACACACACAGATAGACCAGGAGGCATGTGGGATCTTAGCTACCCAACCAGGGATGGGACCCACACCCCTTGCTTTGGAAGACAAACTCTTAACCACTGGACTGCCAGGAAAGTCCCTGTCCTGACATAATTTGTATTAGTGGTCCCTTCTCTCTCCAGAGTGTCTTGATTTGGGTGATAAATAATATAGTTACCTTAAGTCTCATAGAGATGCTGTGAGCAGACAATAAACAAAATGATTAAAATATATAGGATGTTAAATGGTAGTCGGTGCAATGGAGAGAAAAATATAGCCCAAAGCTAGGGAGGGAATTCTGGCTTCGCAATGGAAGAAATGTATTGTTAAACAATGGGGGGGGTATAGTTCTAGTATTTGTGGAAAAATTCCTACCTGTTTAAAATATAGGTTTTCAAATTTTGTTTACCTTTAGTTGATTTATAAAAGTGTGCTGTTGGTTTTTGGGTGGGCAAGGGTGTTCAGATGCCCTCTTCATCAGCTCAGGGTGGGGAAGAGCACTGTTAATTTGCAGGTGCTGGTTATAGTGAAACTTTCCATTTGGCCAGAAGCAGACAGCTTTAGCATCTGTGTGCTGGTATTGGATGAGAGAGGCACAATTACCTTCTTCACTTTTCCATCAGCAGGAACGAGGGGTAGAAGTGTGCACCCTGACCTAGTGTCTCCTGTCTTATATCGCGTGTTTATCCCAAAGGCAAAACAGTAGGTGAAGTATTTACCCCTCCAGCTGCAAAGCAAATGTACCTGTGTTAGCAGAAGGCATTGGAATGAGAACCAGCTGCCGGGGCAACAGATGGGACATGGAAGGGGGTCAAGAGATCCCCACATTGGAAAGGGGGAGATGCAGCATTGAGGATCTCATTGGCCACAGGCCTTGAAACCGTGGCTGCAGTTTCTTGACTTGAAGGAGGGATTCCTATGGACTTCTCCCCTCTTCAGCTCAGAAGGAGAGACTGCTATCATCACTGTCTTATGGACTGAATGTTTACATCCCCCCGCCCCCACCCCTACTAAATTCACATGTTGAAACTCTGCTCCTCAGTGTGGTGGTGTTAGGAGGTGGGGCCTCTGAGAGGTAGTTAGGATGAGATGAGGTCATGAGGGTAGAGTCCTCACGAGCGGATTCACTGCCCTTCTGAGAGTTATGAGAGAGTATGCTTTCTCTGCCATGTGTGTGCAAAACCAGAAACCTACCACCTGAAAGAGGGCGCCCCCCAGACCCTGACTGTGCTGGCACCTTGATCTCCAATTCCCTGCCTCTACAACTGTGAGAAGTAAACTTCTGTGGTTTATAAGCCACCCACCCTGTGGTCCTTTGTTGTAGCAGCTCGAGCTGCAAGTTCTTCTCAAACATAGGTAGAAGCAGTACCACATCCACAGCTTTGCAGTGCTTTGCGCTTTCCAGAGGCTGTGTGCGGTGGTGCACCTGCGCACATGAGCCTATGTATGTGTGTTGTCTCCCAGCTGGCTTCTGCGGCCACACGGCAAGTTAGGTCTTTCCTGAAGCTGAAAGGCAGCGCCATGTATGCAATAGATAAAAGCTGAGGTTCTAGCATCCAACGTGGGGGATTCAAGTACGATGCTTTGACTCGCTGACTGGGTGATCTAGGGAAGCTGTGTAACCTTTCTGAGACTCAGTTTCCTCCTCTCCAAAATGAACATAATCATGAGATAGAGTCATAAAATTTTTATAAAGAGTTTCTGTGATAACATGTATAAAGCCCATTGTCTTGTGCTTGGTGAGTGCTCAGTGTTGTTCTTATTCAGTTGCTCGGTAGTGTCTGACTCTGTGATCCCATGGGGTGCTCAGTGGGTGTTGGCTAATTCTTTGATTTTTCTTGTGACTTGTCCAAGGTGAATAGAGCAGGACTAAAAATCTAAATCTGCTAGTGTGTGGTTCAGTGTTCTAATTTAGGTTTTTGTTCCTTATTTGACTCTGAGGCTGCTTGAATTGGAAAGAGCATGTGTTCAGTCACTCATTCGTGTCCGACTCTTTGTGACTCCATGGACTGTAGCCCACCAGGCTCCTCTATCCATGGGGATTCTCCAGGCAAGAATACTGGAGTGGGTTGCTATGCCTTCCTCCAGGGCATCTTCCCAACGCAGGGATTGAACCCAGGTCTCCTGCATTGCAGGCAGATTCTTTACCATCTGAGTCACCAAGGAAGTCCAGGAAAAAGCATAGTCAATGTTTAATCCAACCTGTTTTGGAAGTTCAAAGATGAAGTGCTTTATCTGAAGCCCTCTGCTTAAGCAGTGGTTGAGAACCAGAAACTGAGCTAGAAATCTTTATCTGTTAGACCAGTGCTCGTTCTTGTGGCAACCAGTGTCCGGTCATAATATCTACCTGGTTTTTGTCTCCTCCTCTCAGGATAGACAAGAACATTCATGTTTGTAGTTCTAGAAATATGGTTGTCAATCGAGGCTCTCTTTTAGAATTTAGAATCCTTTTTAAAACAACTCAATTTCCAATGGCAAATCATCTGTTAAAGAAGCAGTGAAGAAAGTGTGACAACAGTGATTTCACTAATAGCTTCTCAGGGGATATTAAATGAAAATTTTTTCTTGATACTCCAGGCAGAACTATACACCGAGCACCTCTCTGCCGTGCAGTGCAAGATCACCAAAAGGTCTCAGATGACCCTTTAAATATTTTTCTTTTGCTAAACAAGCAGTTCCTCCAAAGGAGATAAAGGGGAATTTAAACGATCTGGGGTTAATCTTCTTATAGGTTGGGATTCTTTGGGGTCATGGCAACACAATTTCCCCCTAGCAGACTTCTCCTTGAATAAACAATCAAACACATCTTTGTCTTTGCCTGTTTTGATTTCAAGCCGAGGTACCAGGGGAGGTATTCCTCTTGGTTCGGGAGGAAGCCTTTGCTTTCTTCCCTTAAAAAGTGATGGCTTATTTGGATGATGACATGCGCCAGAATGACAACCCTGGAGAAATCAGAGCACAGAATGACCCTTTGTAGAATGGGAGGGAGCCTTTTGCTTCAGCAGAAAATCTTCTTGGTCAATCTTATTTTAGTCCCCCGTGACCACAAATCAGAGCAACTTTGTATATGCATTCCAGTTTGATGCTTAGAACCTAAAACTTCCTTCAAAGGTCTTGAGTGCTTTGAGACATTTCTTTTTATAACACTTTGAACAGTACCGTTCACTGTTACACCAGGGAAACTGGGAAGAAATCCAGGGTTCAGCCTGCGGGAACCACCCCCTCCCCCAACACACACAACTGTAACTTCATTCTGAGTGCTCCTGCCTCCTCGGAAGCTCTTGAGTCCTTGCAACAACTTTTGTCAGGAAGGTGAGGGAGGGCTTCCCCCAATTTATAGGTGGAGGGATTTAAGCTCAGTGAGTCTAAAGAACTTGGGAGCTATTACAGGAGCCACTAAAGTGGCAGATGCAGAACCATAATGGCCAAGATGAAGCAAACATTTATTTATATAGCAACCTCCTCAGCCCACAGGAGAGCATTTGCCTGTGGGCCTGGAAATGCCTGCCTTTGCCAGTGTGTTTGGAGATTGTGAGGTGAAGAGTAGTTGGGCCAAGGGCTCCTTACGCAGCAAAACCTCTGTGTGACTGTGTAGAATGAACTCTCTTTCCGGTTGTTTTTTTGTAAATAAGAAAGGCGTTGCTGTAGCAGAGGTCATCACTTTGGCGGTTCCTATGAGCAGGGGGCCATTGCTCAGCAAAGCAAGTTTCACTCTGTTAACACAGGAGTCTCTGTAGGACCAAAGCAGCGGAGTAGAAATTGCAATTAAATTTGCTATCAATCACACCACTGAAGTATACTCCACATTTTCTCAAACTTTTTTTTTTTAATATTCTTATTTAATTGAGTACACTACTGGAGGTGTGAGTTTAAAGGGTTCAGGTGAAAATAAATAAATAAAGGGTTCAGGTGATAAACACCATGTAGTTGAGCATTTTCTAAATCTGGTCTCTTTCTCACAGTTTAAAAACAAAAAAGTAGTCTTCTTGAGGAAGTGCCTAGGCCACGTTTTTACCTGCCTCTCTCTTATTTTTTTTCCCCTCCAATTTTTAAATCCTGGTTTTGATATGTCAGCTGGCTGAGAAGGCAGTTACAGGATTTTCTGGTACACATCACTTTACGTTATGATGGAGAATTATGAGAGTCATTGTGATGACTTTTCCATGGCTAGATTTCTGAAGTGGTGTATATCTAATAAATTACAAAGTTTTCAGGATAACTCAAGGGATCGTAACTGAAATGTTGCTCCTTTCCCCTCCAGGTGGCTGAATTATTTAAGAACTTGGGTGAAAACACGTGGCCTTCCCATTTTGCTGCCCTTCCCAGTGTCTGGTTAGCGCAAGGTTGGAAGGTTAATGTTAAACTTTTTATCACTTTCTTTCATTTTGTTTTTATCTGTTGGAGAGGAAAAGCTTTTCCTCTACCTTCTCAGGTTCAGTGCATGGGGGCCTGCAAATTTAACTGACAAAAGCAGATAACAGGAGAAAAAAGCAATTTTATAAATGTTTTATGTGCATGGAAGTTCACAGAGAAGAAAAAAAAGTGGAAGTGTTAGTCGCTTAGTCGTGTCCGGCCCTTTATGACCCCGTGGACGTAGCCCACCAGGCCCCTCTGTCTGTGGAGTTCTCCAGGCAAGAATACTGGTGTGGGTTGCCATGCCCTCCTCCAGGGGATCTTCTGACCCTAGAGTTGAACCCAGGTTTCCTGAATTGCAGGTGGATTCTTTATTGTCTGAGCCGCCAGGGAAGTAAAACTCAAAAGAATTATTTAGACTGGGTTGGGAGGGGTTTACATACCATTTTAATAAAAAGAAAGGGCATGTGGGCTTCCAGGGATGATAAATTGTGGGACAGTAGCTAGAAAGATATACAGGAAAACTAACAGAAGATAGGGTTATTTTGGTAAGGTTTGTTTGTACAGACTCATCATGGTGCCAGTTCTCTGTGTCCGGTGATAAGAGATGCTCTTCCCTTCCTGGTACTACAGAGAGGATAGGATATCCTCACAAATAGAAATTTATGCCCTATTTTTAGGCTGAAAGGGGAAAGGTAGAACATTCTCAGTGTTTGTTGATTCTCAGTTGCCTTCAGATCAAAATAATTCTCATGGCAGAGGAGTGTATTTGGGGGTGGCATATACTGATCTCAAGTCCAACTTTTCATTTCTTACATCAGTGAGAAAATTGGTATATAATGGATCTGGTCTCCCCATCTAAAAGCTTTAGGGCTACTTCTTGTAACTGATATCCTGAATTCCCCTCCTTGTAATCCAGTCTTGGTTACTTGATCTTAGAAAACAGGAGTCCTTCAAAGAGATTGTCATTGCCAATGTGATATACCATTAAAAAAAAAAAAAAAAAACTCCCACCACTTCTTATAAGTTTAAAAAATGTATTGCATCTATAGTGTAAATTTCTAAGAATTTTCTGACATTTATGAAGGAATTTAAACACAGTGGTAGAGCCAAGAGCCAGAGTTTAGGATGCAGCAGGACTTGAAGAAAGCAACGACAGCTCCCCTTGTTAATGTGACCAGTCTGCCTCACTTAGAATTTCTGCAAAAATGCAGAGAGGTTGGGGCAAGATGCACAGAGCTCTCTCAACTCCCAGACCTCTGATTTATAACAACTGTCAGGATGTGTAGTCTTCATCTCTGTGCAGAGAGAATTTCCACAAGCATCATAGTCCCCACACCAGGGGCTGGCCTTGGCTGGCGCTTTTGTGAATATCCATTGTAACTGAGGGTTGACTGGATCCTTGACAAAGGAAGGTATGTTGGAATAGACAGCTGCCATGTCCTTTCAGCCTCGGGTCTCCCAGCCATGTTTTCATCAAATCTGTCTTCTCTATTTTCCCCATCACAATTTTAATATAGAAACTCCAAACTAGAAAGAGTGACTTAAATATATAGCTTCTACAATATACTCTAGTATATTCAGCATCCCACTATTATCAGAGTGAAAATGTCAACCTTTTAACATCAGCCCTGGCTATATCTGAATATTTAAAAGAGGCTTCTTTTGAAACCTTTTCATGTTTTGCTATTTATGCTACTCCCTGCCCCAGAGATTTAGAAGAAATAATCTCTCGGTTTTGTTTTCTTCCCTGTGAAATCCTTTCCAGTGTTAGACGGTCTGCCACTTTTTCCCTGACATTTCCTTTACATCATGCAGCTATTCTAAACTGATGGTCACAGAGTCCTTCTCAATAACACAGAGACAAACGCTCTGCATAGCTGATAAATTATAAGCAGGCGCCGCGTGTTAGCTTGATGGACGGTTATAGTGAATGTGTGTGAGTCATGGGTGTTATTTTTGGTCAAAAGAATTGTGTGAACTTTTCTCCTCTATTTTGAGTGCTTTGAAATGTACTACTTGTCTCTCTCTCTCTTTCTCTCTCTCTCTTTTTTGTTCGTTAAGGTGTTTGTCAAAGAATTAGGCACTGTAACAGAATAGTCATTTTCTAGTTTTCAAAGTTATTGTTTGGAAGTTGAGGAGGTGGAAGGACTGAATAGAAAAGAATTATGTATTGACAAGTAAGCCAGCCTATGAAATGGGAAAGAAAATTACAATCACCTGCTTTAAAAGGGGGATCTCCCCCATCCTTCCCTACCCCAACGGTCAGTTTGAAAGCTGGGGTGATTTATGGTGAATTCCTTTGGAGGCGATGTGATTCTAATTAACCATTGTTTTGTAGCTACTGTCAAATGCTTGACTTTATTTTAGTAGATTTCTTTTCAGCCAGGCTGCAGAGTAAATAATGTTTGACAATCACATCACTATGTCTCTGAATCGCTGTTTCCTAAAGCAGCCCTGGATCCTTTGATATATAAACTGAGTGCCTGCCTTGCTCTAACACCCAAATACCAAGAAGTATCTCTGGGCTGAATGCTCTTCAAAGCAGGGCCTAAGGACCAGTGAAAGGCTGCAAGCTGCCATTTCTGGTCCCTGTGACAAAGATAAGTGCAGGAATTGAGAGCAGATGTTAATATTTTTTTAATTAGAAGATAATTAATTTACAGTATTGTAATAGTGTCTGCCATACATCAACACGAATCAGCCATAGACATACATGTGTACCCCATTCCTGAATCTCCTTCGCATCTCCCTTCCCACCCCATCCCTCCAGGTTATCATAGAGCACTGGCTTTGGGTTCCCTGGATCATACATCAAATTTCCACTGGCTGTCTATTTTACATATGGTAAATGTATGTATTTCCTTGCTAGCAGTCTGACAGTATGTGTGATTTTATGTCAGGTGAATCTAACAAACACTTGGGGCCTTGAGGTCTTCTTAGGTTTGTTTTCCTAGGAATTGATCTCCATTGTATTTTGCACAAATACTGATCTGTGACAGATTGGAGGTCAGGGTCTTTCACCACCAAGAGTTCAAGCTGTGCAGGTTAAGCTATTGTGGTTACATGGGCGAACAAATGTCAGGGTCTTCCCACCCACCTAAGGGGCTCAAGCAGTGATTGAGTCAGAAAGAGCAGGTCAAGGACTTTGCAGATTTTTGTTGTTGTTGTTTTTAATTTTCACTGTTGCTCCCACAAGTGCTTCCTTCTGAACATCTCTTCCACTGTTTTAAGAGAAGCAGGCTCCCGTGAAGGTGAATTTTGCTGTGTCTCCTGCAGATGGGGTGCTGAGATGCCGCGTGCAGGGCCAGCAGACTCCCTGAGGACACTTTCAACCTCGCACCAGCCAGCGCTGGGCTGCTCCTTGCACCCTGCCTCTGGGCCAGTCCCTCTGGCCTGGGGTGCCTGTCCCTCCATCTGCTGGGGAGGGATTATGCTTGCTGAGCTAATGTCTGGGAAGTGTTCTGGAGTTCCCTGGAGGAAAAGGAGAGGCTGCCCGCTTGTGATACTTTGTGCTAGCACAGGAGAGCTGCAAGAAGGAGGAGAGGAACCCAGAAAAGAAAATCAAGAATTGAATCATCTCTCTACTGCAGTCCCTGGGGTTAACCTGCTGTAATAGTCTTGAACTGTTTTCCAAAGTGGGAATCTTGTGATGTGAGAGTGAGAGGAAGCCGGTTGCCTTCGCCCTACCTGGAACTTTCCCCAGGATATCCACAAGGCTCATGCTTGCTGTTCCTCCCTTTTCAAGTCTTGGTTTAAATGTGTCTATGGTCTTTCCCCAGCACACGCTGTTCCCTTTGCCTGCTGTGTTTGTTTCACATAGCACTCATCATTTAACTCATCGGTCATTATTCATTTTGTTGTAATATAATACAGTTAATGTAATGTCATCTATTAAAATGTAAGTTTACAAGGGCAAGGGGCGGTGGACTAAAAAATTCATCACAACTTTGAAAGTAGAGAGTTATCTGATTTGGTGGGAATGTTAAGGACTCTGAGCCCTGGAGGCAGCATCTCAATAGCTCTGAGAAAACTGCTGCGAGGAGGCAGGAGAGAGTCAAGCTATATACAGGTTTGCAATAAAGGGGCCAGGCAGTCAGTCTGAGCATCAAAGATTATTGTTAAGCAGTTAGGAAAACCAGATATCAAGCTAAGGAATTTAGTGTTCTTCTATGTATGGGAAGATGCAAGCCTCTGGGCTCACTGAATTCATTCCTTTCATATGCACCTCAACCATCTGGGGCCAAATCCTGTTTCTAGAATGTTCACATCCTTAATTCCTTGTTCACCTTAAGGGGTGGCAGGTGTGGCGAATGGCTGCTTCTTGCGCCCCCTACCCCCACTCCTCGGCAATCGCCATTGTGGGGTGGCGGCATCTGTCGGATCGCTGGCATAGTGTTCCCTTTTGGGAGCCCCCATTCACATTAGGAGGCCAGAAATCATGGATGGCTGTGACATTTCTTGCCCACCGATGTGGCAGGAAATATTTCATTTCACAAGACTTTGTCTGTATTGCTCACTGTTGTATCTCCAGAGTCTAAAAATTGTGCCTGACACATACTAGGCACTCTCTAAATATTTGTTGTCTAAATGAATGGGTGACTGAGTGCAGGGGCAGGATGACAAAGGAGACAGCTGTATCCAAGGAGCCTTTCTGCCAATCTGCCCAACTGTCCACTGAGTGAGTGAGTTGGAGCCACTGGAAGGGCAGAGCCAAAGAGAGATGACCAGCCTTTAACCACGTGCCTATTATACATCAAGCACTGTAGAAGATGTCCTAGGTTCATTGTTCAAGGAAAGTATCAATTTACTACATGAAATACGAATGGTTAGCTCCATTTCATGAGTGAAGAAACTCAAAAGGTTAAGAGACTTACTCAAGGTCACCCAGTCCAGTTAGTGGCAGAACTGGGACCCAACTTAGTCTGTGATTCGTTCTGGAGAAATTTCCAAAAGTCGTCTGTTGATCACAGTATCTCTTGTTTCTTTGCTCTCCTGCCTGCAAAATGGGGGTGAATTTTCCTTATCCTTTACCAAATTTTTATCTGATAAGGACAGGAATCTGGGAAAATTGGAAAACAACTATTACACGATATGAGCTTTGCAAATATGAGGTTGAGAATTAGATCACGTTTTTGAATAATGTTCACAAATAAGCAAGTGGAAATCAGGGCTGGGTTGAATCCTGCCAAGTGGGGGTGAGCGGGGTTTCTATGCAATGTTACGTTCTATGAACTGGTTTCAGTATTTTGTTATTCCAGATATTTCTCTAGGCTAAGACCACAATCTTCAGACTCAACTTATTATCTTTAATTTAAGAAATATTTATGGAGCATCCACTAGGGTCTCGGGTAGACCAGTAGAGAGAACAAAGTTCCTTGCCCTTAACGGAGCTTCTCTCTTATTAGGGAGAGAAAGACAGGACATAAACACTGAGCAATAAACATATGTCAACGTACGGCAATAAACAAGGAAGTAAATCACATAATATGTTAAGAGATGGCAAGTGCTATGGAAATGAAAAGTAGTGCAGGGGAAAGGGCTTGGGCATTCAGGGGAGGTGGGCAGTTTGCACCATGAGACAGTGGTCCACATGGGCCCTTTGAAATGATCACTTTGAACAAAGACCTCAAAAAGGTCAGAGAGTGAGCCAAGAGTTATCTGGGAGGGAGAGCATTCTAGTCCAAGAGAACCGACAGAGGGAGCGATGCTGCCATGGGTCCTGCCTGCGGAGAACAGCCAGAAGTGGGCTCGCGAGGAGCTGAATGGGGGCCTACCTTGACAGTAGAGATGCTGGATATCCCGATGGCTGGAATATTTGAGATAAAATAAAGCGAGGAGTCAAGCGTGAGCCAAGGTTTAGTCTTTATATTAGCCTTTCACTTTCATTCCCGTTTGATTACCTAACGTAACTGAGTATTCCTGGAAGTATTAGCATTGAAGTCTTTGGCGATTTAGCCAACTGCATTTGCACTCATCCAAATGTCTCTGGATTTGAGTTTCTTCAGCTATCACAGGGCAGGAATCTACGATGACTCTTAAACCCCTTGTATGACTGTTTCTGAAAAATGCCTCTTCAGGAGTCATATTCCTATTGCTGGCTTGCTTGCCTCCCTCCTTCCTTCATTCATTTATTCATCAGGAGTCTTTAAAACATTTGCTGAAATGAGACCACTTCCTGGAGCAATGTCCTTGGAGACTTAGGAAGGAGGAAAAAGAATCTCTACCTTTGGATAGTTCATTTCTTCTTGCTGAGGTTAGATAAGAGCACAATAAGCAAGGTGAGAATTAGAACAAATTAGCAAAATTTGAATAGTACAGAAGCAGCAGCCATGGAGGTAAAGTTGAATAGTAAGTTACAGGCTTGAATAGTGAAAGCATGCACAGAGTTTGGGAACAGATGTAAATTCAGGTTCAGGGAATCTGAGAAGGTTGGGAGCATGGTAAAGGATGCTCAAGCGGTCCAGAGGAACCAGCTATGATGTGTTGATGAAGCTGGACTGAGGGAGGGGAGAACTGCCCATGTGGGCTAGCAGGATCTGGTCTGAGCAGGAAGAAATCTTAAGGAAGCGATGCCATTACAAAGACTGGACTGGAAGGCGCTCATCCTGGCTGTTTGGTACTCTGGGAACTAGAACAGGGGAATAAGGAGGTGAGCAAAGCAGCCCAGGAGGTTGTTACATTACCCTGGACCCTGATTTCTGCAATCATGATACCTCACCAGTCTCTTGTCTGACTGATTTTTTTTTTTGATCAAAATTCTGGGCATTAATGTGGCAAAGAAAAGTTCATTAAACATGATCTATTTGAAGGAAAAAACTATCCAAACCAGGAAATGAAACTTTTCCATTATTGTTGGCCCAAAGTTAGCATTGAACTCTAAGACTGCTTGTAAGAGTTTTCATGAGGAGCTCTTTAAGAAAAAATGTCAAGTAAGACCAAGTCCTCCATCACTTGTCTGTAAGCCATTCTGGAAATAAAGAACATCCCCAAATTGAGGTTCATGGCCAATTTTATTTCCCTCCATGTGGTTGTAGTGGTGTGATTTTCACACTTGCTATATTCGTACATGTGTTTACTCTAAAGAGCTTTGTGTGCTTCAGCTGGGCTTGGATGCTGACTGCAATAAGCCTAATAAAACCTCACATTTCTCCACTCCTCCATTTCTGATTATATTTCATAATGTGTTGATATTTGCAGGCTAATCTTGCACAACTATTGAGAGATTCTCAGGACCGAAACAAACACCTGGGAGAAGAAATTAAAGAACTTCAGCAAAGGCTCGGAGAAGTCCAGGGTGATAATAAGGTACTGTGAACATTTAAAGCAAGAAGCTCTCCTGAGTAATGTTGTGCCATAGGTTCATGTATGGTGCCTCAGAAAGACGTAGTACACATTTGCGTAGAAATTTGTTATAGATTTTTACATTTACAATGAAATTCAGTTTAGCATTTCTTATCTTTATTACATTCCCTTTGCATGTATGCGTGCACATGCGTCTGTGTGTGTTTCTGGGTTGCTCTAAAATATTGTCACAACTCATTGTAGAAGTTTCATTATGTTCAGCTTGGTGCTGAATAACATTGTGGTTGAGGGCAAAATAAAACCCAAATGCTATACTTTCTCCCTTCTATACAAATAATGGATTTGTGGCTCAGATGATTTGGAATTATTCACATTCGGTTTTGAATTTTAAGTAGTCATCCTACTAATTATGTTCACATAACCAATTTATTTTATTGCTAAATTTGGCAATTTGTATGGAACATTGCTCAAAATCCACTGCTTGGTATTAATCAAACTCCCCTGTTGGCAACGTTAATTATAAAATATGAACTCATAAACTCCAAACTAAATGTGAACACTCTCTCTCCCAGCTGAAGCTGTGAACAAAAGTACAATTGAGAAAAGGAAGAAAAACTACCCAAGTTTATTTCTGTCCCCCGCCCCCCAAATAATTTCCTGTTTTGCCAAGATAACTTCAATTTTAACTTCTTGCTAGAGGCAGCTTTCACAACAGGGATGGCCTTTGGAGTTTGACTCAAGAAAACTCCATGGAAGGAGGAGGTACTTTCTTGGGAAATGTCTTTTGAATGGCACCAAATCCCCTGACAAATGATGAGCATGCTCGGCGTTGCTGGGAGTCATTGGTTATCGGGAGGTGCCATTTTGAAAGATGTTCATTCTTTAAAAAAAAAAAAACAACATGGAAGTGTCTAGATCATCCAGAGAACCCTTCCATGACAAAAGAGCAGAGAGGATTCTGTGTTTACTGCTGGCTGAAGGGGCTCAACCTAAGGGCGTACTGGGGAGTCTTCTCTACGAAGCCTCTTCTCCACTTAGTCTGTCTAAAATTTTTTAAAAACCTCTTGGATTTAACATACTATATTTGCAAAAGTAAGCTCTACTATTCTCATAATGAAATAGGAGGTGGACGAGAATGCCTAAGAAAGGTACTAATTAACCCTAGACAAGCTAATCAGGCCTTCCAAAATGATTTAAGCTCTGTAACCTAGATGTTTGGTCAAAAATTAAAGGCCAGGCCTTCTTAGTCACTCCCACAAGTTATAACATCAGAGTAAGTTTTTCCAGAGACTAAAATCAGGCATGTATAATCCTGTCCTTTAAATCTGTAAAAATACTGCAGGAATTTTGAGATGAAATGGGGCTTCCTTGATGGCTCAGACAGTAAAGAATCTGCCTGCAATGCAGGAGACCTGGGTTAAATCCCTAGCTCAGGAATAAGCCCTGCAGAAGTAAATGGCAACCCATTCCAGTATTCTTGCCTGGAGAATGCCATGGACAGAGGAGCCTGGCAGGCTACAGTCCATGAGATCATAAAGAGCCAGACATGACTAAGTGACTAATACACTTGGAAGTGATATAAATCCACAAAATACTAAAACATTTTGAAACGTGATATTTGCATTCATGGTTCTTCTTGATTTTTTAACTTCTTTTCTTTTTTATTTTCTGGGCTACCCCCAACTCTCCTAAACACACCTCTGTCTCACCTTTTGGTCACTTATAATTGTATCACTTTGTAGGCATGAGATATTCTCGGCATTGACATTTGCAACTGATCTTTCAAGGAAAGAAAGGGAGGGGGTGTGCACATAAGTGAGTGTGTCTGTGAAACACTAAGTGCAGGTCTGGGGCTGCTTTTGCATTGGCACCATCTGAACTTCATGATTTGCCTGCATCCTGGGTCTTTATTCCAGTAGCTGAACACATTTATCAAACTTGCTTTTCTCAACCAAGGTTTAGGATTTAGTGACTCATTTTCATGGCCTGTGAAGTAATTTGCCTGCCAAAAGGTGCAGGGAAGATGTTATAATGTTCAGTAGACCCTGTATCTCAGTATCCAGCCCTCTCCTCCTCAAAAAAGACCAGCTACAGTGAGCCCCAGAAATTCCATTTATTCTCATTTGCATCTAAGTAATACGGCTGGTTTATTTTCAGCCCCCTGTGAGTCATGTTCATCCTCCCCCCTACCCTCACCCCCAGTCATCAACATTAAGGCCAGATGACTCATTCAGTAATGACACCAGCCATCATGAGAAACTCAGAGGCCTCTGTTGAAGGGTGGCCATGACTATGTGGTAGGAAATGAGCTAACCCCACTTTTGCTTTTTATTCATTGCGTCACTCACAGCTCCAACCTCCCATCACCTTCTTAATCCAGTCCCACCTCCCTAACTTGGTGTGCTAGATCCAGCCCCGTCTCTTGCCATTAGTCGCCTCATACCTCCACCCTGCAGTGCTCATTTCAGCCTCTCTCTGGAGCCACACTGCCTTGTGCCTCAGGGCCTTTGCACCTGCTGTCCCAGTCTGGAACACTCTTCCCCTTTGCTTCTGCAAACTCCCTCTCATCTTTCAGGCCATAGGTCAGATGTAGCCTTCTCCAACCCTTAGGGGCATTCCTGCACACACCAACAGTGTCCTACTCTTTCCCCTCTGCTTGTACTTTTGTGGCTCTCCTCCCATAAGTGCAAACCCTTTGCAGGCCAAACTCCTGGCTTCCGTAGGAATTAGCATTCTTAGTTTGTGATGCATAGATTTTATTTAATAGAGCTTTTAAAATTTTTAATCAGAGGATAATTGCTTTACAATGTTGTGTTGGTTTCTGCCAAACTACTACGTGAATCAGGTAAAAGTCTACATATATATCCCCTCCCTCTTGAACCTCCCTCCAACTCATACTCCATCCCACCCCTCTAGGTTGTCACAGAGCACTGGGTTGGGCTCCCTGTGTTACAGCAACTTCCCACTAGCTATCTGTTTTACACATGGTAACGTATATGTTTTGATGCTACTCTCTCAACTCATCTACCCTCTCTTTCACCCATTATTCTCTATCTGTGTCTCTATTCCTACCCTGCAAATAGTGTGATTGGTACCATTTTTCTAGATTCCATATATATTTGTTCTCTTTGACTTACTTCACTGTGTGTAATAGGTCTAAGTTCATCCACCTTATTTCAACTGATTCAAATTTGTTCCTTTTTATGGCTGAGTAATATTCCATTTATATGTGTACCACAACTTCTTTATCCATTCATCTATTGATGGACATCTAGGTTGCTTCCATGTCCTGGCTATTGTAGATAGTGCTGCAGTGAACGTTGAGATACCTGTGTCTTTTTGAATTCTGGTTTTTCTCAGGGTATATGCCCAGTAGTGCAATTGCTGGGTCATATGAGAGTTTTACTCCTAGTTTTTAAAAGGAATCTCCATGCTGTTCTCCATAGTGGCTGTATCTATTTAATAACAGATCTTTATTGAAGCAATGGAATAGGATAAATGAATGAGTGAATGAATAAAGGAAATGTTAAAAAAAAAAAAAGAGCAAAAAAGTTCAAGAAAGAGAAAAGGAAAAAGAAAAAGAACACAAGAAAATAGCAGACTGCCCGTCTGGTTGTCATCACTAACTTGCTTTGTGGGATGAAGACTAATTTAGAAATCTGGAGAAAGGAGTTAGAAAGCAAACCATTCCATTCAAGAAAAACCTGAAGAAAACCAAACCTAAGCTGTGGGACCTTGGGAAACCCCTGGAGGGGTCAGGGAGAGCTGTGGCTGAGCCTAAGTAGATGTGGGATAAGACTCCTGCTCCTAGACTGGCTCAAGCCTGTTAAGTTCAAGAAATAATAATTGATGTTGTTTAATTCCCAACTCCTCATATTCTGAACAGAAGGGCTGATGGCATCATTTTAGAAGCAACTATTAAAGTGGAAAGTTTTTGTTTTTTTTTTAAATCTTCAAGTTGCCATTTTAACTGATGACCCTTCGCCATATTTTGGGAAGCCCAGATTCTAGACACTAAGTACATTTAAGAAACAAGGTGATAGGAAATTACTTGCCTTGGTTATTTTAAGGTAGACTAATTTTTCCATTTGTTCAGCTAGAGCCTTGTAACCCTGTGTGCCATAAAGCATTTTCAAACAGCCTCTTGAAAGATTTGTTGCCACCCTGGCTTACAAGCGCTTGGTACTCACACAGGGTCGGCAGGCGGATGGTGGGCTTCCGTGATCAACATCACCTAGTATTCTCTGAGCATAGCCCAATCATTTCTCAAGGCTCGCAGACAGATACACTGCCCTAGTCCAAACCGGACGAGAGGTGGGAAAAGGGAAGCCTGGTCGACGTCCTCCCCTTTCTTGATAATTACACCTCTGAAAGGTTAAAGAAGGAAGGCAGGACTCACACCTCCACAAATCACCCTGAGGAAAGCTCTTCACGAGGGCAGATTGCCCAAGGTTCTTTGTGTGTCCATCTGTGAGGAATAAGGACCAGTTACATAGGAAGACTCAGCAGTGCTAGGACCTCAAGTCTGGAAAGCTGCCCACTGAGAGAATTACAGCTTCCCTTCCTGCCCCCGCCATACTCCTGCCTCCACTTCTGAGCAGACATTCTAAAAAGAGAAGATTCAGGGAAAGGGGACCAGGAGGAAGAAGGAGGTCTTTGAGAATTTAAGAATCAGTAAGAGGCACAAAGGGCTTCCCCAGTGGCTCAGCGGTAAAGAATCTACCTACAATGCAGGAGACCCAGGTCTGATCTCTGGGTCAGGAAGATCCCCTGGAGGGGGAAATGGCAACCCACTTCAGTATTCTTGCCTGGGAAGTCCCATGGACAGAGGAGTCTGGCAGGCTATAGTCCATGGGGTCACAAAGAGTCAGATGCAACTGAAGCAACTGAGCAGACGTGTGTATGAGAGGCCCAAACCAACAAAGCATCACAGATATCTTGAATCACAGATGTCCAGAGGTGGGCTGGTGAACCCGCTGCTCCTGAGGAAGCCTGGCTAGTAGTACTTTGCCGTTTTCCGGTATAAACACTGGTGCCATGACATTTAAATATCAGGCCAGCAAATGGAAGTCACTGAATTGGAAGTTAGAAAGCTTGGCACTCCAGAAAAAGCCAGCTCCAGCCTCCCACTGCCAAATGGTATAGTCTAGAATAGTCTAGAAGTTCCATCTTTGGAAACTGCTAGACCAGATTTATATTTAGCTCTGTCAGTTATTATCTGTGTGCATGCTATTACCTTGTGCAAGTCTTTTGTCTCTCTGGGCCTCAGTTTCCTCATCTGTTAAATGGGAGTAATGATATCTCACATAGACTTGCTGTCAGTTTTCATCATTATTCATCAATACATAATTGGGAGCTCACTGTGTGCTGATTAATGTTCTAGGCGCTATGACCACATCAAGGAATAAGAAAGACAAGGTACCCAGTCTCACAGATATACAGTCTAGTTGGGGCAACAGAGGGTAAGAAAATTAAGTAGTTATATACACAATCATCAGTGTTTAGTGCTAGGAAGAAAAGAAAACAGGAGATTTAATGATTAGAATTGTGTGTGTACATCAATATTATGTTTATAAAGGGTGTAGTATAGTGTCTGGCATCCAGTAAGCACTCCATGAAGGGTAAACATTGCTGGTGTCTTTAGCACAACCTGGGCCCAGATCAGCATAGAGTCCTCTCATATAAAATTTCCACCAGGGACCTCAAGGCCGTTCTACCTGTTGGTCAACTGTTTCCAGTGGACCAGGGGGGCATGTGCCTCCCATTAGAGACACAGAGTGAGGTGAGAGGCCCGGCACCTTGCATTTTATGTGCCCCTTGTGGAATAAGCACCTAAGAATATACCAGGAGTGGCATCTCATGTTTCTGTTGGGTTTTCTAGTCCACTTGCCTTTATGTTTCCTTCATTTTACAGGTTACAGCACTTTTAGTACAGAAAAACGATAATGCAATGTGAGGGACTCAAAACCAAGGAACTTCAGGTGGGCAGTGTCAGGCAGTCACTTTTACTGGGCCCCTGGTGGCCAATTTAAATGTAACTGTTTGCAATTGTGCATAAACATGAGGTTTTGCCCTTAATAATGACCTTTATGTTACACCAGCCAACAGTCTTTAAATAACTCTGTTTTATCTGGTTATTGGCACCATAAAATGATAGACCCTTTCTGTGAACATACCTCTATTGATATGGGCCTTTTGGGTGGATTCAGCAAGCAAACAAATAAGCAAAGCTACCAGCCAATAAAGATATACCAATGAGCATACAGGTGACTTATTAAAGTATACTTTGTTTTTATTAAAAAAAAAAAAAGTGTTCAGCTGTGAATGTTTGTAACAGTCCAGCATGAGGGATCAGAGAGCTCTTCATAAACATTTCCTCTTTATGCTTCAAGGGAGCACGGAGATGTCCTAGCCTGTGGGAAGCCCACATGAAGAGGGCACTCTAATGAAGAGCTCTCACCCTGGGTAATTAGAAATTAATTACCAAGAATCAATCTAACTCAAAGCAACTATGAACCATGCCATGTAGAGCCACGCAAAATGGACAGGTCATGGTGGAGAGGTCTGACAGAACGAGGTCCACTGGAAAGGGGAATGGCAAACCACTTCAGTATTCTTGCCTTGAGAACCCCATGAACAGTAAGAAAAGGCAAAAAGATAGGACACTGAAAGATGAACTCCCCAGGTCGGTAGGTGCCCAATATGCTACTGGAGATCAGTGGAGAAATAACTGCAGAAGGAATGAAGGGATGGAGCCAAAGCAAAAACAACACCAAGTTGTGGATGTGACTGGTGATAGAAGCAAAGTCTGATGCTGTAAAGAGCAATATTGCATAGGAAGCTGCAATGTTAGTTCCCTGAATCAAGGCAAATAGGAAGTGGTCAAACAGGAAATGGCAAGAGTGAACGTCGACGTTTTAGGAATCAGTGAACTAAAATGCACTGGAATGGGTGAATTTACTCAGATGACCATTATATCTACTACTATGGACAAGAATCCCTTAGAAGAAATGGAGTAGCCATCATGGTCAACAAAAGAGTCTAAAATGCAATACTTGGATGCCATCTCAAAAATGACAATGATCTCTGTTCATTTCCAAGGCAAACCATTCAATATCACAGTAATCCAAACCTATGCCCTGACCAGTAATGCTGAAGAAGCTGAAGTTGAATGGTCCTATGAAGACCTACAACACCTTCTAGAACTAACACCCAAAAAAGATGTCCTTTTCATTATAGGGGATGGAATGCAAAATTAGGAAGTCAAGAAACACCTGGAGTAACAGGCAAATTTGGCCTTGGAGTACAGAATGAATCAGGGCAAAGGCTAATAGAGTTTCACCAAGAGAACACACTGGTCATAGTAAATACCCTCTTCCAACAACACAAGAGAGGACTCTACACGTGGACATCACCAGATGGTCAATATCGAAATCAGATTGATTATATTTTTTGCAGCCAAAGATGAAGATGCTCTATACAGTTAGCAAAACCTAGACCAGAAGCTGACTGTGGCTCATATCATGAGCTCCTTATTGCCAAATTCAGACTTAAAATGAAGAAAATGGGGGAAACCACTAGACCATTCAGATATGACCTAAATCAAATCCCTTACGATTATACAGTGGAAGTGAGAAATAGAGTCAAAGGATTAGGTCTGATAGAGTGCCTGAAGAACTATGGACAGAGGTTCGTGACATTGTACAGGAGACAGGGATCAAGACCATCTTTAAGAAAAAGAAATGCAAAAAACCAAAACGGCTGTCTGCGGAGGCTTACAAGTAGCTGTGAAAAGAAGGGAAGCGAAAACCAAAGGAGAAAAGGAAAGATACACCTATTTGAATGCAGAGTTCCAAAGAATAGCAAGGAGAGATAAGAAAGCCTTCCTCAGTGATCAGTGCAAAGAAATAGACGAAACAATAGAATGGGAAAGACTAGAGATCTATTCAAGAAAATTAGAGATACCAAGGGAACATTTCATGCAAAGATGGGCACAATAAAGGACAGAAATGGTATGGACCTAATAGAAGCAGAGATATTAAGAAGAGATGACAAGAATATACAGAAGAACTATACAAAAAAGATCTTCATGACCCAGATAACCACGATGGTATAATCACTCACCTAGAGCGAGACATCCTGGAATGTGAAGTCAAATGGGCCTTAGGCAGCACCAC
Organism: Aepyceros melampus; assembly: GCA_006408695.1. Taxonomy (NCBI): domain Eukaryota; kingdom Metazoa; phylum Chordata; class Mammalia; order Artiodactyla; family Bovidae; genus Aepyceros; species Aepyceros melampus. The sequence continues at coordinate 266,656 of SJXQ01012979.1, read as the reverse complement.
TATGAATAAAGTTAGTGGAGGTAATGAAACTCCAGTTGAGCTATTTCAAATCCTAAAAGATGATGCTGTGAAAGTGCTGCACTCAATAGCCAGCAAATTTGGAAAACTCAGCAGTCCCCACAGGACTGGAAAAGTCTGTTTTCATTCCAATCCCTAAGAAAGGAAATACCATAGAATGCTCAAACTACCCCACAATTGTACTCATCTTACATGTTAGTAAAGTAATGCTCAAAATTTTCCAAGGCAGGCTTCAATAGTACATGAACTATGAACTTCCAGATGTTCAGGCCGGTTTTTGAAAAGCCAGAGGAACCAGAGATTAAATTGACAACATCTGTTGGATCATTGAAAAAGTAAGAGAGTTCCAGAAAAACATCTATTTCTGCTTTATTGACTATGCCAAAAGCCTTTGACTGTGTGGACCACAACAAACTCTGGAAAATTCTTAAAGACATGGGAATTCAAGACCACCTGACCTGCCTCCTGAGAAATCTGTATGCAGGTCAGGAAGCAACAGTTAGAACTGGACATGGAATAATAGACTGGTTCCAAATCCAGAAAGGAGTACGTCAAGGCTGTATATTGTCAACTTGCTTGTTTAACTTCTATGCAGAGTACATCATGAGAAACACTGGGCTGGAAGAAGCAGAAGGTGGAATCAAGATTGCTGGGAAAAATATCAATAACCTCAAATATGCAGATGACACCACCCTTATGGCAGAAAGAGAAGAGGAACTAAAAAGCCTTTTGATGAAAGTGAAAGAGGAGAGTGAAAAAGTTGGCTTAAAACTCAACATTCAGAAAACTAAGATCATGGCATCTGGTCCCATCACTTCATGGGAAATAGATGGGGAAACAGTGGGAACAGTGACAGACTTTATTTTGTTGGGCTCCAAAATCACTGCAGATGGTGATTGCAGCCATGAAATTAAAAGATGCTTACTCCTTGGGATAAAACTTATGACCAACCTAGACAGCATATTGAAAAGCAGAGACATTACTTTGCCAGCAAAGGTATGCTAGTCAAAGCTATGGTTTTTTTTTTCAGTAGTCATGTATGGATGTGAGAGTTGAACTATAAGGAAAGCTAAGCGCCGAAGAATTGATGCTTTGAACTATGGTGTTGGAGAAAACTCTTGAGAATCCCTTGGACTGTAAGGAGATCCAACCAGTCCATCCTAAAGGAAATCAGTCCTGAATATTCGTTGGAAGGACTGATGCTGAAGCTGAAACTCCAATACTTTGGCCACCTGATGCGAAGAACTGACTCATTTGAAAAGACCCTGATGCTAGGAAAGATTGTAGGCAGGAGAAGAAGGGGACAACAGAGGATGAGATGGTTAGATGGCATCATCAACTCAGTGGAGATGAGTTTGAATAAACTCAGGGAGTTGGTGATGGACAGGGAGGCCTGGCGTACTGCAGTCCATGAGGTCGCAAAGAGTTGGACATGATTGAGTAACTGAACTGAACTGAACCAAGAGTTAAAATGAGCGAGAAGGTCCCTTCACCTGTTCTGGCCCCGTCATATCTTACTCTAACTGAGATCTTGACGGCGAACCATAGGCAACGTTCAGTTAGTTCAGCAAGCAGCCAGACTAGTTCAACATTTCCTAATGCTTTATTGTGAGATGAATTAGACAAATGAATTTGGTCTCAGAGACCATATTGAAGCTTGTTCTGGTTTATATGAGCTTATAGCCTGGGTAGAGCAGATGACCAAAACCGTTTGATTTTGAACATTCATCTCCTAGACCATGCATTGTAATTACATTTCATAGAGAACTGATTCTGAAAGATGTCTTGGCCCAAGACTTGTTTTACAGTACACCACACCCAAATTGGGATACCCTGGTGGCCAGCAGTAAAGAATCTACCTGCAATGCAGGAATCCCTGAGTTGGGAAGATCTCTTGGAGAAGGAGGTGCCGACCCAGTTCAGTATTGTTGCCTAGGAAATCCCATGGACAGAGAAGTCTGATGGGCTACAGTCCATGGGGTTGCGAAGAGTCAGACATGACTTACTGACTAACAACAACAACCACAACATACCCAAATTACACTAAAATCAAAACAAATTGAAGCAGCTTTAAAAGTGCTTTGTACAACTCTCTAAATGTTGTCCCCCTGGGACAATGTGTTCTGAACTATCTGAAGATAAGTCAGGAGCTTGATAGCTGTGTGATCTTGGGCCAGTTCCTTGACCTCTCTGTATCTCAGTTGTTCTCATCTGTACAATAGTAGTACTTGTCTCACAGAGAGTGGTTCGGTTCAATTCAGTTCAATACGTCTTCATTGAAAACCTGACTCTCTGGTCTGGAAATAGGGTAGTAAACCAAACCACTGAATTCCTGCTGTCATGAAGCTTCTATTCTAGTGGGGACAGGAGGACAGTGAGCAAATAAATAGATATATGGTATAACACTGATTCTGAGAGGCACAGTTTTAACATTTGAACATCTCTGATGTAGTCATTGGTATCATGTAGAGATGATTGGTATTTTTCAGCCTTTTTGAAGATGCATAATGGTAGGTCTTAGAGTTGACAAAATCTTATATTTGATTAAATACAGTAAAATATGTCAGATAGTGCTAAGTACTAAGTCAACAAGTTATAGCAGGCTAGAGAGCTGTAGGGCTTCCCAGGTGGCACTAAAGGTAAAGAATCCTCCTGACAATGCAGGAGACATAAGAGACATAAATTTGGAATAAATCGCAAAGCCCTTCTGAGAGTTGATGATGCATGGAACTGCCCTCATCCACTTCTCAACCCCAACTCTAACCACCTCTCTTGTTCGATCCCTGGGTGGGGAAGATCTCCTGGAGGAGGGCTTGGCCACTCCAGTATTCTTGCCTGGAGAATCCCATGGACAGAGAAGAGCCTGGCAAGTGACAGTCCATGGGGTCACAAAGAGTTGAACATGACTGAGCAACTTCACAGGCACGGAGCTGTAGACTGCAGTCTGGAGGGCACTGCTTACATCCGGTGTCAGAAAGGCATTCCTGTCCACATGCCCTTGGTTCCGAGGCCTGGAGCAAGTCAGACGGGTAGTGCTCCAGGCAGTGTGTGCTGTCATCGGTGAGGAGAGAGGCTGCAGAGTGCTCACTCCAGGACCCTCACCACCAGGGTTCAACTCCTAGCTCTGCCATTTCTAGGACTGTGAGGTCGTCAAGTCACTCCACCTCTCTGTCTCCACGGGGATCGGAACAGTACGTCACAGAATGCTTGTTGGACTTACTGGGTCAGTGTGTGTAAGCACCGAAGGCTTGGCATGTGGCGGATGAAGGGAAGTGCACACCCCAGTCTGAGCGCAGGCCCCAGGCAAGGAGCCCTGGCTTCAGCGCTCTGCTGCAGCCCTTCTGCGGCTCTCCCCTGTGAAGAGGTCGGACAGTGTCTGCCTCCTGGGCTTGTAGGAAGCCGCAAACTGGAGGCTTCCTGTATCTAAGATGCATCTGAGGACTCCCTGAGGCTAGCCGGACACTGCTATGGTCACGGGGTATTTCAGTGCATGTGGCCAGAGAGGTCCCTGAGGTGGAGCTGACAACGGAAGGGATAAGCAGATAAGCGAGTTGATTTCTGGAAGCACAGTGAAGGCACTGGGGCACTTGAAGGTGAACGCTTCAGCAGTGGTGTTCAGGGAAGACCTTCTAGAGGAGGTGACATTCAATCTGTGACCTGAAAGAGACAGAAGATGTGGGTTCTGCACAGACCGGTGGGGAGAGCAAGTGCTGAGGCCCAGAGGCAGGCAGAAGCAGGGGCTGAAGGGAAGCCAGCAAGGCTGGCCAACAAGAGCAGTGGTTAGAGTTGGGGTCGAGAAGCGGGTGGGGGCAGCTCATGCATCATCAGCTCTCAGAAGGGCTTTGCGATTTATTCCAAATTTATTCCATTGCAGTGAAGTCACTGGAGCTACTGTGTGTAAGGAAAGCTTCTAGCATGTTGTTTGGCCCAAACTGGGTGCTCATTAACTGGGAAACTCTGCTGCGCACTGATGACTGTGTGCGTGGTGATCTCCAGAGCCTGGGAGGAAGACAAGGAAAACTGCTGTACTGTGTTTTTTTTGTTGTTCTTTAAGTGACAAATTCTTTTGTTTAAAGTTAGAACTGGATTTGTCATATAGGTCTAGGAATTTGAACTTTGGTATACACAATAGAATTGCCTCCTTGGAGCCATTTAAAGTCTCGTGTCTAATTTTATCAAGGGTATTTCGAAAGGTCAGGGGGCAATTGGAGAGGATGTGGAAAAAAAACAATAGATAAAGACAAGATAGGCAGGAACTTGTTTTTTAAGTCACCCAGCACAACACCGGCAGCTGAATGTTTAATAAATTACTTTTGGTGCTGACCTCTCCCTAGGCATGCTATTTGCAGAAGTATGCAAGGACCAGGGTGAGGAAAGGCTCACATCTATTTCCTGTTAATTTTTTCATCTAGTCCTCCCAGTAATTCTGGCAAATAGAGAGTCATTAGATTGGAATTATAGCCATACCAGCTACAACTGGGGATTGCACTTTCAAAGCTCTTCAGACAATGATCATTGCATTGCAAGGATGGAGACCCCAGAGTTGGAGCTGTGCAGTGCATAGGCTGGGCAGCCGTACTTAACTGTCCTGTCTACAAGATAGCTCTTACCCTCACTATGGACTCACTATGGAATATGTCCCCCACCGAAATTTGTATGTTGGAACCCAGTCCAAAATGAGATGGTATTAGGTGCTGGGGCCTTTGGGTGATTAGGTGACTTGGGTGATTCAGGGTGGCAGAGCTGACATGAATGGAATTAGTGCCCTCATAAAAGAGACCCCAGTGAGCTTTTTTGTCCCCTCGGCCAAGTGAGGACATAGTGAGAAGACAGCTGACTATGAACCAGGAAGTGGGCCCTCACTAGACAAAAGATCTACCAGGGCTTTGATCTTGGATTTGCTAGCCTCCAACTGTGAGAAATAAATGTTTGCTTTTATCAGCTACTCCATCTACAGTATTCGGTTATAGCAGCCTAAATAGACTGAGACAAGAATTGGTTCTGAGAAGTGGGGTGCTGCTATAACAGTATGGAAGCAGCTTTGGAACTGGGTAATAGGTAGAAAGGTTGCAAGAATTTTGAGGCTCCTGCTAGAAAAAGCCTATTATCCTTCACAGCATTGCTGTGAAGTAGGGGCAGTTCTGGTGAGGACAGAAGAAAAGAGAGAGAAGGAGCTGTAGAGAAAGCGTCAATCTTCGTGGAGATACTTAAGTCATCCTGAACAGAATGTTGGTAGAGATATGGACAGTAAAGGCCCTCCCGATGAGGTCTTACATGCAAATGAGGAACACGTTATTGGACGCTGGGAAAAGGCCATCCTTCTTGTGTGTTAGTCACCCAGTCCTGTCCGAATCTTTGTGTGCTGTGAACACCGGGCTCCTCTGTCCATGGGATTCTCCAGTCAAGAGTACCTAGAGAACAGTGGGTAGCCATTCCCTTCTCCAAGGGATCTTCCTGACCCAGGGGTTGAACCTGGGTCTCCTGCATTGCAGGCAGATTCTTTACCATCTGAGCCACCAGGGAAACTTGGTTGAATTGTGATTAGGTCCTGTTGCTTTATAGAAGGTAAAGCTTGTAGGTAATGAAGTTGGATATTTGAGAAAATGTCTAAGGAGAGTGTTGAAGAAGCAGCCTGGTTTCTCCTAACTGCTTATAAAATGTGAGAAGAGAGAGCTGATTTGAAGATGGAATTGTTCAGCAAAAAGGAATCAGAATTTAAAGATTTGGAAAATTCTCAGCCTGTCTATATTGCAAAAAAATGAGAATGCTAAGGGTATTGGCCAAACAACCCTTTGATAAGGAGGTTAATACTAATTAGTATTAGTAAGAGGCTGGGCACTATTTTTCAGGACAAGAGAAGAATGACATGGAAGGTGATTCAGAGACCAGCAAAGCTGTCATTCCTGCCACAAGCCTGGAGTGCATGGCTCTGGGGGACAGTTGCCTCCACTTGGATTAGAAAAGAGAGGGCTTCCTAGAACCCCAAGGCTGAAGATCCCAGCCCAGGAGAGCTGCAGGGCCCTGGCAGAGCCATCCTGCCAAGCTTTGGGGGTGATGTTACCAGTGGGCCTGGAAGGTAGAGCATCCATCCAAAGAGGATTAGTCCTGAGCCTTACAATTTAATGTTGTTTGCTCTGTTAGGTTTGGGGCTTACTTGAGACCTGTCACCCTTTCCTCTTTCCTGTTTCTTCCTGTTGGAATGGTAATGTCTCTCCTGCCTGTGTCCCATGGTTGTATTTTGGGAGCACATAACTTGCTAGGTCTCTCCATTTCACAGCTGGAGAGGAGTTGGCCTCAGGAGGTATCTCACGTCCAATCTCACTCATGGGTGATTTAAACAAGGTGAGGTTTAGATGAAGCTTTGGACTTCAGACTCTAGAGTTGATGCTGGAATCAGTTAATTCTTTGGGAGATGTTGGGATACAGTAAATGTATTTTGCATGTAAGAATAACATGAATCTGGGGGTGATCAAGGTTGGAATACTATAAGCTGTATCCTCCCCCCTGCCACATAATTCATATGTTGAAGCCTAGCCCCCAACATGGTGATATTTTTAGGTTCAGCCTTTGGGAGTTGATTAAGTCATGAGGGTGGAGCCCTCACCCACGGGGTTAGTGCCTTTGTAAAAGAGACTCTAGAGAGCTCCCTCAGCCCTTCCACCATGTGAGAACACAGCCAAAGGACAGCCCTCTATGGACTGGGAAACACCCAATCTGCTAGCATTTTCATCTGGGACTTCCCAGCCTCTAGAATTATGAGATGTTTATAGTTATAAGCCACACAGTGTATGGCAGTCTGTTATAGCAGTTTGAGTGAACTAAGACAGTCCCCACTTTCAAAAAAACTGATGTCACCCAGGGCTCCGTGAAGGTTAGGTGACAGCTGAGGACACGTGACCCGAATAAGCAGATGCGGAGCTGAACACAGGTAACACCAGGAGAATAATAGCTGCTCCTGCCTCTGGCTACTGGGGAAAATTATTGTTGTTCAGTTGCTGAGTTGTGTCTGACTCTTTGCGACCCCATAACTGCAGACCACCAGGCCTCCATCCTTCACTATTTCCCAGAGTTTGCTCACACTCATGTCCATTGAGTCGGTGATGACTCATTGGTGAGCTGGGGAGAATGGATTCAGGCAAATGAAAACAAGAGGAGGGAGAGGCTGTTGAGGGCTCTGAGGGATGAAGCCAGAGAAGAGATCAAGGAGGAAGTGAGTCATTCTGACTGGTGGGCCTTGACAGCACCAGAGTTTGAGCAGGGCTTTGGCAGAGGAGTCAGACTCTGTCGTCAGGGTGGGGGAAGGGCGCCCAAGAGCCGTTCACCACATCGTTTTGCGGTCTTGTCCCTCGGCCACATCTCAGCTACAGCTGCACCTCATCCATAAGCGGACGACTCACACCCGTAATTCATTCATAAGCATTTATTTCCATCTAAATCAGCAAAAGGACATGTCTCCTGATGGCCATGCACGCGCCTCTCAGGGCACTGGTCCACTCTGAGGGTTGGCACAGGGAGGCTGGCTGTGCAGTTTTGATAGTCCCATTGGAGGAAATTAAGTGCTCTGAGCAGTTGCTTCCTAACAGCTTCCAAGGAGGGAAATCAACCCCATTGCCTGCGGTCTACAGATAACGTTGGCTCAGCAGCTCGCTTTCCTCCAGCTTGGAAGAAAATTGGGACTTTCCCAGTGGGTATATGTATGGGGAACCTCACGTGGAGGGGGACACCAGTGGTCACAGGCATGACTGTAATAGCAGCTAACGTTGATCAAGCACTCTTTATGTTCTGGGGCTGTGCTAAGTATGGTAGAGAAATACCTTCTCTTACGTGGGACTGGGTTCTAAAGTCAGCATGTAAGAGGCAAAAACTTGTGTCTGGCTGAAATTCGCCTTGAAGTTCCCTTAAGTTGCCCATAATGTTCAGGCACATGGCCATGCAAGCTCCTGAACAGCAGTCTTACTTACAAACATGAGCAGTATGATTTTGCCTAAATGCATCATCAGTCTCTCTCTCACTTGCTCTCAGCCTAGGACACTGAAAGTAGGGCTGGGGGAGCCACCAATTTCTAAAATTATTATTTCTCTCCCATCGCCCTTTCTTCATCCGGCTCTTCTTCCCCTTGATTTTCCCCTTCATCTTTTCAGAAACTGGACACATGAGTTTGAATTGCCCTAAGTTAAATTCTCATTTAATACAACTTCGTTCCTTGACTTCATGCTCATTGTCGGGGAGGGGAAATTGCCCCCTCCACCCCTCTTGACATCTTGTGGTTGGACACAAGACAGATTAGCAGAAGATAAAGAGACATATTTGAAATTCATGCTGCTCTTTCAGACATGGGATCTAAGAAGTGACCAAAGCAGATAACTTTTATACTTTCAGACAAAGAAATAATGTATTTGGGAGGAATTGACAGGAGAGAGAACGTTAGGTTTTGGGTGCCCAATTAGTGAAAAATATAAACTGAGTTTTGACTTGGGGTAGTAAATAAAAGCAGTAACAGAATTTGTTTAGATTGTTTTCTTGCCTGAATTCCCTATCTCTGACGGTAAGGATGTCCTTCTACCTTCAGATGCGGGGATACACTTTTCATATGAGAGATTTTTTAAATTTATTTTTTAATCAGAATATAATTGCTTTGGGCTTCCCAGGTGGCTCAGTGGTAAAGAATCCACCTGCCAAGCAGGAGATATGGGTTTGATCCCAGGGTTGGGAAGATTCCCCTAGAGGAGTGCCTGGCAGACCCACTCCAGTATTCTTGCCTGGAGAATTCCATGGGCAGAGGAGCCTGGTGTGCTACAGTCCACAGGGCTGCAAAAGAGTCAGACACGACTGAGCAACTAAACCACAACGATACAACACAACCGCAACAACAAAATTGCTTTACAATGTTGTATTCATTTCTGCTATACAACAGTATGAATCAGCTATACGTGTGTCCCCTCCCTCCTGAGCCTCGCTCCCACCCCATCCCCATTCCATTGCTCTAGGTCATCACAGAGCACCGGGCTGGATTCCCGGTGCTATACAGCCACTTCCCACTCGCTGTCTTACGCATGGTGGTATATATGGCCACGCTACTCTCTCAGTTCATCCCACCCTCTCCTTCCCCCTCTGTGTCTACAAGTCCATTCCACAAGAGAGAGATCTTTTCCTGCTCTCAGGGTGACAGAAGGGAGGGTCAGAGTCCCTCTAGTTAAGGGGCAAGTGTCCCTCTTGGCCATTTCTTAAGGAACTTTAATTCATAATAATCAATATACCATTGAGGCATATTTGGGTGCAGCCTACTCTGGGCCCGACAGTTACAGGCACCCTGGAGAGTAAAAAGCTGTACTGTTGCTGTCATACTCTTATAGTAAAAGATACTAAGAGAAGTTTAGGCATAAGCCTGAGGTTGCACAGCTCTCAAACTTGGCCCCAGGACCCCAGCCCCCAGGCAGGCAGACTCCAGAACCGGTGAGCTATTAGCTGGGAAGACAAGAGCAGTCTCCCTGGGGCTTCTGTCCCTGCTCTCCTGGCCCCTTTGGGCCCCTTCAGCCAATTGAATGCTGAGTGTCAGACCTAACCAGTGATCCAGCTCTCACCATCTTGGGCCTCACTTCTAAAACTAAGTGTTTCATCCAGCCCAGCCCTGAGATTTAATAGCCGATATTGTATGCACATTAAACACCAAATGATTGTTAACATGTTTATTGAAGCTTAACAGGCATCCAGTATATAAAAGATGACTCTCTTCTATGGCTGTCAGACCTCAATAAACATGTTTAATAATTAATTGGCATTAAGCAAACATAATTGTGTGATTCTAAATTAAGTGTTCGGCGAAGCGTACTGTGAATGGGAAACCACAGTGGTGTTTTATTACTTAAAGTTCAGGCTGTCAATCTGGCTTTTCACATACAAGGAAAAGCACCCTCCTTTCAAAGCCATGTGGCACGCCGGTTGCCTCATGCCAAAAAAAAAAAAAGCACAGGCTTTCCTGTTCCTAGACTCTTTGATCTGAAAGTGTTTCTAATTTGGTTAGCTGTTTGTCTTTCACTCACTTGGGGTTCTAAAAGTCCTGAGTCAAGAATTTGTGTTTTCACATTATCAGCTTTCAGGTGAATTAACCAGTTCTGACATAAACTCCATTCTCCCCCCAGTATAGCCAATGCTTGATACTTGCTGTAGTTACATTCTCTAAAATCACTGCAAACACTGATTTAGGGAATACGGAACCATTGTTCCTAGGGGAAATAGGAGATTAGGTTCCTCTGAGCCTCTCATCACAATGCTTTTGTCACCTGATCAATAAATGTTTTACACGTTTCTGTTAAGTAACTTTATTTAAACTTACATTGTTCGTTCTTTACCATTGAACTCACAGCCAATAGCACTGTAACTCATGCCTGGATGAAACTTATCTAACACACAGATATTCTCTGTAAGGCACATCATGACCTCTTGTGCTCAGAAACACCAAACAACACTCCAGCACAGCTCAGGGGGTCCTTCTTAAACAGCAAAACCGTGAGAGAAATTACAAAAATGTGAGGGAAGAAAAGGGGCACAAATGAGACCATGAAAAGGACACCTGTTTATAATATGAGCTGAAACAAGAAAGCATCATGATCTTAGCTGGGAACTTTCTGTGGGACACTTCCCATTGTTTGCAACTCTGCATTTGTCTGACCATATCCACCTACAAGGGCTTCCCAGGTGGCTCAGAGGTAAAGAATCTGCCTGCCAATGCAAGAGATACGGGTTCGATTCCTGGATTGGGAAGATCCCCTGGAGGAGAAAATGGCAACTTACGCCAGTATTCTTGCCTGAAAAATCCCATAGACAGAAGAGTCTAGTGGGCATGGGGTCACAGAGAGTCAGACATGACTTAGTGACTGAGCATGCAAGCATCCACCCATGCAAAAGCACCATGAATGCTGATTCCAAGGCTACAAGTAAATTTGCTTTATGCAGGTATACAAAGACAAAATCCTTGAGTTTTGAAATGCGAATTCCATCAAACATGGCCATCTGTATACTAAGTGCTGTGTATCCTCTGCTAGGCCTTTGTACACAAGCTGTTCCACCTGCCTGTAACATTGTCTGCTGATCCTCATGATGCTTTTACTCACAGTAGTTGCACAATAAATATTTGTGCAGTTCAGCTGACTAGTTTTCAAATAAGGACCCCAAATATGTCATAGCCTAAATGTCAAGAATCTGGGAGATTGCCCATCTTAGCAGATTCTTTGCAACATTGTGTTATCATTTTTTTACACTTTGCTGAGTTTAAAAGCGGAGAAGGCAAGGCAATGGCACCCCACTCCAGTACTCTTGCCTGGAAAATCTCATGGACGGAGGAGCCTGGGAGGCTGCAGTCCATGGGGTCGCAAAGAGCTCGGACATGACTGAGCGACTTCACTTTCACTTTTCACTTTCATGCATTGGAGAAGGAAATGGCAGCCCACTCCAGTGTTCTTGCCTGGAGAATCCCAGGGACAGGGGAGCCTGGTGGGCTGCCGTCTATGGGGTCACACAGAGTTGGACACGACTGAAGTGACTTAGCAGCAGCAGTGGTAGCGCTACACAGGACATCCATCTTCTGATGCCTAGCCCTGTGTTCCCATTAGCCTTATAGGTGAATGCGTGGACATGTGTGTTTAGGATGCCTGTACAGAATACAATATGAATTTTTTAAATTGAATTAATGATATTGGTAAGAAATTTCTTTGTCTTGTGCCTTTCCCCAGTATTTTTGAAAAATCGTTTCTTCCAACACTTTCTGCCTAAGTAGGCTTGGGCTTTTGTTTAGATCTATTCATTTTAACTCTCTTTCTCTCTCCCCCTTATTTTTCTACCAATGGAAAATGCAGCTGTTGAGGATGACAATTGCCAAACAGAGGCTGGGAGACGAAGAAATTGGCGTGCGGCACTTTGCAGCCCATGAGCGTGAAGATTTGGTTCAGCAGCTGGAGAGAGCAAAGGAACAGGTTATCGTCAACATCTGTTAAGAGTGGGGGGTGTGTTCACACAGCTGAGCACGACACAGAGAACAGTAGGCTGTGCCCTGTTTCTCCGAGAATGTGGGATGTCTGGGATGTGGTCCGAGGAGGAGAAGGATATGGTTGGAATGCATTTACTCCCTCCATTCTCTGCTAAGTCCTCAAGCAGTCTCTTCTGTTTTTGGCTTCGAGCAGATCTGCTGTCTTACTTTGAGTGTCGTTCTGAACATTGCCAGAAACATCCCCTGTACCCAGGACAGACAGGGAGTGAACAAACGTGACGAACTGGCCTTAATTTGCAAGTTTCAGCTGAAATACTGAGCGATGCTTTTTAGTCTAAATCTCAGCGGGTACCGAGCCCTAGTTAGGGAGCAGCTTAGAGAGCCTCGACTTTGTTTTTCTTCTCCTATTAAGTGATTTTGAAGAACAGAACAAGATTTCTGGGTCTAGAGTGGTTAAAACAGTATGTAGTTGTAAGACACTGGCTGTTGTTACCAGTGTCTGGATTTGCCCTCTCCGAGCCTCTGGCTTTAGGGCAGGCTGCAGTTAGTAAGCAAGAAGTTCTGTGCTTCCAAGTTGCCACGTCTGTCTCATCTTGGATATAGTAAGTGACTGGCTAGAAGTCATCTCTTTGTTTTTAGCTTTCATCATAGTCCAATGTGTGACACTTATAGATTTTTTTTTTTATTAATTTTTATTTTTTTAGTTTGTTTTGCTTTACAATACTGTATTCGTTTTGCTACACATCGACATGAATCAGCCACGAGTGTACATGAACT